>JANAVB010022514.1:0-79286 GCA_029216955.1 Iris pallida | reverse complement strand
ATATATATATATATATATAATATATATATATATATATATAATATATATATTCACACACATATTCCTATATACTCATCTATACATACACACCTATATAATATATATTTATATATACATACACACATACCTATGTATATACATAGCGTGTATATATGTATATACATTAATAAATTCTAAATAAAACATCATTATTATTTATTTCTAGTGTATGTTCTATATAAATATATATATATATATATATATATATTATATATTTATTTGACCAAATAATATAACCAATAATAATACTAATGTTATATAATAAACCTCAACAAAAATAATAATAAAAAATAACAAAATTTAATAAACCAATAATGGTGTATATACCATCTTGCACAGTCCAATAATCCAAAAATGTACAAGGACCTATTTTATACAAATATCATTGAATATCAACTAATAATGATATTTATAATATTTAATTAAGAATACATAGAAAATATTCATTAGATCATTAAAACGGAATACGACACCATTATACCAAAATACATCAACACGAATATCATTGGACATCCCGCATGACTACATAGGCTTGGGCTTGGTACGGGTCCAGTCCGGGCTGGTTTGGTACAACCAGGTCTCCTAAACATCGAATAATATAATAATGAATAATTAAACAATTTATAATGGTTATGTCACAACTTAGTCTGGTTTTCCAAGTTAGGACATCACTATGGCTCGGCCTTCGCTGGCATGGCTAATACACTAGTCAAGGCACGCCACTGCACTATCCGTGCCACGATTCCTAGTCGTCTGGTACTTTAAAACTCAACCATGGCTAAAGTCATCTACCGTAATAATTAACTAAATAAATATTTATAAAAAATCTAAAATCACCATTTAAATCAAATAATAAAAAATATTTCAAAATTTCCAGGAAGAGAGTTACAAATCTATCCACCTTAAAAATAATTTCGTCCTCGAAATTCTAATCCATAACTATTCCTTAAAATTCAATAAGAAAGTCTACCTGAACTTAATCTCCTTAAATTTAATTTCTCAAAAATATTTATAACCTTCTCTATTTATTTTATAACTCCGAATACTTGAGGACTTCTACCAACCTTTGGTCACACTACTCCTCAAAACACGGTCAATAAAATCTTATAACCTTCTAATAGTGGCTAATAATTCTACCAAAAATATTTAGAGCATATGGCATCTATAATCCCTCATATCTATAAACAACCAAAACTCAATAATCAAGTAGTGTTATACTATAACTTAATAATTTCTAATAAATTCTAGATAGCACGATCATTCGTCACCTCGGAATAGGAAGAGACGAGAATCAATGGTACAAGAAGGCAAGAGAGAATAATCGAGAATAAATACGAAGTTTCAAAGACGGTAGAGAATTTCTAAGAGAATTTTCAAGGCAGTGTGGATTGAGATTTCTAAGGTTTAGTCATAGTCGCAGGCTCGTACCAGTACAGTAACGTAACCGGTACGATATGCTCTGACCTGCATGGGCAACCAAAAAAACTAGTCACACCCGTACCCGCTTTTCGGACGTGAGCTCGTGAGCAAGCCAGCTATGTATCGAGCGAACTCCAGCCCGACTCGTATACGTAAACGCTGTCAAGTCTATGGTATACTGCCAAATCATGGCAATACAATCTATATCTTAATTCACAATAAGAATATGAAACATGAATAAACAATTATGGGTCATGGTCTGCAGCCCATTAACATATTGTCCGATTAGACTCCAAGATTGATATGAGTCTATAAAAAAGCAGAATATACCATGGTATGGAAAATAAAGCTCGAGAGGAATAAAGAATATCACAAGCAAATACCTGTATCCTTGCAGGTGTAATCACTACCATCATGAGTCGCTAACTAACTCCATGTAATCAGCAACCTGAAGAGATCATCAGGTCCTCAGGGGACATAGCAAGATACATAAAACATGCCTATCTAGCAGTGTAATCATGCAATAATATAAACAATGGTATAAACAGGAAAAGAGACAGAATTATGACAACTAACTCCTGACATGATGACTACTACAAGTGGCTATAGACAAGTGACTACTAACAGAATGATCATGAACACGGCTACAAGAACCACTATGCATAAATGAACTGCTGAATGAGAACAAGAGAAAATCACGTCATGAGATCAATGGATGCTCAAACCCTCGCCCCTAGTGTGGACTCGCAGGTTTGAAACAACTACTAACCCTCGCCCCTAAGTGGACTCGCAGGCTAGCATCAAAAATCACCCTTGCCCCTAGTATGGACTTGCAGGTGTGGAACAGATAACTACTAACCCTCTCCCCTAGTGTGGACTCGTAGGTTAGCTTCACGAAATCAAGGTACAAGTAACTACTAACCCTCGCCCTAGTGTGGACTCGCAGGTTAGCTTCACGAATTCAAGGTACAACAGTTCTGTTATGACTTATTCATCCTATGACACGATCCGACTCAGTCCAAGTACAGGTGATGACACGACACGACCCAATTAAGATACACGAGAGAACCAATCCAATATGAACTACAAAATTAACTATGAACAAGAACTATATTTATTATACTAGCAAGCACGATGTGCAAATCACATGTAAATAATTAACTAATAAAACTAGATAATAAGAATATACATGTAAATAAACTATAGAGGGTTGCCTAGAGGTTGCACGCAGATCCAACAAAATATAGTCAACTACTAAGCCATAAAGTTCGTATCTCACGACTGTCTCCGAAAGCTAAAAAAAATTGCCAACATTCTCAGAATAGTCAAATTAGCTAGGATTGCTTGTCCTTAAGTCCAATTCTGGACACTGGGGCAAAACGATAATTTTGGGCCAAAACGGGATCCGTCATTGGACCTGCTTTGCACCGAAAAGTGTAACAGAGTCAATGATATCTAAAGTCGTCAAATTATATGTCTATGAATTCGTTTGGTGATACAAACCTAACCGTATGTCCAATTGTGGATTCCGGTGGGCCGTACACAAAATCGCCCGTTGAATCTGATCGTGGGGCCCATAAAACGGCGATCCGATCAACTGTCTCAGAATCGGACAAAACTTGGCATACATGACCCAAAAAAATGATACGGTCCTGTTGGCGCAAGTTTCGTCTCGATCTGACAAACGTGCACAAAGTAATTGGAAAATTTGTACAGAGGCCGATACGGTAAATGTCGACAGATACGCATCAAATTCGTCGCGCACCACGTAACCAATTTGAATTCTGTCAAAGCCCACATGTCCACGACATCCTTACGTGCCTTTCGATGCTTACGGTGCACGACCACGTTGCCCGGATTTTCGGAACGGGCCCCGTATCGAGAAGTTTTATGATTTTCAGAAGAGATTTTTTCTCAATTTCTAATCAATTTCATTTACTGGATACAATGCCATAAATAAAACTAATAATGGGGTTTATATCTCGGTTAGGTTTCTATGACTCTATTCAAACACAATTTTGAAACAGCGGAAGGATCGGCGACAAATCGCCTTCCAAAATCGATGTTGGGACTGGATTCGTATTCTATTTTTGAACAGATTTTTCCATGACTTCAAGTCAATTTCTCCTAGGCTTTTACTACGATCTATTCTAATCTAGCTAATGGGATGTAAAGTCGATTGGGTTGGGAGCATACCAGAAAAGACGGCTTGCGAATTGGTCAATCGAGTGTCGCGATATCGCGCGACGAAGTTGACTTCATGATGCGCGGTCGATGCTGTTGTGTTCGGCGAAACTGCTCCCGACCGTGACTTGGCTGGTCGACGGCGGCCCTGGAGGTGTCCGGCCAGCAGTGGGGGGGGGGGCGCGACCACCTGTGGTTGGGGTCGTCGCTGGTGTTGGGATTAAGGATTAGGGTTTAGAGTTTATTCTCTCATTCCCTCGATATATATGGTAGTGCATGTGAGTTCGAACAGGGGGGTCGGGTCGGGCTTATGGCTAGGCTGGGTTACATTCTGTTGGTGGAAAAATTTAGTTTTGTTATGTATATATATATATATATATATATATATATATATATATATATATATATATATATATATATATATATATATATATATATATATATATATATATACTTATAAAACTATATATATCTATACATATATACGTATATTTCCTATATATGCATAAATACGTATATCCACATAATTATATAATTCCTATATATATATATATACATATGCGTATATATATATATATATATAAAATATATATATATATATTATATATATATATATATATATATA
This sequence comes from Iris pallida, assembly GCA_029216955.1. Taxonomy (NCBI): domain Eukaryota; kingdom Viridiplantae; phylum Streptophyta; class Magnoliopsida; order Asparagales; family Iridaceae; genus Iris; species Iris pallida. The sequence goes on along the minus strand of JANAVB010022514.1, from coordinate 75,019 downwards.
TATATATATATATATATATTCACACACTTATTCCTATATATTCATCTCTACATACACACCTATATAATATATATTATATATACATACACATACACACCTATGTATATACATAGCGTGTATATATGTATATACATTAATAAATTCTAAATAAAACCTAATTATTATTTATTTCTAGTGTAGGGCCTATATAAATATGAATATGTATATTATAATATTTATTTGACAAAATAATATAACCAATAATAATACTAATATTATATAATAATAACCTCAACAAAAATAATAATAAAAAATAACGAAATTCAATAAGCCAATAATGGTGTATATACCATCATGCACAGTCTAATAATCCAAAAATGTACAAGGACCTATTTTATACAAATATCATTCAATATCAACTAATAATGATATTTATAATATTTAATTAAGAATACTTAGAAAATATTAATTAGGTTATTAAAACGGAATACGACACCATCATACCCAAATATATTAACACGAATGTCATTGGACGTCCCGTATGACTACATGGGCTTGGACTTGGTACGGGTCCAGTCCGGGCTGGTTTGGTACAACCGGGTCTCCTAAACGTCGAATAATATTAATAATGAATAATTAAACTATTTATAATGGTCATGTCACAACTTAGCCTGGTTTTTCTATTTAGGACATCACTACGGCTCGGCCTTCCCTGGCATGGCTAATACACTAGTCAAGGCACGCCACTGCACTATCTGTGCCACGATTCCTAGTCGTCTGGTACTTTAAAACTCAACCATGGCTAAAGTCATCTACCGTAATAATTAACTAAATAATTATTTATAAAAATCTAAAAATCACCATTTAAATCAAATAAATAATAAAAAATATTTCAAATTTTTCGGAAAGAGGAGTTACAGTTTTCTTCTTGCATTAAAACCGAGAAGAACATGTGTCCCCAGAGCAATACGCGAAGCGGTCATGCGCCCAGAAGAGCCATGCACCCAGACGAGGACATGCGCCCAGAACAACGACTACTCTTGCTTCTTGTTCAAAGTATTCTAAAATTTGTCAGAATGTTTTAAAAACTTTGAAGGGGGTCTTGTAGAAGCATGGAATTTTAGGCGCATCTAAAAGCCAGAGGTCCTATGCGCCCTAAATCTCATGCGTCCCAAATTGACATGCGCCAGAAACTGCAGAACACTTTGCACAGCAAAAAACAACAAGAAGACATAAAAATTGGGCTTTTATTCCATATGAAAGTCTATTACATGATTAGAACTCTTTTACAAAGAAGAATTCTTTTACAAAGAGAAAGAAAGCTACAACCAGGAGCATCACTTATCAGGCACATCACTCGAAGTGCTACAGCCAGGCACATCATCCCATCATATCAGCGTAGGCACATCCCCGTGAATATTCAGAATGAATCACTTCCTCGCCGACGTGCGGGCACTCTAGCAGGAGCAATGGCTCTTCTAGCCTAATAAAATCATGGCACGATAGCCCCGATATGCGGCTCTTCCTGCATAAAAAATTAGGGCACGACCGCCCCGATCTTTGGATGCAACAGGCACCTTCAGCCTGTGTCAGGACACGACGATCCCGATATTTGGATGCAACAGGCACATTCACAGGCTTGTACGAAAACATGGCCGATGATAAAAAAACTAACTCGACACATCTTCGTCTTCGGAAGGAGTTCACCGTCATAGCTTCTTCGAACGAGAAGATCGACAACCCGAGTGCGACGCCTCGCCATGGCGAGGAATCGGTCGAGTTCGTCTCCATGAAGGAAAGCTAAGTGAAATGAGAAACAAAACTCTTTACAGCTATTTATAGGCCGGGACAACTCTCGCCCATGCACCAAGTGGCAGTCTCCTTATATTCTTTGTAATAAATTTGCATTAATGACGATGAATCTGCCTCTTCGTAATCAGCCAAGTCAAAATAGCCATTAACGTCTCAAAGACAGACTAATGAGACAGTGCCATGTGGCAGATGCGTCGTCAGAACCATACGCTCTATACCGATGGAACATAGACCCATACGCCTAATGGGGCACAAACTGATGCGCCCATTTCAACTCGTCAACCATCAAACATTTAATGATATGTGACAGAGTTGGAAGCACATTCCCCGAAGACTGAATGCTTGGCAGCTTTTTACAGAAAATGAAAAGCCACAGACGTCAGCATCATCATTATTTACTTTTGTCGGCTACAGCTATCCTTGCCACATGGCTAGCCGATCACTCGCATGCGCCTCCACAGCCATGTGCCTAGAAATCTGTATGTGTCTCAAAAGCCATGCACCCCGACTTACTCCTGATCCCAAATGACAGAAGCCAAGTCTTTTCATGCGCCTCCATAGCCATGCACTCGAAGCTCTACATGCGCCTCAGAAGCCATGCACCCAGACTTATCTGTGACCTCTAAAAGCCATAGACCAAGTTGCCCCATGCGCCAGATCCTAGGCACATTCTAACAGATCACCCTCCATCAAATCTGAGATCTTTGAGCCATGAACACGCGCCACATGTCATTTGACTCAGTTCTGCCTACGAATTGGTGCTAACCATCCAAGATCTCAGTAACAACCGAATCTACACAACTGCCACGTGTCAGCTCTACCGCAGCCCAACAGAGCAGTTCAATAAATTTGGCTTCAACTCAGGGCGCATCGTCCATGAGCCCCACAGCATCAGCCACGTGGCGTTCTCACGTACAGGCGCATCCTACATATGCACGTAGGGGCAGACCAGTCTGCTGCCTATAAATAGAAGGATCATTCCTTCATCCAGACACACACAGAGGAGGATCATCATATCCACATACAGAGACAAGAAGAGACACGTAACATCTACTTCTCCTCCAAACGCTTCGGCATCCAGAGCAGCCTAGACCTACAGAGAATTCAAGATCTTCGTTAGATAGTCAGCGCATTACCACTCGTTCCACCTTTACAGTTCCTAGATAAAAACAAAAGTGTACTCCTAGGACTACGTCTAAGTCCTACATTATATATTGTTCTGTTTGTAATTGAAATACCAAAGTTTTATCAATCAAAAAACATTGTCGCATTTTCGATGGCAAACAAACCCTAGACCACAGGGATGGCTCATGTCACGTTACTTGAACCAACATTTCTATGAGCTTCATCGTATTGTCATTTTATCTAACTTTCCCAAAATGGGATCTACTGATGAGATCACGTATTTGGAGCTATACGTCTTGTATTATATTCATTTTGGGATTCCCTTCAGTCTTTCCAAAACTATGATGTCATCCATGTACAACTGCAGGAAGGCAGGATGTAATCTTATCTATCATATGGTTCTTCCAATCATCTTTCATAGGTACAACATCCCCTTGAATTCCTATCCTATCGATGGTACGCCATCTGAGTTTCATAGGTCTAGGAAGTTTTATGTCCATGTTACTCCTTAGTTGGTACCAGAGGTATTCTACCTGCCCAGGCTCCTCAGCCTGTACTAGTCCCTCCTGTTGAGGCCCCTTCTACTGATGTCCCTCCTACCCACATCATCGATCAGCTTTTCGACCGATTCGAGGCTCGTTGCATTTTCGAGGATGAGTGCTATCAGCGGAGGGCATGTGTCAGCGAGACACTGACTACCATCTCACATACTAGTTCCAGACTGTGGAACAGTATTGCTAACATTCAGTGGACCCTAGCTCATCGTCCTACTGGTCCCACTCCGATTCTTTGCCTTCCATACTTCGATGGTCCCAGGTTCGAGGATCGTCAGGATCGACGCTACTTCGACCCTACTACAGCATACATTGACCCCAGTCATTCTGCTGACACTGGCGATGATGCGTGTTGATGAGAGTATTAGGCTTTTTGGTTATGTATCTGATGATGATAATGATCATGTACCAATTTTTAGTAGATTTTCTTTTATGCACTAGTTATAGTAAAGGCACTTTTAGACTTCCATATTTTATGAGTTTATGTACTTATATGTTTATGCTACTGAGTTTTAGTAATTTCTATCATTTCTACTTATGCAGTTAGACATATTGATGGTCATGTTTATTTCTCTATCTTTTTGGTATGATCTTGTCTTCTTTCTTACGTTATTTGTGCTCACAATTTATGGGGGTACTTCCATTTTGTACAAATGACAAACGGGGCGATGAGTGTATATACCAAAAGCAACAAATTTTCCAAGTACCAAGTACTAAACGAGAGGTATAATTTTTTTCAAGTTATTTTTAATATTATTTGGTATAAACTTAAAGTTTGTCAATTATCAAAATGGGCGAGATTGTTGGCTCATTGGTCATAGTCACACCTATTTTGATAATCAACAAAGACTTTGGTCGATACACAAATAATACATTACAGGTACAAGAACAGAACGTCGACTTCCAACAAGCTACTACTCGTCGGATTTTATTCTGTATTTTCTATTTTATTTTGTATTTTCTTTTTTATTGAGTCTAGGAAAAATATAAGGTTGATCGGATTGACAACTGACTTTCTATACTCCACATTAAAAAGCCTACCTATATACCAAATCCTATATTAATTCTTATACACAATCCTATATCAATCCCATATCCAATATACATACCAAAAGCCCAACATAATTTGAATAAATATTCATATAAGAACCCTACTCGAGTTTGGCCCGAACTCTGCCCGAGTTCTATTGTTTCTGTTTTCATAACGTTTTGGTCTTCTTGAATATCTGTAACCACTTTTCAAATTACAAAATTTATGGAGCCGAACTCGTATCGAGTTCTGCCCTAAAAATACTATAAATAGAGAAGAATTTTCCATTTCAATTCATTCATTCCTCTTTTCTCTCTCTATTTAAAAGCATTCCAGAGCTATTCACTTTCAAATATAGCCTTTAACGACTCCTAGCCAAGTCAAGTGACATTTTGTTTCAATCTAGAGGGTTGTTCGATTTATAAAGAAGGCTCTCTGAAAACGTTCCAGTTTTCAAGTTCGTCATATTTGAAGTTGCAAGTCCTTCGAATAAAAACTCATAGTTGCAAGGAGCTGCAAGTGCTCGGTTAAAGCTTATGCCATAGTGGATTAACATCGAGCAAGAGTACTCGAGACTGGACTAGTCCTCTCAAAAGAAAACCAGTATACATCGTTGTGTCATAAGTTTGCTTTTCTGATGCTCTTTACTCTCTGCATTTAAATTTCATAGTTTGCTTATTACTCTATACTTGTGATACTTCTTAGAATATTTTTAATTGGTAATTATCTTTTCGTTGCACACATACCCCCTCTAGAGGTGCTCAACGTTCCTACAATGTCTTTGTAATTCTACCATAAATTATTATGCTATTAGTTCAAAGAAAAATAGTTATGCATATAGCTTTTGGTTCAAAGAAGGAATATTGATAAAAAAAATATTAGGTACCAAGTTTAGTCCTTGGGATTTATTGTGATTGCATTTCGGAACCTCTGTAGCCTATTGTTTGCTCTTTGTATAGAGTAAGTCCTGTGAGATGATGGCTTTATGCCTTAATTTCTTGAGCATTTGGTATGATCAGCGTGCTTTGTAGGAGGCACGAGTAGATCAATAATATAAATAGCCCATGCTACATTGGCATAATACGACATGAGGTAGGACCTCATCTTCAGGCCATGTCACAATGACATAACATCACATAGAGGCATGTAGCCTCATGCTGAAAAAAAAGTAGTAGTCAGTACTGCAAAGGATTGGATCTCATGCTACATGGTATGATACCACCAAGAGGTTGGACATCGGCTTCGGGTTAATGTCATAGCGGCGTAGCACCGCAAGAGGCTAAAGGCCTTATGTTGGAAATTTTAAACTCTCTAAGAAATCACCTATGTATACGACCAGAGATATAGTCCCTCTTGACGATAAATTTGTAGACACCCAAGATAATGTACATAGATACCAGGTCTGTATGGGGCATTTATTGTGTGACCAGAGGCATAGTTGATGTCATTGTACGAGTGGGTAGGGTATTAATTATGGTACTAAATTTAAGGCGTCCATTATATATCGTACTATTGTTTGTCCTGTGTGAAAAGATTCAAATACTAAGCGACATCAATCCTAATGCATGATGTACAGTCACTGTAGAAAATGCTCGTCCCATATATTAAAATATATGGGTATTGTTAGAGTTTATGAAAATTGATAACGAAAAATAGTCCCACATCCATGTGATAATATAAGATTATTCTTCTATTGTCTTGTATACATACAGAGTGATAGACAATGTGGTTGGTATGTTGGGCTATTTTACTATAGGACAAAGTTCAAATCTTCCAAGAAATAATTATGCTTTTGTTACCCATTTTTTGGAAATTTTTATTTGGAGCTAGGTCCCGAAGGGGCCTAGCAACTCGGACTCCGAGGAAGGGAGCAAAGTGGCACTTTGATTGGGCACGAGATGTCAATTTTGCAAGCCATTGTGTCATTCTATGCTCGTTTCTGCATGGGTTCCTCCGACGAGGGGCGTAGCGGAGCTGCGGTTTCGCGGGGAGGTTGCTTCCGCAGAACTTAGACTTTCACGAGAACGCATCTCCCAGGGAACTATGTTCTAGCGAGGTTGTGCTCCAATGAAACTTAGGTTCCCATGAAACTGGTGCTCTTGCGTGAATGTGCTCCCACAGTTCAGTTGGTCATGTACTTTGTGTGTGTAATTGCCCACTTAGTGGGGGGGATATTGCTGTAACTGTCCATATAATGGTGAATTACTCTCCAGATTTACTCCCGTTTATTGGTTATGGACTGCTAGGGTTGGCACTTATTTATTCTCTAGTGTTTTTCTTTTGGCGGTTAAAGACATGAGAGATTATTTGCTACGAGAGGAGAGTTAGCAGTAGCATTTTGAAGCCACAAAGTTATGTTCGTCCAAGGGTCATGAAAGTGTTGTTCCCAAAACAAAACTTAGATGGAAATCTCGATCTCTTAATGAGGCACGGAGATGTATACTCGTTCTCTTTGTGACATACGAGGTTGATGACGTGGTCTCTTTGTGAGAACCAGAGTTGAAGAATCGGTCTCTTTGTGAGATCTGATGTTGATAAAAGACAACTTTGCTGGAGTGATGAGGATCACCGTTGATTAAAGCAAGATTCGCCCTACTGCGATCTGCTCTCAGGAACCAGTAAGTTCGAAAGAACTTCTGGAACGCTCGCTGTCACCTCCTTCTGCGAATTCGAAAAAACTTCAATAAACTCCAATGGCAGCGGCGACTCAACTCTCTTCAGTATCTTAATTTCAGCGTAACCTTAATGAAGGCACAAAGAGAGTATTTTTAGAGAAGGGCCGAAACCGTAATCCTAATCCTGGTCGTAACTGATTGCGAAAAGATATGAGCGAATAATGGAAAGATTTGAATAAATTAAATTCAAATCCCACAAAAGATGGATCTGATTAGTTGACTCAGTCTTTCCATAACCGTTCAAATCTTCCAATCAGCCACATCATGAGCCGCCTGTGCCCCTTAACCCACTCAGCCCATTATCCCGCGTGCCTGTGCAGCAGCACAGACGTGCAACCCGGCAAGCGCAACAGCAGCAGCACAGTCCGCGTGCCTGCGCGTAGCTGGGCAGCATCACTGCGGTGCAAACTGCGTCAACAAAGCGCCACTTTGAATCCTTGAGCCCGAGTCCGAGTCGCTAGGGGCTTAGCTCTTTTAGGAATTAAATCCATGAGCATGACAAAAAAGTATTAATACTTCTTTATTGGGTTAGCCTTCTTTCCAGTAGAAAAATTCCCCCAAATGGCACCCATGTGCCTCTCCACACCTCATGTGATTCTCTCAACACAGGCAAAGTTTTATATAGAGATACAATTCATTTGGCCTATGCAATGTGGGACTATATTTCTAGTTCTATAAGGTAAAACACCAACAGAAAGAGCATTCCAGAAGTTCATCTCTTTAAACTTGATGGTTCTTGGAAGAAGATCGACGCAAATGGTTGAATCTTGCTTTCAACAACGATAAATTTTATCACCCCATCAATAGTTTCTATTTCGTAATTCTGATTTTTGTTGCAGCAACTATGTCGCAAAAATTTTTAAAAGTTGTATTTCTGGCAACCTGTTATTTCAATCTTTCTGCTTTTATAATTGTTGTCATTTTTTTTTATGTACTTTGTACACGATTTTTGTAACCCGAAATAACATGACTTTGATGATTTTCTAGTGGTATTGTAGGTCAATAAGTAAGACACGGATCCACATTCCATTAATATTTGGAAAGGCCAAACATAAATATTGATATTGTATGATTAAAACATGCATTCCTTTTGACACACGGGAGCAGGTAGAGGGTATTAAGAGAAAATAATAATAATTATATTAAGAGAATATTTAGGTGGCACCCTATTTTTGTTACGTTTATTTAAGATGCATTTTACAAGTTTACATGAATGTATGATACCCTCCATTTTTTACGGTTTCAGTCCAAAATGAACGGTCAACCCCGTTGACCAATTTTTTTGGACGAAAATACCCTCATATTTGTTCTCTTCTTCCCCGCGTCAACTATCCGTCTCCCCCCTCACTTCCCCCCCGCCGTGCTCGGCCCCCCTCCACGGTGTCGCCGCACTCCCCGCCTCCCCGACCTCGCCGCACTCCCCCGGCCATCACCACCACCACCATCACCAACATCATCACCATCATCATCATCACCACCACCATCAACCGTTATCACCGCCCCCCCTCCCACTCCCCCCTCCTCCCGCTCCGCCCCCTATCCCCCACCGCCACCGCCGCCGTCGTCGTCGTCGTCGCCGCCGCCGCCGCCGCAGCAGCAGTAGCAGCAGCAGCATCCGCAGCAGCGCGCGGCAGCGGCGACAGCAGTAGCAGCGCGCGACTGCAGTGGGGGCTAAGGGGCGGAGCGGGAGGGGGGGTGCGGCGAGATCGGGGAGGGGGGGGGAGCGGGAGGGGGGGGGGGGGACGGTGATGATGGTTGATGGTGGTGGTGATGATGATGATGGTGATGATGTTGGTGATGGTGGTGGTGGTGATGGCCGGGGGGGTGCGGCGAGGTCGGGGAGGGGGGGGGAGTGCGGCGAAGTCGTGGAGGGAGGCCGAGCACGGTTGGAGAGGGGGGGGGGGGGGGGAGGGGGGAGGACAGCCACGTGTGACGGAGAGGAGGACATACAAAAGGAGACAAGGGCATTTTCGTTAAAAAAAAATTTGACCGTTCGTTTTAGACGAAAATCGTCCAAAGTGGAGGGTGTCATATATTCATGTAAACTTGTAGGATACATCTTAAATAAGCTTAAAAAAAAGTAGGATGTCACTCAAATTTTCTCTTATATTAATCCGTTCAACGTCTTGCCTCGCATCCGGTAGTGCTGTTCATGGGACTCATATCCAATAAAGACACGACAATTAGAAAACTAATTAACTAATAAATCAAAAAAAAAAAATTATAAAAAATATTGGGCAACCAATGGTAGGTGGTGCTTAGATGTCGAGCTGACGACTTCGATGAAGAGTTAGACTACAAGGCTAATCGGCAGTATTTTAAAGACATAACATAAGCGTATTTCATCACTGATTTGGTGTTTTAGTACTGGTTAAAATTTTGGATTAGGACTTTTGGCACACGTGTGGAAGACAGCCGGTGACACAGGTTAGTTAGTGCCTAGTGGTTGTCAGTATCTGGCCTGCAGGATCGGATACGCAATCGTGCGCTCGTGCGGGTCTGGGATGGGCCATGCCGTACGATATGGTAGTGTTCAGCAATGAATGTAATTATTACAATGTACGATCAGAATTGTGTGTATGTGATGTGATATGTGAGATCAAGAAAATGCAAAAAAAAATCAATGAAAGCATAAAACATTAATAAAATTATACGCACAGTATAATTTTCAGAAAATTTGCTCTAGAAGATTCAATTTAAACAAAATTGTTTGTGAAGTAATAAGTATGAAAAATTTACAAATAAAAGAACATTTAGCCAGACCAACTGACAAAAATTGGATGAAAATCGCCAGTCTGTCTGGCTGAAATCATGCTGGTTCGGGTTGGGGAGGGGGGCACGGGTTGGTTTTTTTTGTGGTTTGTTTTGTTTTGTTGTGTGGTTTGTTTTAATTTTTTTTTTTTTGTGTGGTTGGGGAGGGACTTGGGTAGTAGTGTTCATCACATTTGGGTCGGCGAGGGAATTTCTCAATGGGTGCATTTATTAATTATTTTTGCTTATCAGAAATAAAAAATTATATTCTATGCATCAAAATATCGATCAAAAAATGTTCTAAAACAACCTACTACCCAAACCCACCTTCTTTCTTTTAATTTTGTTTTGAGAAGATAATTTATGTTCATCTTGAGGGTTAGATCTTGTAATGTTATGTGTTGTATTTAACTTTTGTAATATGAATTTGAATTTATGTGCTAATGTGCATAATTGATATAAGAGTTCATCTTTCAATATATATATTGCTTTGAAGCTTCTTGAATGGTTCTTTGCAATTATATTGAAATTATATATTTTTTCTATAAAAAAGATATCGATAACGGTTATACTCGTTACAAAAGTGAAAAACAAGTAACAAAATAACATATTTTTGTAACGGCAATAACTGTTACGAAGATAAATTTAGTAACGGTTATAAGCGTGACTAATTATACTTTTCTCACGGTTTTTACTGTTACAAAATATAATTTCCCCACGGTTATTACTGTGACAAAAAATATAATTCGTCCAGGTTATTACCGTTACAAAATATTTACCACTCCCAAACTGTAACGGTTATTACCGTGACGATAAATATTTGTAACGGTAATAACCGTTGGCAATCGTCTATTATGGTGTAGTGACAACACACACAAGAAAAACCGAACACTACTAGCCAAACCCCTCCCCAACCACACACACACAAAACAAAACAAACCACACTACAAAAAAATAAAACAAACCATGTGCCCCCCTCCACAACCCGAACCAGCATGTTTTCAACCAGACGGACGGGTGGAGACTGGTGGAAATTGGACATGTCCAATTTCCGCCAGTTGGTCTGGCTGAATGTCCCTTTATTTGTAAATTTTTCATACTTGTTACTCTACAAGCAATTTCGTTTAAATTGAGTCCTTTAGAGCAAATTTTCTGTATAAATTTTTATAAAATTATAAATAAAGCATAAAAACGTCTTTCCGAAGGACATTTTGCTCGTTAAATAAATAAAAAATTATTTTTGTTAACGGAAGTCGTTAGCGTTGTGACTGGGTAGGAAGGCAGGAAAGAAAAAAAATATATATATAAAAGAAAAAAGCCCTTAGGAATGGTCCTTAAGAAAAATGCCCTTCCTATGGGCGTTTTCCTTTTATATATATTTTCCAGCACGAGCTTAGATTTGGGGTCAGTATTTTTAGATGTCCCAAACCTCCTTTTTTTGTGCGGAGCCACAGCCGCTTGGATTTGGGGTCAGTATTTTTAGATATCCCAGATGTCCTCAGCCTCAATTAAAATCTTGACAATTTAGCGGTGCTAACCCCAAATCCAAGTGCGCGTAGAAAAATATATATAAAAGGAAAACACCCTCTAAGGACGTTTTCCTTGAGAAAAAACGTCCTTCCAAGGACGTTTTCTTTTTATATATATATATATATTTTTCTGCCCAATCACAATGCTAATGACTCCCGTTAACAGAAATAATATTTTATTTATTTAACGAACAGAACGTCCTTCGAAAAGGCGTTTCTATATCCTATTTATAATTTTGTGAAAATTTATGTTGTACATATAATTTTGTAAAATTTGTATGTTTTCACTGAAAAATTTCGAAGAAAATGGGAAGAAGGGGAGGGGGGACATGCAGCATGCTTCACTTATGCATGTGCAATGCCTCTGGGAAGAGGTGAAGCCTAACTCTAGTGATTCATATGGGAAAAATGTGTTTTTTCTTTTGGCTCTTCATGTTTTAAATCGCCATGTCCATGATACCCGAATAGAAATGGGAAGAAGCATAGTTCTGCTACTAGTTTTGGAAGAAAAAAAAAATATTCATTTCCTACATAACATGATAGAGTAACCCATCCGTGGCCCAGACAACATGCAGACCTCAGCTCCACCCGACCCAAGATAGAAAGACATTGGCCACTAGTAGGGCTGAGCATATCTGGATAAAAAACCGAAAATCGATCAATCGAATCCGTATAAGCTATCCGGTTTGGCGGTTTAGGTTTTTCAATTTGGTTTCGGTTTTGGCTATGAATATTTTCGGTTATTCGATTTTAATTTAACTTTCAAGTTAGAAAAACCGAACAGAACCAAAAATCATCACCATATATATATATATATATATATATATATATATATATATATATATATATATATATATATTGTTGGTGCTTTCTTTACATAGAGAGAGCTTGCTCTCAACATGCCTTGTAAAAGTTTAGTCCCACATCGGAAATGCACCATGAGTTATCTCAACATATATACTTGGTTGTGTTGTTGAGAGATGCACATGGGGTGGTTACCCTAAGGAGAGAACCATGTGAGTGATTTTATTAGGAGGTAAGAATAAGGCTCCAAGGATTAAGCATTAATGCTTTTGTCATTCTCTTGGATTAATTCCATTTGGAGTTAAGCCCCAAAGGGGTTTAGCGACTCGGGCTCGGGCTCGGACTCGGGCTCGGGCTCGGGTTCATGAGGCTCATATGCGGCTCACGCGTCTCATGCGGCGAGGCTACTGCTGCTGCTGCCGCATGGAGGGCTCCGCTGACTGTGCAGGCTACAAGTCAGTTATGGAAAGACTGATTCAATTCGAAATTAATTTCGTTTCCATCTTTGTGGAATTTGAATTAATTTTGTTTTCATTTTTGTAGGATTTGAATTAATTTCGTTTCCATCTTTGTGGGATTTAAATTAATTTTGTTTCCATCTTTGTGGGATTTGAAATTAATTTCGTTTTCATCTTTGTGGGATTTGAATTAATTTCATTTCCATCTTTGTGGGATTTGAATTAATTTCGTTTCCATCTTTGTGAGATTTGAATTAAGTTCGTTGCTATCTTTGTGGGATTTGATTCAATCTTTCAATAACTGAAGAGGCGGCTAGGGTTTCCACCCTCTCTCTATATATACTCTCTTATGGCCTCCTTTGTGCAGGACTACGAATTTTATAAGTCAGAAAAGAGAGAGAGAGGGGGAGGGAACTGCTGCTGCCGCCATTGCAAGTCCATCCGAGGAGTCAGAACAGAGGTGACTTCGAGCGTTCCATAAGTTCTTCAACTTGCTGGTTCCTGGAAGCAATTCGTGTGGGGCGAATCTTGCTTTGAGCAACGATATTTTGACACCCCAGCAACTTTTTTTCATCTCATCTTTCTCTAGATTATTGTAACTCATTCTGTCCCAATTGTAACACTTTTGCAAGAAAGAACGAGAGATCTTCTCTTCTCTATTTCCCTCCTTCATATTGTAATCTGGTTATTTGGTTTTTTTTATCGTCGTAGATCTTGAGTTTGATCACTACAAAGCTTTGTGTGACTCTCAGATCTCGATTGTATCAGTTTTTCATCTTTGATCAAGCCCCGGGACTAACAATCTCAAAGCAATACCCTTGTAGACGGAAAACTCTCGTGCTTCTCTCATCGATACCAGCTTTATAACAAGTTGGAGAAATTCGACGGAGAACATTTCCAAATATGGAAGAGGAAGGTCACCCTTAATCTTCAACTTGTGGACGTAGACCTTGTGTTGATTGAGGATGAACCGATGATTCCAGAAGGAGGAACTGCCGATGCTACTGCTGTTGCACTCGTCAAACAGAGCAAATGGAAGAGAGAAAACAGCATATGTAAACTGCTGATTCTCAATTCTATGGAAGACTCTCTGGCTGAGTCATATTCCAAGAAGGAGAATGCCAAAGAGATCTGGGATTCTTTGGGTAAGCTATATGAAGATGATGAGAACAGTTCCAAAATCTTCATTGTCGAGAAGTACCACAAGTGGCTCTTCGAAGACGAGATGGCGATGCTACCTCAAGTAAAAGAATTTCTGAAGTTGCACCAGAAGATAGATGACGAGAATATGCCCCTAGTCGACAAGTTTGTCGTTGGAGGGATAGTCTCAAAACTTTCTACTGGTTGGAGCAACTTCTATGCTAGAATGCATCGAAAGAAGCTGGATATTAGCTTGGAAGATCTTCTACAAGAGATCCACGTTGAGAACGAAATGCGATCTCAACAGAAGATGGACTCTCTGTCCAAACAACTGGCTAAGGCCAACTTGGTACAGACAAGAGAGTTCAAGGGGAAGCAGGTGGCTTCTCATCACAAGAAGAAGGACTCCACTAAATCTAAAAGTGAACGGTCCTTCGTTCAAGCAACAGAAGTCCAAGTCCCACGTGACTTGTTTCAACTGTGACAAAAATGGTCACTACATGAGTGAATGCAAATCCAAGCCTAAACTAAAATAGCAGGTATAGCTAAACTTGGTTATTTTGATTAACTTAACTTGGTTGCTATTGTTGTACAGGTTGAGTTATCTAACGTGGTAGCTGACTAGTGGTCTGATACTAGTACATTTGACCACGTGTGCTCTCAAAGGAGCTGTTCACCAAGGACGAGCCATGTTATGACGAAGGTCTCGATGGCGAACATATATCTAGCAGAAGTTCTGAAGATCGAGACAGTGGTTATTAACCACCGACAAGGACACTGGAATGCATGTTGCATGTACCAGAGATTTTTTGGCGATCTGATCTCAGAAAGTCTGTTATCTGATACAGACTTGAAAGATGGACATTCGTACTAGCCAGATGGTAATTTCTTGGCGAGGAACATTCTTCGAAAAGATGTTCGGTGCTGAAGGAATGTTCAAACTTTTGTTGATGGCGATAAAGTTTCTTCATTGAGTGGACTGAGAGTTGTTCTATGACAGAAGCAGACTCAAGCTGTCCTACCGGGACCTTATCTTCGAAATATGGTGGTAAGGAGGTGGAGGAGTTTAAGGTCTGTGCAGATACAAGACTATTAGGAAGCTGCTCAGACGATTGAACTAAAGTACTGATCATCTGGAGTTAGTACACTCGGATATCTGTGACTTTTATCAATTCTCCACAGAGGCCGGTTCGAAGTGTTTCTCGAAGTGCACGTTCGCGTGACTTCTCAAGTAGAAGGATGCAACATTCGAGTAGTTCAGAGACTTCAGGGTTGAAGCTGAACGTTAAACCGATCTACAACTACTCAGAAGTGATCGAGATGTAGAGTATAGGTCTCATGAATTCGCATCATTCTGCAAAGAACATGGAATCATCAATGAGACTACTGCTCCGTATTCTCCTCAATCTAACGGGATAGCGGAGAGGAAGAACAGAACGTTGACAGAAATGATGAACTCAATGCTGCTAACTACGGATCTTCCTAAATGCTAATGGGGAGAAGCTGCATTGACGACCACTTTTATTCTAAATAGAGTGTCGTATGCAACTTCGGACGTAACTCCTCATGAACACTGGTGCAAAGTCAGACCTAACTTGAATGTCATTCGAGTGTAGGGGTCTCCGGCTTATGTGAAGCTTCCAAATCTGAAGATTCAGAAGCTAGGGACTAGGACTACGAAGGCGATCTTCTTGGAGTATGCCGAGAAGAGTGATGCTCGAAGATTTCTTGATATTGAGTCAAATCATATCATCGAATCTCGCGATGCTGAATACTTTGAAGTCAAGTTTGCAAAGACAAAAACATTATTCTTTCAGACATTCCGGAAAATGATGTAGGTGCAAATGAGACTGAAATCTCATATGGACCAGTAGTCCAAGAAGAAGCTGTTGTTGATGAAACAACTCTTGTACCAGAACTCGCAGAGCCGTCAGCAAAGCGAGCGAGGAGACCTAAAGACTTCGGAGATGACTTTGTCACCTATCATGTGGAAGCAGATCCGCTTCCCTATGATGAGGCGATGAAGACCAGAGATGCTATCTTCTGGAAGGAGACAGTGAATGACGAGTTTGACTCTATCACCTCCAATAACACATGGGTGTTGGTAGATCTACCTGAAGGAGAAAAGTCCATCGGATGTAAATGGATCTTCAAGAAGAAGATGAAGGCAGATGGAACTATTGACAAGTTCAAGGCCAGGCTGGTAGCCAAGAGATTTTTTCAGAAACAGGGGATAGACTACTTTGACACGTACGCTCCAGTAGCTCGGATGACCACCATCAGGATGTTAATCGCTCTAGCATCTATACATAAGTTGGTGATACATCATATGGATGTAAAGACAGCATTCCACAATGGGGAGCTGACCGAAGAGATTTACATGCAACAGCCAGATGGATTTGTCGTCAAAGGTCTTGAAGACAAAGTCTGCAAGTTGGTAAAATAATTATATGGTTTGAAGCAAGCTCCCAAGATGTGGCATGAAAAGTTTGACAAAGTTATTAGGTCAAACGGCTACAGAGTCAGCGAGACGGACAAATACGTTTACACAAAGTTCGCTGATGGAAGAGGAGTCATCATTTGTCTGTATGTGGACGACATGCTAATCCTAGGGACGGATATAGGCTGTGTCACGGAGACAAAGAAGTTCCTCTCAAGCAAGTCAGTTATGGAAAGACTGATTCAAGTCGTAAGCGACATCTATCCTAATACAAAATGGATAGTTACTGTGGGGAACGCTCAACCCTGGACACATATATATATTGTGATATGTGGAGGATTGTTGGTGCTTTCTTTACATGGAGAGAGCTTGCTCTCAACATGCCTTGTAAAAGTTTAGTCCCACATCGAAAATGCACCATGAGTTATCTCAACATATATACTTGGTTGTGTTGTTGAGAGATGCACATGGGGTGGTGACCCTAAGGAGGGAACCATGTGGGTGATTTTACTAGGAGGTAAGAATAAGGCTCCAAGGATTAAGCATTAATGCTTTTGTCATTCTCTTGGATTAATTCCATTTGGAGCTAAGTCCCAAAGGGGCTTAGCGACTCGGACTCGGGCACGGGCTCACGGGTTCATGAGGCTCATATGTGGCTCATGCGGTCCATGCGGTCCATGCGGCTCATGCGGCCAGGCTACTGCTGCTGCTACCGCATGGAGGGCTCCGCTGACTGTGCAGGCTACAAGTCAGTTATGGAAAGACTGATTCAATTTGAAATTAATTTTGTTTCCATCTTTGTGGAATTTAAATTAATTTCGTTTCCATCTTTGTGGAATTTGAATTAATTTCGTTTCCATCTTTGTGGGATTTGAATTAATTTCATTTTTATCTTTGCGGGATTTAAATTTAATTTTATTTCCTTCTTTGTGGGATTTGAATTAATTTCGTTTCCATCTTTGTGGGATTTGAATTAATTTTGTTTCCATCTTTGTGGGATTTGAATTAAGTTCGTTGCTATCTTTGTGGGATTTGATTCAATCTTTCCATAACTGAAGAGGCGGCTAGGGTTTTCACCCTTTCTCTATATATACTCTCTTCTGGCCTCCTTTGTACAGGACTACGAATTTTATAAGTCAGAAAAGAGAGAGAGAGAGGGAGGGAGCTGCTGCTGCCGCCATTGCAAGTCCATCCGAGGAGTCAAAACAGAGGTGACTTCGAGCGTTCCACAAGTTCTTCAACTTGCTGGTTCCTGGAAGCAATTCGTGTGGGGCGAATCTTGCTTTGAGCAACGGTGTTTTGACACCCAGGAACTTTTTTTCATCTCATCTTTCTCTAGATTATTGTAACTCATTCTATCCCAATTGCAACACATTTTGCAAGGAAGAACGAGAGATCTTCTCTTCTCTATTTTCCTCCTTCATATTGTAATCTGGCTATTTGGTTTTTTGTTTCGTCGTAGATCTTGAGTTTGATCACTACAAAGCTTTGTGTGACTCTCAGATCTCGATTGCATCAGTTTTTCATCTTTGATCAAGCCCCGGGACTAACATATATACATATATTATATATATATATATATATATATATATATATATATATATATATATATATATATATATATATATTTGAAGCCAATGGTACTTTATATATGAAGAAAGATATACATATACATCACTGTCCAAACATAATGAACTAGAATGTAGGACCAATCCATCAAAAACTACCATCCATCCTTCTTCACTCGTCTAGACCATCTCCATTATAGTAATATCACTATTTATTTTGTTAATAAGCCCAGAATAAGTTGTGCATCTCCCTTCGAAGACACGATTGTTGTCACTTCCCTCTCCCGTAGGAGCAATCGTCCTCGCTAAGACGTGATGTCGCACGAGCATATATTGCGCTCGTGCAAGACAGGATCCATAATGGCCGATTACAGCGGCTGCGACGGGGTCGTCATACAGAAGTCCCAAGCAGAGACATTGAATATGCCAGCAGAAATTTAGAACGAAACACAAGTTATTCAAAAGATGATCTTTAGTAATGTTGAAATAAAGGTTACATTGGGACACAAGGCCAAGATTACAATCACTAAAGCTCACTCTTCTCACATTTCAAGTCACTCAGCTCTCTCTTATCTCTCAATACATGTCTCGAGCCAGATGATGCTTCAGATTTGCGACGTCCATACATTGTATTTCGTATAAGTCCTGACTCCATCCGGTCGCACGCCTCGAATCGCCAAGGAACTCCGTGCCTCGATGCATCCAAGCGAGCTCGGCGCTACGAGCTTCTACCTGTTCCTGCACATAAATACTGTGTGGGTGTCAGTACTCAACTGTACTGGTAGAATGAGTTCCTCGCCCACCCATACAAAACCAACACATTAATTTACTTTGTGCAACATAATACCTTTGTATTGTCTTTCTACTCTTGCCTTAGAATCAGTTTTAGGACATAGACTCGACCTATCAGGTGTCACTAGACCGTCATCGTACAATCGCACCGATAACTTCCTTATCCTTGCATCTAGACCTTTCTTGTGCTTGCAATGTCAAAACACCAACTCATGCTTATCTTTTGGCCTAAACCTTTGAACGCAAGAACATAATTTGTGTCATCGACTTAGTTCGTGCTTCAACATTGAGGCCGCGTCTCGCAACTTAGCATGACTTAACCTAGCACGGCATAATCCAGCGCTAACCCTTTAGCCTAGCACGGCACAATCCAACGCTATAGCCACATCCGTGCCTAACTTATCCTAGCGCGGCACAATCCATCGTTAATCCTAACTTATACTCGACGCCACATCCGTACCTAAGCACGTATTCTTGCTATAGCCAAATCTTAGGCTTCTTAAGACTTGTGATGCAACCGTGCATACCACATTTACTTCATTCGTGTCGTGCTTGCACTTTCTTTGATTTGACCGACACCGTGCACACGGATTGCCCTTCAGCACGCCAACTTATCTATATGAAAGGTCACTGGCCTAAGCCATCGTAGACTTAGCTCGGGTAGGCGGCAGGTCGTCCGATTGGGAGGTAGCTAGCCCCCAAGTGAAGCCCCAGACTACCCAACGTGGTACAATCCAGCGATTGCTATAACGTCTTTCCCCCAGGTCGACTGGCCTCGGAACCATCACGCAGTACCAGTCGAGGAAGATACTTGTCGACAAGTCGTCCATGACCACACACCTATGAGAACATCTAGACTCACGTAAATGCAAGGCCTAATTTGTGTTACGACTTGAACCTTGAGCAAAACGTGCTCGTTCTATGCAAAACGTGCACTGGAACCGTACTGAGCAAAATATGCTCGTTCCATACAAAACGTGCATTGGAACCATACGATACAAAACGTACATCCTTAGAGACTCCAGAAATGTGAGACCGCCTCGGCGATAAACGGTCGCATGATCTTTCCTTTCTTTGATACCCAGGGAATGACTATCGCATAGCCTTCCTACTTAATATGAACAAAATGTGTTCCTCAAGTGCCATAGACCGTGGCTAACTTTACATCGGGCCGACTGTGGCTCGTGACTTAAACCGACTTATGTTCTGTGCAACACTATCGTCCAAGTCATACTTTATATGACAGGCTTGAGATCGTGGAACTAAGTGGCTTGACAACCGCAGAAGGAGCGGGACAGTGCTTGGAATGACTCTGGTTGACCGGCATAACTTTGCCTAACTTAATCGATCTTACAACTTAACCCGTGGGACGAGCAAAGGCTATGCCAAGCCTTACATCGTGGAAGCATGCATGCTTTATCGAGCATTTACGCGTGCGACGCCTATGACTTAGGCTAATTCATAACTTCACAAACTCAACCAACTTTCCTTCTTCCAAGCCACATAACGAAGGACCGAGTGTCATTTTCAAAGCACGCTGTGCACCAACTCTAAGCCGACCGTTGGACCTTTCCATGTTCTAACTTAATTCGATCCAACTTGGGATTATTCCCTTAGCTATGTGGATGCGTCTTTTTTATTATCAAGCCTACTGTGCATTTGAAAACATGTGATTTATTATGTGAAGGCTAAGATGAGGCGAGTTCACCAAAACTACCCCACCTGAGCGAGGGGTCGCCTCGACCGAGCGATGTCTTCGAGCAGCCGTTGCAAGGCTAAGTCCGAACGCCGTTGGTGTTTCGATTCTCCCGATTGACTGAGCGGGACGGGGCACTACATCATACACCACTCAAAAAAAGTTTCGTCCTCGAAACTAAGTACACTTATCGACTTATCACTTTGTACTACATTCAAGAACTCTTGCACACACTACTCCTATGCGCTTCTTTAACTCGAGCCACGCTCGTACTACGGTTATCTTTCACCTCGAACAAATATATCTCAACTTAGGTAACTTACTTTCATCGTGCATACGAACAACTCAGTTCTAGGCAAACCATCAGATCAACCAACATTTAAGTTCGTCTCATTCTAATGATCGTACTGCCACCAATCTTTTCTTTGAAACACAATTTCAAAATCCTCGACCCTTTTTTCATTCCTCTAGTCTCACTTGATTTAACGTATCACTTAGTTGGATCGTGTACATATGTCAAGCATCCCCGAAATATATGCATTTCAGCCAAGCCTCGTGATAGAGAATCTGACATCACCGCTCGAGTTAGATCGTACACATATTCAGGCATCCCTGATATACATGCATGTCAACCGAGCCTCATGAGTGTTGCCTCCATAATTCCTATCTACCTTCTTCGCGCCTGGACGTCTGTCTAATCGCTAGGCTATATCAATCCATCAGTATTAGAATCATAGTTCCCAAACAACGATATCAACACTGACCCATCCTAAGGTCAAACCAAGTTGATAGTAAGGGGTTTTCTATCCAAGATTGCATTACTCCGATTTCTAAACATCGAGCATTGATTCCCTACACACATCCCAACATTCGTCGCACGGGGTCCGAGTCATTCAGCAAAGCCATCCTACGATAAGTTCATTGAACCAAATCTTCGACATATCAATATCGCTCGTCCATCATAGTCTATCTCTTCGAATACGTTCGATATAGTCTACCTATCAATTCTTCTCAAGTCGAGCATGCTACGACATAACTTGTTGCTAAACCATAATTCACATTTTATACTACCTAAGTCATTTATCCCAATTTACGTAATCGATCACAAGGTCGTCTAGCTTAACAATATGTTGCTCCCCGATCTCATGCGAGTCAGATTATCCACGGTGGGCATGAATCACCATGCACGCTCCCGCGGGGTAATCATCCTCATCGGGATGTAACTCTTATTTTGTGTCTAGACTAATTCATTCTCGATACGTAGATTGGATCTATTCAATACTCAAGTTTACTCAATCATCAATCGCAAGTCCAAACATCTTTAAATTTTTCTTCGCATCAAACTAACAAATCGAGACAATCAAAGTTGCTGCATCCTAATTTTTCGAGTTCAATCATTCCCACGACATAAATCACCATGTCAGCGCTCACGCGAAACGATCGCCCCAAATTTGATGCGACGCAGGTGCGAGGCTAGATTTGCGCACATGTAAGACAAGAATGTCGATGCTGTGGTTATCCGCGTAACCATCAAGAAACTTCTATTTTCATCCACATTTATTTCAATCAAAATCCTAAGTATAGCATCCGTCAGACAATAACACTTGCACGATCGTCATTCCTCGAATTAGAGTGCCCCCGAGCTATTGCATATCCATTTTTGATACGCCTCAATACCATCGATGATATGCGTAACCTGACGATCTTCCTTTGCAATAAATTTCGAGTCGTGCGAATGATGCTATCGTCCGACTGGATAATCTTCTCGACATTCAAATTCAAGTTGGATCCTTATCCCTCGAATCATTCACAACATCAATTTTCTCAAACCCAAATTCGTGTATTGTTCATCCGTCTATCTTAAATCATCGAGCAACATTTTTCTTCAAATAACATCATTTTTTGCTAACTCAAATCATCTAGCAACATCCATCCCAATTCCTTAAAGTTATTCTTAAATATTTGAATCATTTTTATGCACGCTATCATCCGATCATGCTAACTTTTTTGTATACGATTCTTATCGATTTCTTCGATCGTGTAATCTATTCGCACACCTTAACTTTTCTTTAATTCAATTCCACCTACTCAATCATTTTGCATTTCATACTCGTGTAATTACTATCCCGTGCACGTCATCTCTAATTTGTTTGAATCGACTCGTCCAAATCTTCAAGACAACAACTTATTCAACGATACTCAATCTACGGCTTTGCATACACGCGACGCTTGCTGATAGGCTCATCGAAACCCCCATCCTCAATCGATCGACATCCCTGAAGCTATCGTATATACCACTCAAGGATGAAGTCATTCGACGAATCCTCAAAACCATCATTCGAATCAAAATCGACTTCTTCAAATTTTTTATTCGAACCATTCTTTGAATTTCAAGTACGCTCATCTGTATCGTATCGACGATATTGTCGCTCGATATCACCCCTATTGATAGTCATCCTCTTTACTCAATCAAGTCTAAATCATTCTCGTTCGACACAACTCGAATCCGGTACTCGACTTTTCTAAGGTCGACGTAACTTTGGTGTATATGCCCAGCTCGACTTAGCCAACCGTGCTTACGTGAACCATCTTTTTGTTTTTGTCAAAAACTGTTCTCCTATATTTTGTAAATTACTTAGACTTATTGTATGGACATCCCATAGGACATTTGAGAGGGAGCGTACCAATGATATCAACTTGCGGAAGCAACAGAGTTTGTGAAAACGACAAAGTTAGAGAATTCAATCGATAGTCAAAGGACGTAAAGTCATGCTCTGATACCATTATGTCACGCCCCGCTCCCGTAGGAGCAATCGTCCATGCTAAGGTATGATGCCGCACGAGCCTAGATTACGCTCGTGCAAGACGAGTTCCATAACGGCCGATTACAGTGGCTGCGACGGGGTCGTCGCACAGAAGTCCCAAGCAGAGACATTAAATATGCCAGCAGAAATTTAGAACGAAACACAAGTTATTCAAAATATAATATTTATTAATGTTGAAACAAAGGTTACAATAGGGCAGAAGGCCAAGATTATAATCACTCAAGCTCACTCTTCTCACATTTTAAGTCACTCATCTCTCAATACATGTCTCGAGCCAGTGGATGCTTCAGATAGGCGATGTCCATACATTATATCCCGTATAAGTCCTAACTCCACGCGATCGCATGCCTCGAATCGCCATGGAACTCCGTGCCTCGATGCATCCAAGCGAGCTCTGTGCCATGAGCTTTTACCTGTTTCTGCACATAAATACTGTGTGGGTGTCAGTACTCAACTGTACTAGTGGAATGAGCTCCTCACCCACCCATACAAAACCAACACGTTAATTTACTTTGTGCAACATAGTCGCTTTGTATTGTCTTTCTATTCTTGCCTTAGAATCAGTTTTAGGACATAGACTCGACCTATTAGGTGTCTCTAGACTGTCATCGTACCATCGTACCGATAACTTCCTTATCCTTGCCTCTAGAGCTTTTTTGTGCTTGCAATATCAACGCACCGACTCGCTCTTGTCTTTTGGCCTAAACCTTTGGACGCAACAACATAATTTGTGTCATCGACTTAGTTCGTGCTTCAACATTGAGGCCGCGCCTCGCAACTTAGCATGACTTAACCTAGCACGGCATAATCCAGCGCTAACCCTTTAGCTTAGCACGACACAATCTAGCGCCATAGCCACATTCATGCCTAACTTATCCTAGCACTGCACAATCCAGCGCTAATCCTAACTTATACTCGTCGCCACATCCGTGCCACGTATTCTTGCTATAGCCAAATCTTAGGCTTCTTAAGACTTGTGATGCAACCGTGCATACCACATTTACTTCATTCGTGTCGTGCTTGAACTTTCTTTGATTTGACCGATGCCGTGCACGCGGATTGTCGTTCAGCACGCCAACTTATCTATATGAAAGGTCATTAGCCCAAGCCATCATGGACTTAGCTCGGGTAGGCGGCGGTATCACGACCCGCACCCAAGGTAAGGGTACAAGTAAGTAACAGCGTCCCAGTCTACGCCGTAGAAACGGCATAGAACGCTGTCTATGTCTACTATCTATCAATAGTATAATATCAAACCCTGTCGAGAATGGTCAACTCCGAATGGAGGACAAGCAATGACAATATAATATACTCAATCACAAACTCTAAGAATGACGATAGATAACACTGAAAGATAAAGACAACAAGATTTATAAATATCATCCTGAAAATCCAATACAGAATAATACGAGTCTAAAATCTCTTAGTCAACAATCTCAATACAAACAACTAATAAATAATAACAAGCCAAGGTAATCTGGAGACAGAGTCCAGTACTATACTAAAACCAGCTAAACTATCCCAAGGCCTCATCTGCTAGAGCTAGCCCCTGCTGTACTAGGGTATCCAACTCTATACCAACCAAGTCATGAGGACCGTAATAGGTAGGGCACTCCTCCTCATCATCTATAATATTTTTAACAGGTCCAGTCAGGACGGGAACGAGTACAAAATCTCAAACAACAGTTCTAGTTATACAATATTGAAAATATAGCAGTAGATAGAGAGAATATACTAGGTAAAATATAGCGCACATTCATCCTGACAGGGTATATCAAAACTGTAATAAGATAAGGCAAGAGAACAGTGTATAACATGTACGAAAATCTGGAACTGCTATCTATGTGAGTTTAGCACTAGTTTTAATATGTGATCAGCTTAGAGCTTGATACAATGTTTGGCCTGACTAATCATACGTGAGTGTATGATTAACACTATACAATAAGGATGATACAATGATACTGTGGGGTATTGATCACATATCTACGCTAACACCCCCATCCCTGACAAATATAGTGGATCCAACCATGACATGTCATGACACGCATTCTCTGTGAAGTAGCTCTCTTCACAGGAATCATGTCTATACAATGAACAAGGAATAAGGAGGACTTGCACAAGGCATACCATATATAAGAGGAATAACATCTTATGACGGGATCCAGACAAATATCAATCCGTGTAAATAATGTGTCAAGAGAACAAGGATATCTACACTAAATACTAGAAACAAAGACGATATCATAAAATAGAAATATTATCAGAGAATATACTCGCCTGTCACCCGGTATGACTGATATGAATAGATGTCCAAACTAGTGTCATAGAGTCCTATTTAGAGTAAAATAGGTTATTTAAGTACCCAATTTGAAATAATAGAAATCTGCAATACAAACTACATGATTCTAAGTCAACTAGGTCAAAGTCAACTCTTGGTCAACTTTGGTCAACTGTCTAGGTCGAACTAGGTCAACTAAGAGTCAAACTATGGTTTACAAGTCTAAATAGGCCTAGTATGTCTATTTCTAGGTCAAGTCCACTTATAGTCAACTCTGGGTCAACCTTCAAGTCAAACTATGTCAAACTTAAGCTATCAAGGTCAATTGGTCAAACAATTGGTCCATTTGTCTTAGTGTTGACTTTTGGTCAACCTAGTCAACATGAACCATTGGGTCCATATCTATGGTTTTGCCAAAATGGCCAAGGGTTGGTATCAAACTAAATTCAACCTATTAGACTCCTCCTTAAACCACTATATGTATCAAGCTACCTTACCTCATATATCCATATAATATTTGAAACCTCACATTGTATGCCAACAAGTTAAATTCATATATACATATATCTTATATATAGAGACACTCAAATGGGCACTCTCTATTACACTCAAAGATACCTACCAATCTATTCGTATGTGCAACTTGATTTCCAACTCCTCATTATTAAGACAAACTTATATAGAGACCTCTTTATGATACATATTAACACATCCCTTCCCTCACACAAATTACTATACCAACATCACCTATACCACATACCACTCTATCCCATCCATCCACATAATCCTTATGTCATAAATACCCCTATATGCAATCCCACATACATACCCAAGGACTGAACATCAAAACTGGACTGCACATAGGGAATGCAGGGAACCAAGGCTATGAAATGCACTAGCATGTATTCAAAGGGCAAGGACAGGATTTCTAAGGCACAACAAGGACTGAACAAATAGCAAGAAAATGGACTGAACTGTTTATATGTCAATGTGAACCCATTCATGCATTCAGTGAATGAAGTTCATAATTAATCCTTCAAAATTCTTAGGTTTGCATATCAACCAACCCAACCTAATCTCAGTTACCTATATTTTAGTTTTTCATACTAGTTCAATTCACTTCGAAACCAAAACCTATTTCAGTTAACCTTTATCAACTAACTCAGATTTCATATAGGAATTAAAAATATATCATGTATTAACATTTCAGGAATCAAAAACCTATTTCAGTTTCACTGAAATCTCAGATATCATATTGATTTTAAGATCTCAGGTTTAACATTTAACAGTGAAATCAAAACCCAATTTTTCATAACTAAAGTCTCAGTTTATACATTCAACATTTGAAATTTAAACCAATTTAATAACAACTGAACCTCAGTTAACTTCTTAAACCTCACTTAACATTAACCATTGAAATCTCAGTTAACTGTCATGCATTTAAGGTTTTCTTTAACTGTATATTTCGATTGTTCAATATGAACTCAAACCACAGTTATCCAACCTATGTATCAGACATTTACATTTCGAACCCAAACATTTAAAACCCAAGTGTCTAATGTGTCCAGTCAATGTGTCAAGGTGTCACTCAGATGTGTTTACACACCAGTGTCCAAAGTGTGTCCAAAAAAGTATCAAACTGTGTCATATGCAATGTATCAAAAAAATATTATAAACATGCTCGTACACGTGTGTCGAACATTGTAGGGCTCGTTGTGTCCAACGAGCAGCCTCGTGCTCGTGTCAGGGTGTCAAGCAAGTGTTTAGGTGTCTGCTGAACCAATGGGTTCGTATCCAAGTGGTGTCCAACAGGTCAACTTAAAGGTCGGATTGCATCAGAGGACAGTGATCAGCACTGCCTTGTACGGCCATATCGTATCCGATCGAATACCACACTGAGCTCGAGACGTGTCGAGCCTTTGCATATACGTTCGCCCATGATAGGGCTAGAGTTTCATCACCCAACATCGTGTCGAATCCGTGTCATGTCCAATCTACAGCCCCGTATCAGAGACACGAAACACGCGTGCACAGTGCAGGGCAAAACACGTACACACGCGATTTCTTCGCGCACACTTAACGAAAACTCGTGAAACTTTATGGGTGTCGTGTCAGTCACTGGAAAAACATGTCTACCATATTTCGTGTCTCGTGGTGTCGTGTCGTGTCAGCTAGGACACCCGAGCAATAGGGCAACAACACGAGCCCCGTGCAGTGTCTCGTGCTGCGTGTCCGAGTGCTAAAACAATATCCAAACATACGTAAAATCGACTCAGTCATTTAGGGTTGTAATATACACATGTTAGGCTACACATACATGTAATTTGTTTTGAAAATTATCGAAATCCATTTCTATGTGACATTTCGTCGAACACGCATTTAAATACACCGATACGTGTCCGATACGGACATGAAATGGACACGAGATCCTACCAAACTTGGGCTACAACTAGGGGGACCCAAAATGAATGCATATATGGGAAGAAACCAGGAATTTATTAGGGTTTATAGGGTTTTACCTATTAAGTGTTCAAACTCAATGTAAAGAGCCTCGACTTCACGTCTTCCTCGATTTGCTACGGTTCAAACGTCCTCCAACCTCGCTAGCAAGCACCCACAAGCCTCCACTAATGTTGGGGATGATGATGAAATTGATTTGACTCAATTTGGGCTCAATTTGGATTAATTGGGAGAAGTTTAGGGAAGAACAAATTAGGGTTCTTTCTAAATATTTAAAAAAAGGCAATGGCTACTAGATGATACTTTATAGGAGAGGGGGCTTATATGGCTGCCACAATAGTGAATTAGGGTTAGGGTTAGATGTAGATGAGTGGCTAGGGCTTGTTCACCCAATTCTGATCCTTCCTATTGGTTCTAAGCTTTCTTTTTCACAAATATCCTAAGGAAAATATCTTACCATAATAATATCTAGATATTACTAACCTTGGCACTTAGTAGGAATGTTCTAACCTTAATTCTAACCTCAAGACTAATGTAGGTTAGGTTAACTTCTAGGTTAAGTTTTAACTAAAAGACTAGCACAATATTTAATTAATCAAAATTATAATTTCACAAAATTATCAAAATGACCAAAATACCCTTAGGCTAAAAATTGGTAATTTGAAATTCTAATCACATGACTAGGCTCCCATGGTCATAGTTAGTCTCCGAGCTTAGCAATTCTAGGGTTACACTAGTTAACCATCAAAATCACCATTCAATATTTTAAATAGTTTTAAATTTATTAAAAATTACCAAAAATCACAATATGATTTAAATATCATTATTAAATGATTATAATTACAAAATTTCAAAATTATTCTCATTTGAAAAACTGGGTGTTACCAGTCTACCCCCCTTAAAAGAATTTCGTCCTCGAAATTAAGATGATCCTACTCCCTTCTAGGTCAAACCCCAATCAAACAAGGTCGAAAGATAACATGCAACACAATCCTACTTGTCGTGATTCCATAGTCTCGATCAGGGTAACTACGCTATCCAACATATCACAAGCTCATCCTGGCTGGTACTAATGGAATCACACATGAAGGTGAAAAGAAGGACATGAAAGACAGACCTGCTAACCTGTCACCCGTAGCGTCGGTCTACTCGACTGTCAGCACAAAAGCCCTGCCCCTCTGGGGGTATATCCCTCTGATGGTACAGGGCATGGTGCTGCGCTATAGGTGGCCTAGCTCCCTCTATCTAATCCATGATACTCAAGTAACATCCACACTGATATTCTATTCCATCATACTAGGGCACCATCTATATGGTATCTATTCTAAAATCTAATAATCATACCCGTCTATCCAGAACCATGTTACCAGAATCTTCGTTACGCCAGTAAGTACTACAACAATAATTTATAGAGTCCACGACTAAGGTACATACATCTAGAATCATGGTATTTAAAACTTTTGCATTGCCGCTAGCTTGGCTGCAAAAATCTTAAATTCTCACACCTGAGAAATACATCCAAAATTAGACTCTATCTTATCGCCAAACCAGCTAATATGGCTGTAGAAGACTCTAGATTCTATGACTGAGGCAACCTAGCCCATAATATTATCTTGGTAGAAAATCAAGTCAATAATGAATACCAAGAACCAAATTCAACGATGAACAAGGAAGTAGACATAAACTGTCGGAATCGAATTTCGAGATAGTTTATAATAAGATTCTCAAGGGTCATCCCAGGAATCTTCTCAAGTAGTCCTAACTGTAATTGAGTAACCTCTCTTCTAAAGCCTATTCCTTAGTTCCTATCGCAGGCGCACAGCAGTACAGCTAATCATTGTACTACCATGACATCGCACTAATGCGACTCTCGACCTGTGTGGGCCACCACTAAAAACGTGTCACAACCCGCACCCGAGGTAAGGGTACGAGTGCGTAACAGCGTCCCAGTCTACGTCATAGAAATGGTGTAGAATGCTGTCTAGGTCTACTATCTATCAATAGTATAATATCAAACCCTGTCGAGAATGGTCAACTCCGAACGGAGGACAAGCAATGACAATATAATATACTCAATCACATACTCAAAGAATGACGATAGATAATACTGAAAGATAAAGATAATAAGATATATAAATATCATCCTGAAAATCCAACACAGAATAATACGAGTCCAAAATCTCTCAGTCAACAATCTCAACACAAACAACTAACAAATAATAACAAGCCAAGGTAATCTGGAGACAGAGTCTAGTACTATACTAGAACCAGCTAAACTATCCTAAGGCTTCATCTGCTAGAGCTAGCCCCTGCTGCACTAGGGTATCCAACTCTATACCAACCACGTCATGAGAACCGTAATAGGTAGGGCACTCCTCCTCATCATCTGTAATATTTTCAACAGGTCCAGTTAGGACGGGAACGAGTACAAAATCTCAAACAACAGTTCTAGTTATACAATATTGAAAATATAGCAGTAGATAGAGAGAATATACTAGGTAAAATAGAGCGCTCATGCATCCTGACATGGTATATCAAAACTGTAATAAGATAAGGCAAGAGAACAGTGTATAACATATACGAAAATCTGGAACTGCTATCTATGTGAGTTTAGCACTAGTTTCAACATGTGATCGGCTTAGAACTTGATACAATGTTTGGCGTGGCTAATCATACGTGAGTGTATGATTAACACTATACAATGAGGATGATACAATGATACTGTGGGGTATTGATCACATATCTATGCTAACACCCCCATCCCTGACTAATATAGTAGATCCAAACATGATACGTCATGACACGCATTCTCTGTGAAGCAGCTCTCTTCACAGGAATCGTGTCTATACAATGAACAAGGAACAATGAGGACATGCACAAGGCATACCATATAAAAGAGGAATAACATCTTATGACGGGATCCAGACAAATATTAATCCGTGTGAACAATGTGTCAAGAGAACAAGGATATCTACACTAAATACTAGAAAGAAAGACAATATCATAAAACCGAAATATTATCAGAGAATGTGCTCGCCTATCACCCTATATGACTGATATGAATAGCTGTCCAAACTGGTGTCACAGAGTCCTATTTGGAGTAAAACAGGTTATTTAAGTACTCAATTTGAAATAATGGAAATCTGCAATGCAAACTACATGATTCTAAGTCAACTAGGTCAAAGTCAACTCCTAGTCAACTTTGGTCAACTGTTTAGGTCGAACTAGGTCAACTAAGAGTCAAACTATGGTTTACAAGTCTAAATAGGCCTAGTGTGTCTATTTATAGGTCAAGTCCACTTATAGTCAACTCTGGGTCAACCTTCAAGTCAAACTATGTCAAACTTAAGCTATCAAGGTCAATTGGTCAAACTATTGGTCCATTTGTCTTAGTGTTGACTTTTAGTCAACCTAGTCAACATGAACCATTGGGTCCATATCTATGGTTTTGCCAAAATGGCCAAGGGTTGGTGTCAAACTAAATTCAACCTATTAGACTCCTCCTTAAACCACTATATGTATCAAGCTACCTTACCTCATATATCCATATAATATTTAAAACCTCACATTGTATGCCAACAAGTTAAATTCATATATACATATATCTTATATATAGAGACACTCAAATGGGCACTCTCTATTACACTCAAAGATACCTACCATTCTATTCATATATGCAACTTGATTTCCAACTCCTCATTATTAAGACGCACTTATATAGATACCTCTTCATGATACATATTAACACATCCCTTCTATCACACAAATCACTATACCAACATCACCTATACCACATACCACTCTATCCCATCCATCCACATAATCCTTATGTCATAAATACCCCTATATGCAATCCCACATACACACCCAAGGACTGAACATCAAAACTGGACTGCACATAGGGAATGCAGGGAACTAAGGCTATGAAATGGGCTAGCATGTATTCAAAGGGCAAAGACAGGATTTCTAAGGCACAACAAGGACTGAACAAATAGCAAGAAAATGGACTAAACTGTTTATATGTCAATGTGAACCCATTCATGCATTCATTGAATGAAGTTCATAATTAATCCTTCAAAATTCTCAGATTTGCATATCAACCAACCCAACCTAATCTCAGTTACCTATATTTTAGGTTTTCTCACTAGTTCAATTCACTTCGAAACCAAAACCTATTTTAGTTAACCTTTATCAACTAACTCAGATTTTATATAGGAATTAAACATATATCATGTATTAACATTTCAGGAATCAAAAACCTATTTCAGTTTCACTGAAATCTCAGATATCACATTGATTTTAAGATCTCAGGTTTAACATTTAACAGTGAAATCAAAAACCAATTTCTCATAACTGAAGTCTCAGTTTACACATTCAATATTTGAAATCTAAACCAATTTAATAACAACTGAACCTCAGTTAACTTTCTAAACCTCAGTTAACATTAACATTGAAATCTCAGTTAACTGTTATGCATTTCCGATTTTATTTAACTGTACGTTTTCGATTGTTCAATATGAACTCAAACCACAGTTATCCAACCTACGTATCAGATATTTACATTTCGAACCCAAACATTTAAAACCCAAGTGTCTAATGTGTCCAGTCAATATGTCAAGGTGTCACTCAGATGTGTTTACACACCAGTGTCCAAAGTGTGTCCAAAACAGTGTCGAACTGTGTCATATGCATTATATAAAAAATAGTGTAAACATGCTCGTACATGTGTGTCGAACACTGTAGGGATCGTTGTGTCCAACGAGAAGCCTCTTGCTCGTGTCAGGGTGTCAAGCAAGTATCTAGGTGTCTGCTGAACTAATGTGTTCATGTCCAAGTGGTGTCCATCATGTCAACTTAAAAGTCGGATTGCATCAGAGGACAGTGATCAGCACTGCCTCATGCGGCCATGTCGTATCTGATTGGACACGACACAGAGCTCGAGACATGTCGAGCCTGTGCATACACGTTCGCCCATGATAGGGCTAGAGTTTCATCACCCTGCATCGTGTCAAATCCGTGTCGTGTCCAATCTACAGCCCTGTATCAGAGACAAAACTCGCGTGCACAGTGCAGGGCAAAACACGTACACACACGATTTCTTTACGCACACTTCACAAGAACTCGTGAAACTTTATGAGTGTCATGTCAGTCACTAGGATAATATGTCTACCAAGTTTTGTGTCACGTGCTACCGTATCGTGTCCGCTGGGGTACCCGAACAGCAGGGCAGCCGTACGAGCCCCATGCGGTGTCTCGTGCTGCGTGTCCGAGTGCTAAAATAGTGTCCAAACATGCGTAAAATTGACACAGTCATTTAGGGTTGTAATATACACATGTTAGGCTATACATAGATGTAATTTGTTTTAAAAATTATCGAAATCCATTTCTATGTGACATTTCGTCAAACACGCATTTAAATACACCGATACGTGTCTGATACGGACATGAAATGGACACAAGATCCTACCAAACTTGGGCTACACCTAAGGGGGCCCTAAATGAATGCATCTATGGGAAGAAATTAGGAATTTATTAATGTTTGTAGGGTTTTACCTATTGAGTGTTCAAACTCAATGTAAAGAGCCTCGACTTGACGTCTTCCTCGATTTGCTACGGTTCAAACGTCCTCCAACCTCGCTAGCAAGCACCTACAAGTCTCCTCTAATATTTGGGATGCTGATGCAATTGATTTGACTCAATTTTGGCTCAATTTTGATTAATTGGGAGAAGTTTAGGGAAGAACAAATTAGGGTTCTTTCTAAATATTAAAAAGAAGGCAATGGCTACTAGATGATACTTTATAGGAGGGGGGGCTTGTATGGCTGCCACAATAGTGAATTATGGTTAGGATTAGATGTAGATGAGTGGCTAGGGCTTGTCCACCCAATTCCGAGCCTTCCTATTGGTTCTAGGCTTTCTTTTTCACAAATATCCCAAGAAAAATATCTTACCATAATAATATCTAGATATTACTAACCTTGGCACTTAGTAGGAATGTTCTAACCTTAATTCTAACTCAAGACTAATCTAGGTTAGGTTAACTTCTAGGTTAAGGCTTAACTAAAAGATAAGCACAATATTTAATTAATCAAAATTACAATTTCATAAAATTGTCAAAATAACCAAAATACCCTTAGGCTAAAAATTGGTAATTTGAAATTCTTATCACGTGACTAGGGTTCCATGGTCATAGTTAGTCTCCGGGCTTAGCAATTCTAGGGTTACACTAGTTAACCATCAAAATCATCATTCAACCATTTAAATAGTTTTAAATTGATTAAAAATCACCAAAAATCATAATATGATTTAAATATCATTATTAAATGATTATAATTATAAAATTTCAAAATTATCCTTATTTGAAAAACTGGGTGTTACAAGCGGGTCGTCCGATTGCGAGGTAGCTAGCCCCCAAGGGAAGCCCCAGATTACCCTATGCGGTACAATCCAGCGATTGCTATAACGTCTTCCCCCCAAGTCGACTGGCCTCGGAACCATCACGCAGTACCAGTCGAGGAAGATACTTGTCGACAAGTCGTCCATGACCACACACCTATGATAACATCTAGACTCACGTAAATGCAAGGCCTAATTTGTGTTACGACTTGAACCGTACTTGAGCAAAACGTGCTCGTTCTATGCAAAACGTGCACTAGAACCGTACTGAGCAAAATATGCTCATTTCATGCAAAACGTGCATTGGAACCATACGATGGAAAACGTGCATCCTTAGAGACTCCCAAAATGTGAGACCACCTCGACGACAAACGATCATGTGATCTTTCCTTTCTTTGATACCCAGGGAATGTCTATCGCATAGCCTTGTTTGCAAAAACAAAAGTATAAACTTTATTGATACAAACTTTGTAAAGATTACAAGAATTCTGGAAAAGTACAACTGTAGGAATCCAATCTAGAGGACGATTGCTTTATTCCTTGGACGATGTGAACTTTGAAGAAAGTAGCCTCTGAAGTTGATTTGAAGGCAAAAGCCTCGGAGAATTGAAGGCAAAAGCCTCGGAAGAATGCAGCAGCACTTGGGCAAGAACTCCTAGACTCTCTGATAATTCTGATCTGTGAGCTCTGATCCCCTTGAATGGAGACTTGAAACTCTATTTATAGAGTTCTGGAAATAACTAACTTTTAGTTATTCTAGACTACGCATAATGGATTGCACATGAATTGGATTGCGCAACAGTGGACTGCGCAGGCAGTTGTCTGATCATGGGCCAACTGTCTGGGACACATGGCATCATTTGATTGAAATGCGCATGATCGTACATAGACGGTTGCCACGTAATGAGCAATTGATGGCATGAATGCCACATATATGTTGTCAGTTGTGTTGATAGAGCACGCAATCTGAATTACACTGGCTTTGGATTGCGCAGGAATGGACTGCGCAGGCATGGATTGCGCCATTATGGATTGTGCATCAGATAGGCTGGCTGATTGCGCTGCAAGCTGTCCTCGAGCGCCGTACTGCACGATTAAACAAACAGCCACCTCATTCTCCGTGCTGTCAGCTGTCAGAAGATTTGATTATGTCAGGTAATGATGATTATTTTCTACGTCAGCCTGTGCGCTTGAGAGTGTGCGCAGTCTATTATGCGCAATCTGTATGCTGTGCAATCTAATGTCTGTATAGTTCATTTGAAAGATGTATTTCTTGATCTTCATGACTTTGTTGATGTGTGCAACTTGATTTTTTAGGACCTACAAGACCCCCTTCAAAGTTTTTGAAAGTTAAATTTATTCAAAATTTTGAAATACTTTGAATTTTGAAATTTCAATCAAGTTGCGCATGTTCTGAGCTGTCTGTGCAATCGGATGGATCAGTCCGACTTTTTTGACGCAATCTGAGGCAGCCGTTACTCTTTGAAAAACTATAAATAGCCCTCTTCGATATTCATTTCATTCTTTACTTTGCTTTTGTGATCTTTTGAGAGAGAAGTCTCGAGCTATTCCTTCTTTCTTCTTCATCGAATCTCCATGGCCCCCAAGCGATCCTTCGCTGCTGCTAAAGGCAAGGCCCCCGCCGAGTCTTCGGCTAGGGCTGTACGACGTTCTTCTCGCCACGAGACTGCACATCCCGTATTGCAAGGTAGTTGACCCAATCAAAAACTCTCTTTAGGGTTTTTTGACTTCACTATTCTTCAGAATATATCTCTTTTTAGAGATGTGATCATACTGCGCCACCCTTTTTAGGGTTTTGGTTGCACAAAACATTTATTCTTCATTTTTATGAAGAATAATTTCTTGTGCAATCGGTTGAACTGTGCTGACAAAAGTCAGCACAATCTGCTGATTTGTGCAGGATTTCCAGCGCAATCTGATGCTGGTACAAACTGTTTGTTGCACAATCTAATGGTTGTGCAATCTGATGGTTGCACAGTCTAATGATAGCATCATTGATTTTTCTTTGTACTGAATTTTTGTTTTCTCTGATTGATACAGTTAATACCAGAGAAGACCCGGGATATGAGAACTTTGTAGGGACTCTTTCAGAATCAAAATATAAAGAGGACCTATCTCATGTGCACTATCCACAATACGATCTGCCAGCTTTCCGCCAAGCTATCTTGGTGGCCCAAGATAATAAAACTCTGTTATGTCTGATGAATGGTCAACCTTTGGAGTCAGTAGATGCCATTATTCATAAGAAGCCCCTATTTCTGTTTGGCGAGGCTTTTGAGAAAAGCTCTCAGCCAAGGCCACGGATGGAGGAGCGGATTGTCCATCAAGAAGAAAGGACAATCTCGATACCAGATATCTCCCGCTGTCTCCCCTTATCTCGATATGCTCATGCAAGCTACCCGAGGAAAATGGAATGGAATCTCACACCTTTTCAGGATGCCCGTCCAGGAAAGATTTATGTGAAGAAGGGGTCTGACAAGAAAGACATATTCTATAGTTCTTCGGAACGATATAGTGTCTTGCTCAGAGATTTAAAGCCCGGTTATATTCTGCCGAAAAATTCTTCTTTGTTATTGCCCGTGAGAGTTCCAATATTTGCGAATGAGTTCGCGAAGGTTGAAGGGAGGTATCCAGATCAAGATCTCAGATTAACTGGACTGGTGAATCCAGACTTTAAGAGATGGAATTGTATAGCAAACTGGATTTTGACTAAGTCTGAAGACAAACTTCATCAGATTAACTTGTATCAAGCAGTGCATGCCACTGTTTATGGTTTTGCTCCCAATTCGCATCTATTCCTGGCTCTAGCAGAGAGATACAATTACAGGACAGGGACTTTTATGACTCCCTGTGGAGAGATCGGGTTTGCCCTTTACGAGATGCAGTACATCTCTTACTTACCGATGGGGGATGCCCCGTATGAGGAATTTGTCCCAACTAATGATGAATTGGACAAACTTCAAAAAGAGAACGCAGAGATGGTAGCAGTCTTCAAAGAAGTGCTGTGTCATTATAAAATATGTTCTCTGTTTTACGAAAGTGGTACATCCAATACCTGCTATTCATCCAAATGGTTGCCTTATCTGTTCCTCAACCATATTAAAGAAAAGAAGACCAAGGAACATGATAAATGCTATCCCGACTTCTTTAAACCACTGAGCAGCAGTGAAGTGGTGAAGTTGATGGAGTTAAGTGGGGATTTGGATGAAAAGATCAAGGACGATTATCAATGTCCTCCTCTAAAGAAAGGAGACACTCTCGAAAGTTATATGAAAGTGGGATATCGATTTATGTCAAAAGAAGCCCAATTAGCAGGATTTCTGACGTACTGGCTCCGTCGGTTCGTCGTCCCTGGATCAAGTGTCGTAGACCGTTTCCATCGCGGTTTTCTTTTTGCCGCCATTCGATTAGTCTTCGGCTACAAGATGGATCTCTTATCGGCAATGACTTATAGATTGAACGCCGGTCTCCGCCTGTACGTCAATTTGATGCTGAAAGCTAAAGGCGAGAAAGAGTTTCCTCGGCTAGAATTGCCGTATACTTATCTGTTCGGGTGGTTGCTTCTACACCATCCTACTTTGATGGACCCCAACATGGGACCAGTCAGTGGCAGCTTTATGCGAAGATACTCCCAATGTAAGTGGAAATACACTTCTTTGAGAGATTGCAGATATGCTTTGAACCTTGGTAAAGGGTGGAACTTTTATTGCACTTATCCTCCTGCCGGATATGAACAAATGCCGACCAACATGGTTGACTCAAAGATGCAACCTTTGAGTCGTACAGCTTTTAATTGGTTGAAGATAATTCGTCCATCCCACCTGGTGTATCGATTTGAAGAAGAATGCTTCTTGGAGCCATATCTTCCCAGCCGGTTTGCTCGGCAGTTTGGATATGACCAATTCTACATAGGTAATGCTATCACATGCCTACAAGGAAAAGGTTTCTTGATAGATGGAGCCCAAGCTTGGGCTTATTACAACGCTCGAGATATGAAAGCAACGTTCTCGATGCCGGTGAACAGTAGTCATGGCCCTCGTATGCTATTTACCTCTTCGGTGTTCTATACATCAGCGAATACTTTTGCAGAGAACTTCAATCTTGCGGATAGCTTCGCGTCTGCAACGAGATTGAGGAAGAGAGGAGTCATCATGTCAATTCCAGGTAATGATGAGGTGCACAAGCCAGTGGATGCACCATTAGAAGTTTCGAGGGACGCTATGTTCCCTGAAGAGGTTAACGTGCCACTGCGTATTTCTTTGAAGGTTGCTAAATCTTCTGCCAAGAAGAGAAGGAGAGAGGAGCCTTCCGTCCCAGCTGCGAAGAAGAAACTGATCTTGGATCATTCTTTAGAAAAGATTACTACCTGTCACGACCCGCATCCGCTTTTCGGATACGAAACGTGTCCAAGCCCAGCCTACGCCGCAGTGTCGGCGGTAGTATGCTGTCTATATTCAAGTCACGGCAATCTAGTATCACGGAAAAACTATATCTCATCCACATAAATAATCATGTCACAGTCAAGTTCAATAAAAAGACATGAACTGAATAATAATTAATAAACTGGATATCAAGAATCACTGTCACGTCCGGTGGACACAAATCCACTACCAATAGACGGAAAAAAAATAAAAGAATACATGGAGTAACTAACTGAATAAAATTGCTAATCTAGGCCACCTCAAATGCAAGCGATGCGATCTAATGCTGGCTCAACCCTCTGGTCTGCTCCTAACTCAAACTCGGCTAACCTGAAGAGATCATCAGGTCCTCAGAGGACTAGCAAGATATATAAAAATGAGCCTTTCTAACAGTTTATTATGCATGGAGAAAGATACAGGATAAATAAGTAAAACTAAGCAATAAATAAAGAACGAAACTATACACTGTCTACACATAGATGAACTGCTGAACAAGAACTAGAGAACTCATGTCAAGATGTCAACGGATAGCCAAAACGAATACTCAAACCCTCGTCCCTAGCGTGGACTCGCAGGTTTGAACTACTAACCCTCGTCCCTAGTGTGGACTCGCAGGCTAGCCTCTACTACTAACCCTCGTCCCTAGTGTAGACTCGCAGGCTAGCATCACCCTCGTCCCTAGTGTGGACTCGCAGGCGTAGCCCTATACCACTAACCCTCGTCCCTAGCGTGGACTCGCAGGCTAGCATCTACTACTAACCCTCGTCCCTAGTGTGGACTCGCAGGCTAGCATCACCCTCGTCCCTAGTGTGGACTCGCAGGTGTGGACCAATAACTACTAA
Source organism: Iris pallida (assembly GCA_029216955.1). NCBI lineage: Eukaryota > Viridiplantae > Streptophyta > Magnoliopsida > Asparagales > Iridaceae > Iris > Iris pallida. The sequence goes on along the minus strand of JANAVB010022514.1, from coordinate 35,423 downwards.
CCCTCGTCCCTATCGTGGACTCGCAGGTTAGCTTCAAGGTTCAAGACACGGAGGCACGACTCAATCAAGGAACGACCAATAAGACGCAAGGCTAACTGTGAACACGGTCTACAAATCAATGATACCAATATATAAACATGATACGAACGATACATATTGATAATAGGAGAAAAACAGAATAATAAATAAAGACAGTGCATGTAAATAAAACTGTGTAGAAAGGCAAGGTATACTTGCCTGTGATCTCGAGCTGCTGTAAGGGTTAAGTCCGAACTGAGGTCCAAGTACCTATTATATCATATACATGATGTCAATGCACAATTTAGAATTCATACGTAGCCTATCAATTCATTTGCTAATTTCCTAGATCGACCTTAATGTGTGTTGTGTATTTAACTAGTCATGCTCCTATTAAGGCTATTCCTATCCATTGCATAAAAGTCTAGTGGTAAGACTCCCATAGGATCAGTTCTTAGTCTCTAATACAATTTAAGCCAAGGCTCTAACCCCAAATTCAACTCAAAGTCACAGGGAGCCAGAACATATAAGTGATTACACATAGCCCAAATCTGGACTATCTCCTTCACACTACCCTTTCTCAGTATTAGTATGTCCAACTAATAAAAGGGCATACAAGCAAGAGAAATCAAAATGTTCAACCAAGTAAGGAATTTAGGTTAGTAAACTTGTTGGTTGTTATGGTCAGTATGCTAAACTATTGCACGCTGCAAGTGGCAGATTTAGCACTAGGTAAGAATTTTGGAGGTTCTAAATAACTTCTTTGTGGTGATGGTTGTGAAGCACAAGTTGAAAAGTCTGTGGAAGGAAGGAACCCAACCAGCTACTTGAATTAAAGAGTATAACAGCTAAGGAAAAGTAGAGCAGTCTACAAGGTAGAAGGTGCCAAGCATGAGTTCGATTGCAGGTCTTCAACATGCTATCAACTTGGAAAATATGCCAGCAAAATATTTGTGCATAAAAATGACCAATTTGGCAATGCTTGGAGAAGTCTAGCCTTCCATCTATCTAGTTTTAGGACTGGTGCCAGGATGAGGAAGGGAACAAGGCAAGCATGGGAGTTGAACCCTCTTCCTGGGTTTCTCCATATTGTCCCATGCTGGAATATATTACCTATAAGCAGAGCACTATGGGAATGCAGTGAATAATCCTATGTGGGTGCAGGAAAATATAGGTGAAGCAGTAAACATATGTAGGTGAACAGGGCAAGTGCCCAGGTTGCACTGCAGTAAGGAAGTAACAACTTGTTCTATTGATAAAATTCAGGCAATCACATCCTTACATGACCTAAACCAAATGCTCCTTATAAACTCATACCATTTATTAAGGCATGAAACCTGTAATATTTCCAGTCTTGAAACAACACCCTTGTGATGGGGGATGGGGGCATAAAATAGATAAATTAATATTAAATTCGTTACATCGGGTTCATTGCTTGTATAAATATGAACCCAGACACTGTAATCATGATTTTTGCAATTAGAAGCTCATGACAGATGCCAATAAATTCCAGGGGATTCATATCTTTATAGCAGCCTAAACAAATGAATGGCCGTCTAACTGAAATAAATCCATTAGTTACTAGGAGTACTCCTAAGTATTGCCTACGAGTAAATTCCTCTTAACTCTTGGTAACATGGTCTACAGATGGCTGATACAAGAGAACTCCTTGACTGGATGCAGTAGACCATCATTAAATGGGCTGATACAATATCGTGCAGGACATGAGGAGATTGAAAAGAAGGAAGGACCTATCAATCCTACTGACTTATGGGTACAGAGAAACCCCTTTCCCAATAGTGGCTTGTTATCCCATTCGATACCTGGATAAAATATGACAGGTACTCACACACACTTACTAGACTATGCTATGTACCCACTGGTTCAAGATGGGGAACTCCTAAGAATATCTCTAATGGATTCAATGGGGGCACATTCCCTGTTTTCTGAGAATCAGGAATGGGCCTTAGGTAATTCTCAGTTTTTTACTTGTTTAGAGATGTCCTGTTCTCAGGACTTGTCAGGTAAGCCTTGTCCTTCGATTTCCCAAGGAGGCTTGAATCCCATATTTGTTTTCTAAGGACAGGATCAGGATTCCTTCCCATTAGCTATAGTAAATGCACTTGCCTGCTTCTATAGAGGTCTGAAATTAACTATCCCCAGGATGCTGCATACCACCCTGGTTGTGTTCAAAAGGCTAAGTAGTGAAAGTGTCATCTCCTACCTGAACATAGGTCCAAAGGGACTGATCAATTCTCTGAACACCATGGCATGCCCAGTGAAAGACTCCCTCTTTTAACCTGGATACCTATCTTGTCTGCAATAAATGCCATCAGACATTGCCTATCTCTTCATGCTCAGAAATTCTTAGGTGCAAGGACCCCTCATTAAACCTGTTTGCGTTCCTTTCATGAATTAAAACAAACACTTATGCTACCCTTTCCAGAAACAATACTCTATCATTAACCAAGAATTTGACAACTGATAGATGGGTGAAGAATTACCCGTTTAAGAAGATCGAATACTTAGGATAGCCGACCACCCTTCCAAGTTATTGCAGGCTTCCCAAGCTTGAGGGGTCTAGCGAGGATTAGGGTTTTGGGGGTCTCGACTGCTAACTCCAAGTATATATAGCTTGTTTGATGAACCTGGATTGATGGGGAGATAGGATTTGCAGGATTTGTCTTCATCTCTTTGTTCGAATTTAATTTGAATTCGAACCCAAAGGCTGAGGTGGTTGTTTAAAAGGAATTTGAATTTAATCAAATTTTACATAGATCCCTGCTCTTTGTGATATTTTCCTGTGGGTCCTTCCATCATATAAAATGTAAAAATTCCATAAATGATATCAATTTATATATGTAAGATAATGACAAAAACAATAAGAGGCAAAAATGAATTTCAATTTCACCAATTTCGAAAAATTTGGTCAAGGGGTTGACAACTCTACCCCCCTTAAACAAATTTCGTCCTCGAAATTTAATGAAGCTGCAGTATTATAAAGAATAATTCTAACAGTTTGCTACAGAGTTGTTGTGAATCTTTGCAAGTCAAAACCAAACATAATACTCCTTAATAATGTGACTACTATAATCTACTGAATTTTTTTGCCATTCGCTTCGTGTGGTGTCGCCGCCTCTTCCGTGATCATGGCAAAGGCTCGTCCTCCTCCTGCGGTTGGTAGTGGTGGGGCACTTGCGTTCTTCTTCGGGCAATTACGAGACAAGTGTTGGTTGGATCCACAAGTCCAACACAATCCTAATTTGCTGCGACAATTTTCTTGAGTGTGGCCTTTCTTCGAGCAGTGCTGGCAGATAGAAATGTCTTGGACTTGGCGTGGGGCTGCTTGCGGTTGCTGTTGATGCTGCTGCGCTGGTGTCTTCTCAAAAATGTTGGGGCGTTTTGCTGGTGCTGTTTGGTTGTTGCCTCCTCCTAATGCGTCTCGATTCCTCTTCGGCTTGTGACTCAGCTCCTCTTCTACAGCTTGGGCGACCTCTAGAATCTCCTCGTAAGTGATGGCTCGACTGGTGGCGATGGCTAGACGAATCTCGTGAGACAGTCCTTTCCTGAATCATCGCCCCTTGTCTTCAGGGGTGCTGACCAAGTTCTCTACGAAGCGGCTGAGGCGAGAAAACTCTGATGTGTACTCGTCGACAGTGTGGTTTCCTTGCTCTAGATGCTTGAACTAACTCACCAACGCCTCTCATGCTACGTATGGATAGAATTTCCTCTTGAACAGTTGCTTGAATTCCTCCCAAGTCACGTCTGGAGCAGAAAATCAGGGTTCGCCTTGGTACCACGTTCGCGCGATGTCGAAAAGCTGTCCAATGACAGACTCAATCTTCAAATCTTTTGGAACTCGGGCCATCTTCAGATACCTCTCCACATTCTCTAGCCATTCATCAGCGTAGACGATCCCTTCTGTCCCATGGAATGGCATGGGCCTAAAGTCTATGAAGTGCTTGGGATTCCCCGGACGCTGTCGCGGAGTATCTCGAATCTGAAGAACCTCTCTCAAAGTGTCGCGAAACATGTTGGCCTGCTGCTGGATGATCCCGAGTAGTGTGACATTGTCCAGTGCTGGTGGCGGAGGTAGAACATGTGCTGGATATATCGTCGAGGTTGGATACATCGTCGACGGTGGGTGCATGGGAAAAGCTGGATACATCACTGGTGCGGGATGCATGGCTGGTACCGGACGTGGAACCCCTGGCGGTGGAACCGATACTGGTGGCAGATTTGGTGCTGGTGGTGGAGTCTGCGGAGGAAACTGTAGAGGCGGTGGAATATCGCGTCTGCAAAATCTCGAGAATTGCGGTTGATTACTCGCATGAGTGAGCTGGCCTTCTTGTGTTGGTGGAGTCATGTACGTGAAAGAGCCTCCGGTAGCCGGTGGAGTGTTCAATGCAGCGTTCCTGTCTTGAGAGTTCATCTTAACTGTAACAAGAGCAAACACATTAGCCGTTGAAGAGAATTTCAAGCAGGATGCAAATCAAGAATTCAATAAAATTAAGGATTAAGGATTAACAAGGAGTCAAGACATGTGGATGAGATTCTAAGTGTCTAATCCTATTCGCAGGGTCACATCGGCACAATGCCGTAACCGAAGTGATTAACGTAGACCTGCATGGGCCACCAAAAAAACTTATCATGACCCGCATCCGCTTTTCGGATACGAAACGTGTCCAAGCCCAGCCTACACTGTAGTATCGGCGGTAGTACGCTGTCTATATTCAAGTCACGGTAATCTAGTATCACGGAAAAACTATATCTCATCCACGGAAATAATCATATCATAGTCAAGATCAATGAAAAGACATGAACTGAATAATAATGAATAAACTGAATATCAAGAATCACTGTCACGTCCGGTGGACACAAATCTACTACCAATAGACAGAAGAAAATAAAAGAATACATGGCGTAACTAACTGAATAAAACTGCTAATCTAGGCCACCTCAAGTACAAGCGATGCGATCTGATGCTGGCTCAACCCTCTGGTCTGCTCCTAACTCAAACTCGGCTAACCTGAAGAGATCATCAGGTCCTCAGAGGACTAGCAAGATACATAAAAACGAGCCTTTCTAATAGTTTATTATGCATGGAGAAAGATACAGGATAAACAAGTAAAACTGAGCAATGAATAAAGAACGAAACTATACACTGTCTACACATAGATGAACTGCTGAACAAGAACTAGAGAACTCATGTCAAGATGTCAACGGATAGCCGAAACGAATACTCAAACCCTCGTTCCTAGAGTGTACTCGCAGGTTTGAACTACTAACCCTCGTCCCTAGTGTGGACTCGCAGGCTAGCCTCTACTACTAACCCTCGTCCCTAGTGTGGACTCGCAGGCTAGCATCACCCTCGTCCCTAGTGTGGACTCGCAGGCGTAGCCCTATACCACTAACCCTTGTCCCTAGCATGGACTCGCAGGCTAGCATCTACTACTAACCCTCGTCCCTAGTGTGGACTCGCAGGCTAGCATCACCCTCGTCCCTAGTGTGGACTCGCAGGTGTGGACCAATAACTACTAACCCTCGTCCCTATCGTGGACTCGTAGGTTAGCTTCAAGGTTCAAGACACGGAGGCACGACTCAATCAAGGCACGACCAATAAGACGCAAGGCTAACTGTGAATACGGTCTACAAATCAATGATACCAATATATGAACAGGATACGAACGATACTTATTGATAATACGAGAAAAACGGAATAATAAATAAAGACAGTGCATGTAAATAAAACTGTGTAGAAAGGCAAGGTATACTTGCCTGTGATCTCGAGCTGCTGTAAGGGTTAAGTCCGAACTAAGGTCCAAGTACCTATTATACCATATACATGATGTCAATGCACAATTTAGAATTCATACGTAGCCTATCAATTCATTTGCTAATTTCCTAGATCGACCTTAATGTGTGTTGTGTATTTAACTAGTCATGCTCCTATTAAGGCTATTTCTATCCATTGCATAAAAGTCTAGTGGTAAGACTCCCATAGGATCAGTTCTTAGTCTCAAATACAGTTTATGCCAAGGCTCTAACCCTAAATTCAACTCAAAGTCACAGGGAGCCAGAACATGTAAGTGATTACACACAGCCCAAATCTGGACTATCTCCTTCACACTACCCTTTCTCAGTATTTGTATGTCCAACTAATAAAAGGGCATACAAGCAAGAGAAATCAAAATGTTCAACCAAGTAAGGAATTTAGGTTAGTAAACTTGCTGGTTGTTATGGTCAGTATGCTAAACTATTGCACGCTGCAAGTGGCAGATTTAGCACTAGGTAAGAATTTTGGAGGTTCTAAATAACTTCTTTGTGGTGATGTGTCACGCCCCAGAACCCAAATACTGGAGAGCGGGGGCAGACATAGCCAGCTACGTATATGAAATGGAATCCATTTCGCTATACGGTCACGGTTGTCTAGATACATGAGGGTTTCTCTACAAGCCAACAGTCTCTTAAGGTCATGAACAAGCCTAGTGTCTCAATCACAAGCAAGTAAGTAAAGTTACAAGATGTATGATCATTAAATATACAATAATAAGGCGTCCCAAATATTACATATTCAGCTGATCATGAAGCTAGTCGTTACAAAATGTTAGGACTAGCAAGAGTTTAGTCATACATTATCAACCCTAGGATCTGTCAATCATGTTACAGCCCGTAGGTAGACAGTAAGTAAAGTGCAATCGAGCTAAACAGGTGCTCGTCGGCTAAACGCCTCAAAAGAATATTTTTACAATAGAGTGGGAGAGCCAAAAATAACCCACTCGTTGCCAGGGTTCCGTCTAGTGTTCACCATCTGGCAGGAAGGTTGGGAGATCCTCGGTAGCTGCTCCGAAATCTGGCCACACAAAACCAGCTCGGTCAGACCCCAGAAAGAGCAAGTGCCACAAAGGAGGCTTCACTTAAGAACTAAAACCAGCAATCAGCACAAGATATAAATAAAAGTAAGAACTGGAAATAAAGAAAATACACCAGGATGATATACAACGAGATAACCATGGAACTATTCAGATAACCAGGTTACAACCCGTAAACCAAACAAGGACCGGGGTTGTAACCCTTCGTCTGAACAGAACTTGGAATTCTCACCATTTATCGATAAAATAAATACAAGCATTCTGGTCATGCAGTAATCTGGAACAGGATCAGGGCATGACTAGACTGGTTAGACTCCGTTCAATCACTTCACGGCCAAGCAAGAATTACGGGTTGATACTTTAACTAACTAGGGTTGTCACAAGCCTAATTACTAACAAGATGCAGTGAGATTATTCCACAGCCACAAGCCCTGCAGACCATCCAGGTTCCCCTTGTTAAAAGATTAGAGTTGAATTCAGGTGGGTACATCGTCCAGGAAACGAATGTACCCTTAGGTAGCTTGAAGGGTGAAACACATGACAGTGTGCTGGAAATGTGCCCTACTCGACGGCAGGCTACAGATCCCAAGGCGTGCCCAGGTAACGGGATGACCTGTAGCCGGGAAATCTCTTCATGACTAATGTATTAATCTAGTTATTAGTCCTTAGTTCATTTCAATAGGTACTCCTGACCGTGGTACTCAGGAGTCCCATCCTAGACATGATGCAAGACAGGGTTGGTTTATTTACACAAGCACAATCGCCCACGGTGTCCAGGTTATTATACAGGTCATGTCATGTCAGGTAGCCGTCGCAACAGCTTATCAAGGTATAACATGTCAGGTTATCAGGTCAAGTGTACTTGTCAGGAGTGCACCACGACGGGCCACTATCAGGTCATGTCAGGTTATTTATGTCAGGAGTGCACCACTACGGGTCACTATCGTGTCAGGCTCTGTTATCCTTTCCAAACATATTACATAAATTCGTGATTATCAAATTCAGGACAAAAGGCGTAAAGATATAAAATGGACGTTAAATATCTAATAAAATATCAATATACAGGGCTATAGAAGAGCCAAGCTTAAGGAAAGTAAAACCAAACTGACACGCTGACATAAGACCAAGTCAGACAAAGGCCATACGCTCAGTGCAAAAGTCATACGCTCAGGTCAAGCTACGCTCAAGTCAGAGTACGCTCAGGTCAAGCTACGCTCAGGTCAGGCTACGCTCAAGCCAGCGTATGCAAGTCATACGCTCCCAAAAGGCAGCGTATGAACTCCATACGACTCCTCATCAAGGCAGCGTATGGGGTCCATACGACTCCTTGTCAAGCAAGCGAGCGTATGTGAGTCATACGCTCCCAAAAGGTAGCGTATGGGGTCCATACGACTCCTTGTCAAGCAAGCGAGCGTATGCGAGTCATACGCTCCCAAAAGGCAGCGTATGGGGTCCATACGACTCATTGTCAAGCAAGCGAGCGTATGCGAGTCATACGCTCCCAAAAGGCAGCATATGGGGTCCATACGACTCCTTGTCAAGCAAGCGAGCGTATGCGAGGCATACGCTCCCAAAAGGTAGCGTATGGGGTCCATACGACTCCTTGTCAAGCAAGCGAGCGTATGCGAGTCATACGCTCCCAAAAGGCAGCGTATGGGGTTCAGACTGTGCTGTGCTAAAGAGCGTGCACAGCTCAGTGACGCAAGCTAAAAAGCCTGCGCACTGCTCACTATCTTCTCCAAATCAGCAGAAACTCCATGGTTGAACCCAAGGCTTCAAAAGTCCATAACTTGGTCAAAACAAGTCCAAATCCAACTTTTCAAAGGTCAAAATTGGGTAGAATAAAATTCTCTACAACATGGAACCATCAAAACTTGAAAACAAAGAAGTTTGATAGATCAAAACCACCAAAATCCGAAAATAACTAAATTCTAGATCTACGAAAATTAAAGCTTCAAAACGGAAAATAACAAGTTCTAAAGTGTCTTAGAAACATGGGGAGAAGCTAATGGAACAATAAAAATGAGCTCTCTTATGGAAGCAAGTTGCACTTGCCTAGACCTCTCTCTCCCTCTCTTTAGTAGGTAAAGAAGTAATGGAGAAGAAGAAGATGAGTAATGAAGAGAGAGAAAAAAGAAATGGTAATAAATATCAAAGGTGGTGGTAGGTAGGGGGTTTATCCATGGTTCATGATGAACCAAAATAATCCCAACCGAACCAAGCCAACCCGGGCCAAGAATAAACCAAGCCAAGCCATGAAGAAAACTAAACAAGGAATCATGCAATACAGAATAAAATACGTATACGTATCCCAAAATACGTAATACGAACATAGGCATTACAACTCTACCCACCTTAAAAGAATTATGTCCTCGGAATTTAATCAAGAGGCTAGAGGAGCAATGACAAGCTACATTAATCACATGCAAGCTATAACTAGGCATACAATCACTCATTCGAGCAAGGAATCGAAGGCATGAGGCATAAGAAAGACTTTATACCTCACGAGTCAAACAAGTCGGGATATCACGATCGGATATCATCCTCACGCTCCCACGTTGACTCCTCCAAAGAGTGATGACCCCAAGCAACTCGGACTAACTTGATAGTCTTGTTCTTGAGGATCTTCTCTCTTCGGTCCAATATAGACACGGGCCTCTCCTCATACGAAAGGTTGGTACCAACAACCAATTCTGAATGATCCAGGATGTGGCTCGGGTCCGGGATATACCGTCGTAATTGGGATACATGGAACACGTCATGCACCTCGCTTAGCGACGGTGGAAGAGCGAGACGATAGGATACATCTCCTACTCGCTCCAGAATGTCAAACGGTCCTATATACCTAGGACTAAGCTTGCCCCGTATGCCAAAATGAATGACGCCACGGTTAGGCGAAATCCTCAGGAATACATGATCGCCGACCGAAAACTCGAGAGGGTGCCGATGAGAGTCGGCCCAATGGCGCTGGCGATCTTGGACAACTCGAAGATGATCTCTGACTCGCCTGACCACTTCAACTGTCTGGGCAATCATTTTTGGACCGAGTATCTGTCTTTCTCCAACATCATCCCAGGTTAGCGGGGATCTGCACTTCCTACCATACAGTGCCTCGAACGGTGCCATCTGGATACTGGCCTAGAAACTGTTGTTGTACGAGAATTCTACCAGGTGCAAATAATCTTCCCATGAACCACCGAAGTCAAGTGTACAAGACCGCAACATGTCTTCAAGAGTCTGGATCGTACGCTCCGACTGGCCATCTGTCTGCGGGTGATATGCTGAACTAAACTGGAGATGAGTTACCAAACTCTCTTGCAAGCTGCGCCAAAAGTGCGACGTAAATCTTGAATCTCGGTCCGAGGTGATACTGACTGGCACACCGAGTAATCTGACAATCTGCCTGAGGTACATCTCTGCTAACTGAGCCATCGACTGACCAACTCTGAATGGAAGAAAGTGAGCCACTTTCGTGAGCCTGTCAACTATAACCCAGATAGCATCTCTACCAGCTTAGGATCTAGGTAGTCCAGTCACAAAATCCGTGGTCACATGCTCCCACTTCCATTCTGGAATCGGTAAGGGCTGAAGAAGTCCAGCCGGTCTCTGATGTTCGGCTTTAACTTGTTAGCAAACCAAACACTGAGAGACAAACCGAGCTATCTCCCGCTTCATGCCATTCCACCAGAAATGCTGCCGGATATCACGGTACATCTTCGTATTGCCGGGATGGATGGAATAATGTGAACTGTGCGCTTCTGACATGATCTTCTGCCGGATATCTCCGCTGGGTACACAAAGTCGCTTACCATGTCGAAGTGTACCATCCTCATGAATGTATAACTCTGGTCTTCGTCCTGCCTCATACTCTGCTCTGAGTCGCTGAAGCTTGGAATCTGCCGACTGTACCATCCGGATCCTCTCGACTATAGTGGATTGAACTTGCATACTGGCCATCAAGGCCACACTGGAAGGGAGAACAACTTCAATACCCATCTTCTGAAGATCTGCTAACAGCTCTGGTTGTGCTATTAGAAAATAAACTTCCGCTCTCCTGCTCAATGCATCCGCAATAACATTGGCCTTCCCAGGATGATACTGCAGGTTGACATCATAATCCACAAGAAGCTCCAGCCACCTTCTCTGATGCATGTTAAGATCCTTCTGGGTGAAAACATACTTCAGGCTCTTATGGTCGGTAAAAATCTCCACCCTGTCTCCATACAAGTAGTGCCTCCACAACTTAAGTGCAAACATTACTGCTGCCAGCTCCAAGTCATGGGTTGGGTAATTCCTCTCATGATCACGAAGTTGTCGTGACGCATAAGCTATTACCTTTCCATGCTGCATCAGAACACATCCTAAACCTCTGCCTGAAGCATCACAGTACACTGAGAATCCTCCGGTCCCATCTGGAAGCGTGAGAATAGGAGCTCTTATCAGGCCTCGCTACAACTGCTCAAAAGAACTCTGACGCTCTGCTGTCCAAGCAAACTGTGCATTCTTGCGGGTCAACTGCGTCAATGGCGCTGAAATTCGAGCAAAATCCGAAATAAACCGCCGATAGTAGCCGGCCAATCCAAGAAAACTACGAACCTCTGCAACTGTGCTGGGCACTGGCCATGACTCAATAGCCATAATCTTCTGGGGATCCACTTCTAATCCTCCTCGAGTGATGATATGACCCAAGTACGAAATGCGATCAAGCCAGAACTCGCATTTACTGAACTTGGCATATAACTGGTGCTCTCTGAGGATCTGAAGAACTATACGGAGATGCTGCTCATCTTCGCCTCACTCTTACTGTAGACCAGAATGTCATCCAAGAACACAATCACAAACTGATCTAAGTAAGGCATGAAGATGCGATTCATGAGGTCCATGAATACTGCCAGCGCATTGGTTGCTCCAAAAGGCATAACAAGGAATTCCCAATGCCCATATCTCGATCTAAAAGCTGTCTTCGGGATGTCCTGCTCTCTGACTCTGATCTGATGATAACCTGAGCGCAAATCAATCTTCGAGAATACTGAAGCCCCCTTGAGTTGATCAAACAAGTCATCTATCCTCGGAAGAGGGTATCTGTTCTTGATTGTCACTGAGTTCAAGGTACGATAATCAATACATAACCTGGACGTACCATCCTTCTTTTTCATAAGAAGCATCGGGGCTCCCCAAGGCGATCCACTATCATGAATGAATCCCTTGGTTCTAAGTTCTTCAATCATCTTGTACAATATCTCCAACTCTGACGGCGCCATCCTGTAGACTCTCTCTGACACTGGGGCTGTCCCGGGAATCAAGTCTATAGTGAACTCGATCTCCCGCTCCGGAGGCATACCTGGAAGTTCTTCTGAAAAACATCTGGAAACTCCTCGACTATCCTGGGCAACTGAACTGCTGTTACTGCCATCCATAATACTGGAGAAGTGACTCAACTTCGCCTCGGAAGAAAAAAAAACTCCGGCTCACCTGGAATGCTAAAAATAACCCTGCCAATATGGCAGTCTATCCTAGCATACTGGTTCCTCAACCATTCCATCCCTAGGACCACATCATAATCGGCCATCGGGAACTCTATCAATCTAGCGGGGAACTCTCTACCGCTAACTACGATCTGACACGAGGAAAACACTCTATCTACTCCCACAAGTCCGTTACCAGTAAGTATATTAAGCCTTACTGATAATGACGCGGGCTCCAATCCTATCCGTATCACGAATCGTGCAGACATAAATGAATGCGATGCACCAGTATCAAATAAAGCTGAAGCTGGAAAGGAGTTGATGAGAATAGTACCTGCCACTACCTCTCCTGGTGCCAATCCTTCCTCTACGGTCATCACCATAGCCTGACCGTGCCCTCGGGGTGCTGGTCCCCTCTGCTGAAATCCTCGCTGCCTGTTCTGACTCTGGGCTTGGACTTGTGCATACTGCTGGGGGTTCTGCTGCTGGAATACTTGGGTCTGAGGCGGCAAGGGCCTCGGCAATGGATACTGCTGCTGCTGGACCGGAGCTGGTCCTCTCACCGAAGAGCTAGAAAGGTTGGACGATGATGAACCACCCCTATTCGGGCAGGATCCAACCCTATGGTCTGGTGCTCCACAAGCCAGACACAATCCCTGTGCCTTATGACATTCTGCCACCACATGGCCTGGCTTCCCATAATGAGAACAACCCACTTCGGAAGGTTGCTTCTGCTTCTGCTGCTGAGGGTGCGTCGGAGTTGAATGCTGAACCGACGTTACTGAGGCCGCTCGCCTCGGAGCTCCAATAGTCAAAGCCCTGACTGCCGGGACCGGTACTGAAGACTGATTCATCTGGCCGTGAGATCTCTTCCGACCTCCAGCCCTATCCACAATCCTCTGGGAGGTATACTCATGCCTCCGGGCTGCTCTCAAGACTGCATCAAAAGTTTGATGCTCAAACTGCTCAACTGCCAACAAGACCTCCAGGTGAAGTCCCTGTTGGAACAGCTGGGCTCTATCATACTCGGTTGCCACCAAAGTGGGAGCAAACCAACTGAGTCTGTAAAACTCGGCCGCATATCCGTCGACCGTCCTGCCTCCTTGCTTGAGATTGGTAAACCTTATCTGCAGATCATACCGAGCCATGGCATCGATATACTTGGTCTGGAATCTTTCTATGAATACTGCCCAAGCAATGGGTGCTGCTAATCCAACGGCCTGCGCTGCCTACCAGCTGCAGGCAAGATCTATCAACTGCAGGCGCACAACGGCCACCTTCTCGTTCTCTGGGGTCCTGGCTGCTTCTAGAATCACCTCTGTGTCCTGAAGCCATGCATCTGCTACGATAGCATCTTCACTACCGTCGAAGAATGGAGGGTTCAAGCGCTTGAAGCTGTTGGCTGCGCTGTTCCATGGATGACCGCCTCTGGTCAAAGCATCCGCCACTGCCTGTTGCAATACATCTCCACGACGATCTTGAGAAGCTATTAAGGTCCTGACGAGCCCTACCAAAGTACCATCATCAGGCTCGGCAGGCTGAACTGGCTGGACTGGTGGTTCTCCGTCAGAAGGCACGACTCTGGAGGCTACTCCGAAATGCTGGGCTTGATCTCCAGGTTGCTGCTGGTCCGCGGGAGGTGCTCCGCCTTGCTGGTCGGTAGGACAACGAACAATGCCGCTAAAGAAGACAATATATGGAACAATAAGAAGGACCAGGACAGATTAACGATATAAGCATATGATCAGGACAAGAACCCAGGGATTCAGAAGATACGAGCAGAGATCAAGGACGAATACTGATTGAGACATCTATTCGGTAAACCTTCACATATCTTGATTTACAAGACCTGCATGGGCCACCACTTAAACCATGTCACGCCCCAGAATCCGAATACTGGAGAGCGGGGGCAGACATACCCAGCTACGTATATGAAATAGAATCCATCTCGCTATACGGTCACGGCTGTCTAGATACATGAGGGTTTATCTACAAGCCAATAGTCTCTTAAGGTCATGAACAAGCCTAGTGTCTCAATCACAAGCAAGTAAGTAAAGTTATAAGATGTATGATCATTAAATATACAATAATAAGGCGTCCCAAATATTACATATTCAGCTGATCATGAAGCTAGTCGTTACAAAATGTTAGGACTAGCAAGAGTTTAGTCATACATTATCAACCCTAGGATCTGTCAATCATGTTACAGCCCGTAGGCAGACAGTAAGTAAAGTGCAATCGAGCTAAACAAATGCTCGTCGGCTAAACGCCTCAAAAGAATATTTTTCCAATAGAGTGGGAGAGCCAAAAATAACCCACTCGTTGTCAGGGTTCCGTCTAGTGTTCACCATCTGGCAGGAAGGTTGGAAGATCCTCGGTAGCTGCTCCGAAATCTGGCCACACAAAACCAGCTGGGTCAGACCCCAGAAAGAGCAAGTGCTACAAAGGAGGCTTCACATAAGAACTAAAACCAGCAATCAGCACAAGATATAAATAAAAGTAAGAACTGGAAATAAAGAAAATACACCAGAATGATATACGACGAGATAACCATGGAACTATTCAGATAACCAGGTTACAACCCGTAAACCAAACAAGGACCGGGGTTGTAACCCTTCGTCTGAACAGAACTTGGAATTCTCACCATTTATCGATAAAATAAATACAAGCATTCTGGTCGTGCAGTAATCTGGAACAGGATCAGAGCAAGACTAGACTGGTTAGACTCCGTTCAACCACTTCACGGCCAAGCAAGAATTATGGCTTGATACTTTAACTAACTAGGGTTGTCACAAGCCTAATTACTAACAAGATGCAGTGAGATTATTCCACAGCCACAAGCCCTGCAGACCATCCAGGTTCCTCTGGTTAAAAGATTAGAGTTGAATTCAGGTGGGTACATCGTACAGGAAACGAATGTACCCTTAGGTAGCTTGAAGGGTGCAACACATGACAGTGTGCTGGAAATGTGCCCTACTCGACGGCAGGCTACAGATCCCAAGGCGTGCCGAGGTAACGGGATTGCCTGTAGCCGGGAAATCTCTTCATGACTAATGTATTAATCTAGTTATTAGTCCTTAGTTCATTTCAATAGGTACTCCTGACCGTGGTACTCAGGAGTCCCATCCTAGACATGATACAAGACAGGGTTGGTTTATTTACATAAGCACAATCGCCCACGGTGTCCAGGTTATTATACAGGTCATGTCATGTCAGGTAGCCGTCGTAACAACTTATCAAGGTATAACATGTCTGGTTATCAGGTCAAGTGTACTTGTCAGGAGTGCACCACGACGGGCCACTATCAGGTCATGTCAGGTTACTCATGTCAGGAGTGCACCACTACGGGTCACTATCGTGTCAGGCTCTGTTATCCTTTCCAAACATATTACATAAATTCGTGATTATCAAATTCAGGACAAAAGACGTAAGGATATAAAATAGACGTTAAATATCTAAAAAAATATCAATATATAGGGCTATAGAAGAGCCAAGCTTAAGGAAAGTAAAACCAAACTGACACGCTGACATAAGACCAAGTCAGCCAAAGGCCATACGCTCAGTGCAAAAGTCATACGCTCAGGTCAGGCTACGCTCAAGTCAGCGTACGCTCAGGTCAAGCTACGCTCAGGTCAGGCTATGCTCAAGCCAGCATATGCAAGTCATACGCTCCCAAAAGGCAGCGTATGAACTCCATACGACTCCTCATCAAGGCAGCGTATGGGGTCCATACGACTCCTTATCAAGGCAGCGTATGGGGTCCATACGACTCCTTGTCAAGCAAGCGAGCGTATGTGAGTCATACGCTTCCAAAAGGTAGCGTCTGGGGTCCATACGACTCCTTGTCAAGCAAGCGAGCGTATGCGAGTCATACGCTCCCAAAAGGCAGCGTATGGGGTCCATACGACTCCTTGTCAAGCAAGCGAGCGTATGCGAGTCATATACTCCCAAAAGGCAGCGTATGGGGTCCATACGACTCCTTGTCAAGCAAACGAGCGTATGCGAGTCATACGCTCCCAAAAGGCAGCGTATGGGGTCCATACGACTCCTTGTCAAGCAAGCGAGCGTATGCGAGTCATACGCTCCCAAAAGGCAGCGTATGGGGTTCAGACTGCGCTGCGCTAAAAAGCGCGCACAGCTCAGTGACGGAAGCTAAAAAGCCCGCGCACTGCTCTCTGTCTTCTCCAAATCAGCAGGAACTCCATGGTTGAACCCAAAGCTTCAAAAGTCCATAACTTGGTCAAAATAAGTCCAAATCCAACTTTTCAAAGGTCAAAATTGGGTAGAATAAAATTTTCTACAACATGGAACCATCAAAACTTGAAAACAAAGAAGTTTGATAGATCAAAACCACCAAAATCCGAAAATAACTAAATTCTAGATCTACAAAAATTAAAGCTTCAAAACGAAAAATGACAAGTTCTAAAGTGTTTTAGAAACATGGGGAGAAGCTAATGGAACAATAAAAACGAGCTCTCTTGTGGAAGCAAGTTGCACTTGCCTAGACCTCTCTCTCCCTCTTTTTGGTAGGTAAGGAAGTAATGGGGAAGAAGAAGATGAGTAATAAAGAGAGAGAAAGAAGAAATGGCAATAAATATCAAAGGTGGTGGTAGGTAGGGGGTTTATCCATGGTTCATGATAAACCAAAATAATCCCAACCGAACCAAGCCAACCCGGGCCAAGAATAAACCAAGCCAAGCCATGAAGAAAACTAAACAAGGAATCATGCAATACAGAATAAAATACGTATACGTATCCCAAAATACGTAATACAATCACAGGCATTATATGATGGTTGTGAAGCATAAGTTGAAAAGTCTATGGACGGAAGGAACCCAACTAGCTACTTGAATTAAAGAGTATAACAGCTAAGGAAAAGTAGAGCAGTCTACAAGGTAGAAGGTGCCAAGCATGAGTTTGATTGCAGGTCTTCAACATGCTATCAACTTGGAAAATATGCCAGCAAAATATTTGTGCATAAAAATGACCAATTTGGCAATGCTTGGAGAAGTCCAGCCTTCCATCTATCTAGTTTTAGGACTGGTGCCAGGATGAGGAAGGGAACAAGGCAAGCATGGGAGTTGAACCCTCTTCCTAGATTTCTCTATATTGTCCATGCTGGAATATATTACCTATAAGCAGAGCACTATGGGAATGCAGTGAATAATCCTATGTGGGTGCAGGAAAATATAGGTAAAGAAGTGAACATATGTAGGTGAACAGGGCAAGTGCGCAGGTTGCACTGCAATAAGGAAGTAACAACTTGTTCTATTGATAAAATTCAGCAATCACATCCTTATATGACTTAAACCACATGCTCCTTATAAACTCATACCATTTATTAAGGCATAAAACCTGTAATATTTCCAGTCTTGAAACAACACCCTTGTGATGGGGGATGGGGGCATAAAATAGATAACTCAATATTAAATTCGTTACATCGGGTTTATTGCTTGTATAGATATGAAACCAGACACTGTAATCATGATTTTTGCAATTAGAAGCTCATGACAGATGCCAATAAATTCCAGAGGATTCATATCTTTTTAGCAGCCTAAACAAATGAATGGCCGTCTAACTAAAATAAATCCATTAGTTACTAAGAATACTGCTAAGTATAGCCTATGAGTAAATTCCTCTTAACTCTTGGTAACATGGTCTACAGATGGCTGATACAAGAGAACTCCTTGACTGGATGCAGTAGACCATCTTTAAATGGGCTGATACAATATCGTGCAGGACATGAGGAGATTGAAAAGAAGGAAGGACCTATCAATCCTACTGACTTATGGGTACAGAGAAACCCCTTTCCCAAGAGTGGCTTGTTATCCCATTCAATACCTTGATAAAATATGACAGGTACTCACACACACTTACTAGACTATGCTATGTACCCACTATTTCAAGATGGGGAACTCCTAAGAATATCTCCAATAGATTCAATGGGGGCACATTCCCTGTTTTTTGAGAATCAGGAATAGGCCTCAGGTAATTCTCAGTTTTTTACTTGTTTAGAGATGTCCTGTTCTCAGGACTTGTCAGGTAAGCCTTGTCCTTCGATTTCCCAAGGAGGCTTGAATCCCATATTTGTTTTCTATGGACAGGACCTGGATTCCATCCCATTAGCTATAGTAAATGCACTTGCCTGCTTCTATAGAGGTCTGAAATTAACTATCCACAGGATGTTGCATACCACCCTGGTTGAGTTCAAAAGGCTAAGTAGTGAAAGTGTCATATCCTACCTGAACATAGGTCCAAAGGGACTGATCAATTCTCTGAACACCAAGGCATGCCCAGTGAAAGACTCCCTCTTTTAACCTGGGTACCTATCTTGTCTATAGGGGTGTAAAATGGACAAAGTAGTCCGTTGTCCGTACGTGTCCGGCTCGATAAATGGTTCGACCGCGAACCGTCCGATTGATTAACGAACAGAACTTGGACATTTTTTTTGGTCCGTTTAAAAATCGGACCCGGACACGGTCATATCCATGTCCGGTCCGAATTTGTCCGCGAACCGTCCGATAGTGGAGACTCATTTTGGTTTTGCATCAATTATGTCATATTATTTTGGTTTTGCATCAATTTTTTGTTGTTCGGTCTCGATTTTTGTCAACCTTTTACTATTGTTTGTTGTATTCTATAACCTTCAATTGTATTTTTTTTCAACTTGATTTTTTGTACCAACTATCAAGGTATCTTGATAAAATAATAGCCTTTGGTAATATATTTTATTTGTCCGCGGACTGTCCGATTGAATTAACGAACAGTGGTTGTCCGTGTCCGTCCGGCCCGAACTCGAACAGTGGACTGTCCGTGTCCGTCCGTCCGAACTTATTTTCATTTTCGGACCGAACACGGACAGTGGACTGTCCATGTCCGTCTGGCCCGTTTACACCCCTACTTGTCTACAATAAATGCCATCAGACATTGCCTATCTCTTTATGCTCAGAAATTCTTAGGTACAAGGACCCCTCATTAAACCTGTTTGTGTTCCTTTCATGAATTAAAACAAACACGTATGCTACCCTTTCCAGAAATAATACTCTATCATTAACCAAGAATTTGACAACTGATAGATGGGTGAGGAATTACCTGTTTAAGAAGATCGAATACTTAGGATAGCCGACCACCCTTCCAAGTTATTGCAGGCTTCCCAAGCTTGAGGGGTCTAGCAAGGATGAGGGTTTTGGGGATCTCGACTGCTAACTCCAAGTATATATAGCTTGTTTGATGAACCTGGATTGATAGGGAGATAGGATTTGCAGGATTCATCTTCATCTCTTTGTTCGAATTTAATTTGAATTCGAACCCAAAGGCTGAGGTGGTTATTTAAAAGGAATTTGAATTTAAGCTAATTTCACATAGGTCCCTGCTCTTTGTGATATTTTCCTGTGGGTCCTTCCATCATATAAAATATAATAATTCCATAAATAATATCAATTTATATATGTAAGATAATGACAAAAATAATAAGAGGCAAAAATAAATTTCAATTTCACCAATTTTGAAAAATTTGGTCAAGGGGTTGACACTACCAGATCTCAATCTCGGCAGCTGGCCGAGATAATTCAGCAGGAAGAAGCTGCCACACCGACCTCTATTCAAAAACAAGTCGAGACAATAGATGCAGAGAGTCCTGAGAGACCTCTGCATAGAAGGAAAAGGTTGGTCCGCAGAAGATAAGTTTCATCTTCGATCATGATAGACGCTGCAGCGGGACTCACCATGCCCTCTCCCACTCTTATTTCTGAGTCTGGAAATAAAACTCCCAGTCCAGAGCAGAGAGAGGAAATTAAACAGAGGAAAGAGCTGGACCAGAGAAATGAGGCGGAAGAGCCCAGAGATAACATTGTAGAGGAAGAGCATAATATCGTACGATCTTCTTTACCAATAACAGCGAAAATCTATCTTTCTACCACACCGAAAGCAACTCTTACTGAAGAAGATCGTTTAATGATCGACGCTTTATATGACTGTGACTTCGGTTATCAGGAAGAAGCTGATCATGCTGCTGATGCTACTAATGAAGAGGTTCCCGAAGACAGCGAGAACGAAGAGAGCACCTCATCAGAAACTGCTGATGAGACACAAAATCTGGAAGAAAATATTAAGATCCAGACATCCCCTCGAGACACTTTAACTCCTGAAAAGGAGGCTGAGGTGCTGAGATCTCCTGAGAAGATTGCTGATGAAGAGGTCGATGTGGAGAAAATTCCAGTTGCTGCTCCCGAAGGTATTGTAATGAAATTAGCAATCTTCTTTTAATAAGTAATTTGATAGCTAACATCGTTACTTTTATTCATACAGAGCCCGAATCTTCTTCTGCTCCTCCAACATGTATGGATATAGTACTGGCAACGACAATTGCCAGTAGCAGCCGCCATTTATCTTGTGGCTCTGAAGCAGGAAGTAGCCAGGCTGTAGCGTCTGAAGCTACTTCTTCTCAGCTAAAATCTGTTCCTGTATATGATAGGCTCATTGCTGGATCCACCAATGGTAAGACTGTTTCACTTTTGATTTTCTTTATCAATAGCCAATGACAGGTAAAGTGACAGTATTCAATTTTGTAGAGGAACAACCAGGAGGAGCTACCAGCTCCACTTTGGTTCCGTTATTCAAAGAGCCAACAATTCAGATACGAGAAGTTGAGCGTCCTGCTGCTTCGTCATTAACAGGAGTAGCTGCGACTCCTGGTGCTCTGGCGACTAATCAGCTTGTAATCCAATCATTCACTAGATGCTTTATCGAGTCCTTGGGACCTTTGATAAATAGAATGATGGACAAAGCAGACGCTGATTTTTTCATGGTTAGAGGTCCAACTTCTTTCTTGGTGAAGGCCATCCGAGAGCAAGGTGATGAGGCTCAGGCCACTTTCCTTGACCATATCTTGAATGAGCTGGAGATCTCTATAAAGAACTATAAAGATCTCAACAAAGGGGAAGTGGAGCCTTTAGTGCAGGCAGAGTTTGAACAAATAGCTCAGGCAGCTGTGATTGAAAGAGTGAATATCCAGAACCTCTTGGATGCTTATACTACTAAATCTGCTGAATATAATTCCAAGTTAGAATCGGTGATCTCAGCTACTGAGAGGAGAGAGAGAAGGATTGCCGAGCTGAGGGCAGAGATTACTCGTCTCGAAGAAGAACTAGAGAATGAAGTTACAGAGCATCAAACTTCAGTCCAACAAATTGATGCTCTAACTCAGGAAAAAAAAATGAGTTTGTAGCAGCTCATGATACGGAAATCACTAGCTGAATGGTGACCATGCCCATTTTTAATGAAGAATCTGGGATAAAAGAGGCCAGGAGGAGAGTGATGACATCTCGTGAAGAACGGTTGCAGATTCTGAAGTAGCAAATTGCTAATCTGATAATGCCTCCATCTTAATAGAAAGAACCTTTTGTATCTTCTTGTCTTTCTTTTGCTATGTAATGTCTTAAATTTTGATCAATAAAAGATATTTTGTTGTGGCTCTATTATTTCTTGCATATCTTATTCAGATATAAAATAATAGCGATAGAAAATATATTCAGAGGTACAGGACATGATATATTTCTTGATAATTTTGTGGAAAATAATTATATTCATTATATCTGCTCAGAAGTAATATGGACATGGTAGAATATATTTTGTTGAATATTATTATTTCAATATATAACTTAATCAAAGATGATAAATTAATGATGTGGATGAAAATCAACGAAAATGAATCATCGTAATGAACGGATAAACCGTCGGATGATGATGAACGGATGAACCGTCAAGTAATAATGAATGAACGGACAAACCGTCAGATGGATGTAAATGAACGGGCGAACCGTCGGATAATGATGAATGAACTGACGAACCGTCGGATGAATGTAAATAAACGGATGAACCGTTTGATATAATGAATGAACGGACAAACCGTCGGGTGATAATAAATGAACGGGCGAACCGTCAGGTGATGAATGTAAATGAACGGATGAACCGTCTGATATGATGAATGAACGGACAAACCGTCGGGTGATAATAAATGAACGGGCGAACCGTCAGGTGATGAATGTGACGTTTCATTATTTTGAGAATCTCTGTCTATAAATAGAACAAAAATTTGAAAGGAATGATTATTTCCACTTCTTAACAAAAAGATGTCGTCCGAAGATGCATCCAAGAAAGTCGAAGTCACCCCAAAGGTTGAAGCGGGCATTGAAGAACATCCGGCCGAACTGGTCCTGCCAAAGCAGACAAAGGCAGGCGAAGGTTCGTCTGCACCCAAACTACCGTAAGATATCTTAGACTTCCTGCTTGAACCAGGAAAGACTGAAGAGGAAGAGGCCATGAGGATAACTGCCTGTAAGTTCCTCGTGGGTTCCAGCAAAGATGTTCTCAGCTCTTTTGCTGATTATGTCTTTGATAAGGACGACAGTGGCCCCTATCCCAATGTCGATAAGGATGACAATGATCTTCCTTGATATCATGTAACATCATTTATGATAAAATAAAAATCAAACTTTATTTATGAATTGTCTGATCATATTTACATAAATTTTTGTTACATTTATACATAGTATTTCTTGAGGAATTTGCCATTGATAGGCATCATTGCAACTCGACCATCTAATTCTATAAGTTGATATGCTCCATTTGAAAAGACTTTGCTGACGACATAAGGTCCTTCCCACTTCGTATCGAATTTGCCTTTGCTCATGTGAGTCATAATCATAGGACGTCTGACCGTTAGAACAAGTTCTCCTTGCTGAAAGTCTCTGACTTTAACTTTGCGGTTAAAAGTCTTCGAGATACGGGCTTGATATAACTCAATATGTTGTTGAGCCATTAACCGCTTCTCGTCGAGTACCTCTAATTCTTGAAGTCGAAGAAGGTCATTGTTCTCTGTAGTGAGCTCATTGGCAATAGCAATCCTTAAAGAAGGAATTTGAAGTTCTAGAGGGAGAACTGCTTCACAACTGTACACCAGAGAGAAAGGTGTAAAGCCTGTAGGATTGCGGACCGTAGTTCGGTAGGCCCATAAACATTCACCAAGCTTTTCACTCTAGTTTCGTTTGTTAGTAGATACAAACTTCTTGAGGAGCTTAATGATAGTTTTGTTGAAGGCTTCAGCTAAGCCATTAGCAGCAGGATTATAGGCTGTCGAAGCGACATTGTCAATTCGATAATCATCACAGAATCTTGTGAATTTCTGGCTGATGAATTATGGTCCGTTGTCATGGATAATTCGTCGAGGTACACCAAATCGATAGATGACATGGTGTTTGACAAAATTAATGACACTACTGGTCTTAACTTCAGCCAAAGGTATAGCTTCAGCCCATTTGGAGAAATAATTGGTTATTGCTAATATGAATCGATGTCCTTTAGAAGAAGGAGGATTAATAGGACCGATGATATCCATGCCCCGAGCTTCAAAAGGCCAGGAAGCAGCCGTCGGATGCAAAAATTCTGAAGGTTGATGAATGAAATCTGCATGGATTTGACAAGCTCGATATTTTCTTGCATATTCGATGGCGTCTGATACCATAGAGGGCCAGTAATAACCCATTCTTCGAATGTGATCCTGTAATTTAGGACCAGGTTAATATGCTCCGCAAACATCGTCGTGAGCTTCACGCCGTACTTGTTTTGCTTTATCACCAGCTAGACAGCGTAGAAGAAGACCGTCATAAGTCCGTCGATAGAGGGTCTTTGTGGTTTGGTTGTAGTAGAATCATAGAGACCTTTGACGAATACTCATGGCCTCTTTTGGATCTTCAAGGAGTATGTCATGGACCACGAAATCGATGAAAGGAGTTCTCCAATCTTCACTGATAACATTAACTTCAGTGAAATTACTGAATTCAATATTACGATTGTTTTCAATACAGAATAGTTCTCGATTAGAGATGACCACTACTTGTTGTCCTTTGATGGGGATGGCTAAGACTGCTATAAGATTGGCCAAAGCATCTACTTCAGTATTACAAGCTCGCCGAACATAATCTATGAAGAAGGCTTTGAATGACGTAGCCATGTTGATTGCTGCTTCATGATAAGGCACTAGATCTTGATGACGAACTTCATAGGTTCCTCTAACCTGATTAACCACCAGCTTAGAGTCACCATAGACTTCAAGATACTCAACGTCAAGTTGTTTGGCTAATTGAAGACCAATGAGTAGAGCATTGTATTCTGCCACGTTGTTGGAGCATGGCTCATCTAGAGAGTAGGCTCTTTGGATAGTTGATCCATCTGGAGAAACGAGAACAACTCTGACTCCTGCTACAATGGTACCATTGGGTCCGATTCTGGATGCTACGTCAAAGAATAGACGCCAAGTAAGAAATTCTTCAGAGATCATGTTGACTTCCAACGTCTCGTCTGGAATTTCATCGTAGAGCTTGGACATCTCTGGAACAGGATGAGCTGCTAAGAAATCCGCCAGTGCTTGACCTTTGACAGACTTTTGTGGAACATATACCATGTCATATTGGGCTAGCAAAATGGCCCATGTAGCCAGCCGAGAGTTGAGCGTGCTAGTCTTCTTTATCAGTACCCGAAGAGGATTGATTCGGGATATAACATGAATGGTTTGACCAATGATATAATGCCGAGTCTTTTGAACAGCAAACATGAGAGTTAGGCATTCTTTTTCGACTGGACTATAACGGTGTTCAACACCAATCATAGTACGACTGAGGTAGTAGATAGCCTGTTCATGGCCTTTTTTATTCTTTTGGGCTAGTAAAGCACCCAATGAATGGTCTATGGTACGGACATACATTAAGAATGGTATGCCAGAGATTGGTGGCACCAAGACTGGTGGATTCATAAGATATCGCTTGATGTCGTCAAATGCTCGTTGACATTCTTCAGTCCAAACGAAAGATACACCCTTCTTCCTGAGTTGAGTGAATGGTCTACAGCGTCCAGACAAATTTGAAATAAATCTCCTGATGTACGCAAGTCGACCTTGGAATCCTCGTAGCTCTTTTAGGTTGCATGGAGGACGCATCTCTTGAATGGCTTTGATCTTCTCGGGATCCACGTGTATACCTTTAGAGGTAATGACGAAGCCGAGAAATTTGCCACTAGAGACACCCAAGAATGACTTGATGGGATTCATTTTGAGTTGATGTTGGCGTATGAGGTTGAAGATAGTTTTCAAGTCTTGGATGTGATCTTCCTTCAGACGACTTTTAACAGCAATATCGTCAACGTAACATTCGACAGTTTTGCACAGATGATCTCGAAAGATGGTACTCATAGCTTATTGATATGTCGCACCAGCGTTCTTGAGACCAAACGATATCACAGTATAATAATAGACTCCACGAGGAGTGCGGAAAGAAGTATGCTTTTCATCTTCAGGATGCATCCGAATCTGATTGTATCCGGAGAATCCATCCATGAAAGATATTCTTTCGAACCCACAAGTATTTTCGATCATGACGTCCGTAATAGGGAGAGGAAATTCGTCTTTTGGACATGCTTCATTAAGATCCCGGAAGTCGATGCAGACTCGAACTTTGCCGGTTTTCTTTAGAACTGGGACAACATTAGCTACCCAATCAGAATGCTGCTCTTCTCTGATAAAGCCGCAAGCTATGAGCTTTTTGACTTCATCATCGATTGCGTCCATCATTTCTGGCTTAAAATGTCGTTGTTGTTATTTGACCGGTTTTACATTCGGCAAGATGTTCAGCTTGTGAGTAGCAACTTTAGGATCCAGTCCTGGCATGTCTTCATAGCTCCAGGCAAAGACATATATATATTCTTTAATCAAAAGAATTAACTCTTTTTTATCTGTCTCTGGGAGGTTCTTACTGATGAATATTGGACGAGGTGATCCGTTTTCTCCTACATCAATTTGTACCAATTGAACTTCTGTAGGAGGTTCTTTTTGTTCGAATCGGAGTTCCTATTGGATATCCATTCGTTGAGCCCAAGGATCTATTTTAGAGTTTTTTTCAAGATCCTCGTCATAGCCTTCTGGAAGTTCAGCAGAGACCATATTAGAAGATACAGCCAGTCGATGAACTTGACCGATGCTGGTGTCAGAATCCCACGATCTGGAATCAGAAGAGTTAGAACGCTCCTCGCTATTGGATTCAGAGCCTGCTGGAGATAACATCGGAGGAGAAGCATATCCGAGACCTCTTTTGGTCCTGCTATAGTACATATCTGACTTTCTTTTTGGAACAGCCGTACGGAGAGGAGTTTTCCGTCCTTTACCATAGTTGAGGCCGCTCTTGAAGTCATAATCCATCTTTCGGATGATGTCTTTTGATTGTTGACTGTAACGACGGAGTTGAAGATGCCCCGTATCGTTAACTTTGCTATCATCCATACAGCTGAATTGTTGTTCTGGTCCTTTACTAAAAAGTATTGGATTTTCGCCTTTTTTTCGAGCAGAAACAATTCGGTATGAATCATCTGGGTGTTCAAAGAGACTTCAGTTCGAAGAGATTGCACAACTCCTATTGTAAATGAGTGAAAACTATCTAACATATCCAAGTAGCATTTAGTATGATAAATGACATCAATATACTGGAAAGTAGATGCTTTTTCATTGATTTGTACATTGGTATTTACAGCAGGACCTTTAGCCTTAGCAGGCTTGGTCAGATTGATTACAAGAGGGGGAGAAAAAGAACGTGGAGGAGGATTAGCTTTGGTACGACGGAGGTCGATAACAAGCGGCTCAGAGGAGGTGAGCTCCCTTTTATCTTTGTTATGAGTTAAATCAACAACAAGTAGCTCAGAAGAAGTGAGCTTCTTTTTGTTCTTGTTGCGACGTAAGTCAATAACAAGTGGCTCAGAAGAGATGAGCTCCCTTTGATCTTGATCACTACCAGTTGGTTTCTTCTGGACTGGTAAGTGAATAGCCAGTGGTTTGGAAGACTGAGGATGAGAAACACGCCCTTTAACAGGTATAATAAGAGTGTCTTTGGGCACTGCTTCTGATTCTTCTTCAGTATCCAGAGACAAGACAACCTTCATGAATTCATCCTTATACATACGAGCGTTGTTGCAGTACGCTTCAACGCCTTTGAAAGGATAGAGATCAGCAACCTCCTTCTGGACTTCTCTATTGTCATCAACATATTTGAAACATTGATGAAGAGTTGATGGAACAATGTTGTGTTCATGTAGGAATGGTCTCCCCAATAAAGCATTATGAGAACAACCATGATTATCGATAATATAGAAGGTCGCTTTTGTGCGCAGATTGCCTATTTGGAGTTTTAGACGAATCTTGCCCAGAGGTTCGCTCATTCCTTGATTGAATCTAAGGATGGTGGTAATTGTACTGGAGAGACTATGTACAGGGATCTTCAACGCATCCAATATTGTCTTCGACATGATGCTAAGGGCAGACCCTGGGTCTATCAGAATACGATCGACTTTTATTGAATCGACATATCCTGTATAGTAGAGAGGACGATCATATCTGTTATCTTCCATCAACAAGTCATCTTGAGTGAAAGTTATGTTTAGAATTAATTCCAACACGCTATGGCAATGGAGGCAAGAGACAGGCTCTGTTGTAGGCTTCTTCAGAAGGGCTAGACAAGTTTCAGCTTGCATGAGGGCCTCACTCAGAGTTTCCCGAGTCTCTTTAGAGAGGCGTAAGAGCTCAAAAATTGACAACCGAGCCAGTGTATTGGCTAATTGAGCCAAGTTGTCAATGTTGTAAGGCTTTTCAAGTCCAGAAGGAGATGTCTTCTTCAAGGGTTTATCGAAGTGGACTTGCTGTTTGCCTTTATCAGCGACCGTCGGCTTGGGAGGAATGGGTATCACAACTGGTGAGGAAGCAGCAGAAATATCCTCAGTAGAAGCAGGCTGCACCGGAGCAGGTTCAGAGAAAGAAGTAGGATTCTCTTGGGCTTCAGGATAATCCTTTAGATAAGCTTTTCCTGATCTGTTACCCAACAAGATTTCTTCATCGACTATGGGGTCAAAAGACACCATGTTGCAAGCCTTTGTCTTGCCCTTGAAGCGGTCTTTCTTCTTGGAAGAAGAGAAAACCTTGAACTCCGAAGCAAGATCAGGATGAATCCACATAATCTCGCCGTTGTCGAGAGATAAGGGAACAAGACCTTCACTAGGTGGAGACGGGAGATTCTTAATCTCAAGAGTAGCTTTGGAAATAGGAATGACGCCATGCTGCACCATCTGTGGAGGAAAATCACCGAATTGGACCGAGACCATATTTGCAGCAACAGTCTTCTCATCATGTTGCAGAGTAACGACACCAGCATTGACCAGCTCTTGAATTTTGCCTTTGAGCACATAGCATGCTCTAGTAGGATGTCCAATGAATCTGTGGTAGACACAATATTTGGGATGATCAGTTTTACCGACTTCATCGGGCTTCTTTGGATCTGGGAGCTGGATCTTATTGCTTTTGAGTAAGCAATCAAAGATGCTTGTCGTGTCATTCTCGTCAAAGGAATACTCTACTTTAGGACGAGGTTCCCTTGGTGGAGGTGCTGAAGGAGTAGGAATGGACGTAGGAGGAGCTATGTTAACCGCCAGAGATTCTTTGTTCTTGTTCAAATTGATGTTCAAAGTTTCTTTGTTCTTGCGGTTGTTCTGGCGATTACTGCTACCTGATGTTTGATGTTCATCCCGATCGGGATTAGACATTTGTACCCCTAATTGCTTAAACTTGTAAGTGCTAACTTCAGCAGCTTTAGCATTGACAATGAAGGATGGCCAGTCTTGGAATTGGGTCGACCCTGTCCACATGCTGATGATAGACAAAAGATTTGCCTTGCAAGTATCAATAGTGACAGCGGTCGGAGTCCCTGGAGGCATCTTCAAGGCTTCACGGCAAAACCGTTCAATGAAACTTTCAGCAGTTTCATTATGTTTCTGTTTGATTTTATTGAGAGTCGACATAGTCATGTCGTTGAATCCCTCATAGAATCGTTCCAGGAAGATTTATTTGAGACCTAAGAAAGAGGTGATACAACCATCGGGCAAGCTTCTGTACCAGTCATACGCTACGCCAGCTAAACAACCGATGAATACTCTGGTAAGAAGAGCGTCATTTGGTTGGAGTTGAACGGTCATTACCTCAAAGTGATTGATGAACTGGCTTGGAGAAGTGCTGCCATCAAACAGAGAGATTGTTGGGATTTTGTACTTAGGAGGAAACGAGACTTCCTTCCATTCAACTGGGTATGGCTGCTTGATCCCTAGTCTTTGTAAGTTGTCTTTCTCCTTAAAAGCTTCGAACTGAGTTCTCAAGAGTTTGACAGCTTCATTGGCATCTTCTGATGATGAAGAAGGAGCAGGTGGAATCTGAGTGTTAGGAGGAGGAACTGCATGGTAAGTACCACCCCCAGCACCTGACAGACTGGGTGTAGGTTGAACATGTACAGAGGGTATTTGAGGAGATACCACCCCCAACCCAACATTGACAGGTACCGAAGATGCTATAATTTTAGGACCTACAACAGGTACAGTCGGTGGTGTGGCATGTTGTGCCATAATAATAGAATGCATACTGGCGACCATTTCAGTCATGGTCTTCAGTTTGTCTTCAAGTGCAGCAATCCGTTGTTCTTGATTTGCTGAGGTTGAAGCATCTGTGTCCTCATTGACAATATAAGCTGTTACTTCTATTGGTACAGTAGAGGACACTGTCTGTTCAGAGCTTTTACTGTATGCATCGTAGTCGGAGAAAGAGTCGTCTCCTGACTGAGAAGTAGGAAGATGACTAGAAGGATCTTGAAGAAGATTCCTTTGACCGATTGTGTCTCGGCTTCGGGACCGGGTATGTCAAAATACTCCTTCAGAAGTTTCTTGAATTAAATCTAGATACCGCTGGCTTGGTTTGCGAGGTTTACCGTGCTTAGAGCACCTTCTACCCCCAGTGTCTCGGGAAGTCATGTTGACAGAAGCGTACAACACTTCTTCATTCTCTGACATAGCTTCAGAGTTTACAAAAGTCAGACGATCGAAGACAGATCTTTTTGTTGTTTGACAACAACATTGGATGATGGCTTTGTGATTGCAATGATGATCATATGATTGAGATGGAGGTGTTGAAACATTGTCCCATTTTTGTCTGAGATGTTCTCGGAGATCGGGAACAACAGCAGGATGAGAAAAACTCTGAGGGATCTGTTCTTTGATAATGTTCGGAACATGATTCCGATTCTTCAAATATTTTGTCCCTTGAGTATACAGGGAAGTGCTCACTTCATTGGCATAAGTGTCGGGATTTTTAACCCTGGAGATTTGTTTTTGATGATGTTTGGTCTTCGGTATTGGTTATTTGTGTTTCACCGAAGTGGGTCTGTTAAGATAAGTTCTGAGATCAGCAAATTCACCCCCAGGGGTTTCTGTTTGAGACACCAGCAATTTTCCCTGTCTTGAGCGGGATATCTTGAGAGTTGGGAGGTCTTGGAACTCTGCTACCGGGGTAGGCAGAATACCTCTTTGATTAGTACAAGTTCTCTTGTCATGAAGGGAAGAAGAACCCTTGTTTGAAGGAGTTCTTGTACTGACTGGTGCCGAGGCACGTTCAGATTGATCTTCTACGGTAAAAACCGAAGAAGATTGAGAAAAGTCCAAAGGGCCTTTTCCTTTGTTTTGTAGAGAATGATTAGCTAAAGAGCGTTTCCCTCTGTTGTCTTCCAAGTCATGAGACAAGGAATTCTGAGAGAAGACCAACGGGCCTTTTCTTTTATTTTGAGGAAGAAGAGGAATAGCCAAAAGACTACACCCAGTGGATTGCGCAGGAGCAACAGGGTATTTGAGAGAAGGAGCAGAGCTTTTCCCCTTGTTATGAGAAGAAGAGAGTTTAGCGAAAAGGCTGTCACTCTTAGATTGTGCAGGCATGATTTGCGCATGGGCTGATGGTGCACTGGCCATTTGTGCATCAATGACTCTGGCAGAAAGTGTACTGGTTTTGGCCACAGAAACTGTGGTTTTCGCATCAGGAGTTCTTGCCACAGAGTACTTAGGATGGACTCTGGTTGCTGGAGTGTTGGTTTGCGCAGAAAGATTGGCAGCCAACTGCGCCAGAGGTATAGGAGATGTAACCCCGCTTTCCCGAAATTATTAAATTTTGGTATTTTGGGTATTTTAAAAATAATTATTTCAGTTTATTTGGTGGTTAGTCCTTTTATTTTTTTTTGAAAGAATTTAACTGGTTATTAATTATTATGGTTTAATTCTTCTTTATGTTTAGATAATGTTCTAACAAAACATTATTTGAAATTCAAATTCTTTCTCCCACATGGGAGAACAACAAATTTAGTTTCCCTAAATTTCCCTCCATTTCTTTTTCCTTTCCCCAAGTTTCTAACAAACCTTATAACTAACCATAACAAATTCTCTAACAACTTTGGGTTATATTTGCAATTAAGCAAATTGCTAAGGGTTGTTGCAGAATTTTCCTTTCCCCTTTTCTATATAATTAGAGAGGAGAAAGAGTGAGCCCTCAAGCCTTTTCATTCTTCTCAATTCGTTCCAGAGTCTTCTCTCTCTCTATTTCTTCCCAAATTATTTTTCCTAATCTAAGCCCTAACCCTAAATTCGAAGATGAAGATGGCGAGGCGGGCGATCATCTTCCTACGTGGCGACTGAGCACAGGCTTCCGCGGCGGTCGAGCGTTCCTTCCGACGATCATCTACCAGAGCAGATCGACGAGTGACGGGTGAGCACGGCTAGTCTCGGCGACGACGACAGCACAGAGGCTCATTCTCGGTGGTGTACCGCTGTTTCTCGACGGGCGCGGTTGAGCGACCATTTTTCCCGATGATCCACCTTGAGTTTTTCGTTCAATTCTTGGTGAGTTCCGTCTAAAATTATTTCTCCATACTCTGTTCTCATGCCGTCCGATCTGATAATGATCGATCTGGATTTGAACTGGTCGAGCCTCTACAGGATCAGATCGAAACGAACCGTCGACTCTCTCTCTCTCCGACAATCCTTCCGAGCCATTTCAATCTAATCATCAAATTCTTGGTGAGTTTTCGACCTCGAGTTGTTTAGATCTAAAACTTTATGTACGTATTTACGAATTGGTTGGTAATTGAATCCTTCTTCCTGTGTGATTCTTGTTCTTAATTTTCTTGGAAATTATGAAGAAGGGGTTCAGATTTCTCTAATATTCTGTTTCCTTTCCGATGCATGAAAACTGTTCGATGGAATGATTCGTTAGGATCTAGAACCAAGCGGGACTTGAGGAAGACGTGTCGGGCTTATGGGATCGTATTTTGAGTAGCGAATCAGATCATTTTCTCAGGTAAATTCTTTTATCTTCTTTAATGGTTGCATCGTAGCTGGGATTAATGGGAGTTTTGATCAGGGGCTGTGGTCGGGAGGCAGTGAGTCGGGTTGTTGTATCCAACAGATGGCTCGTGTCCGACTGTGTGTGTGTGTGCAGTGATGAAGTTGTGTAAGGGATCGACAGGATTAGGAATTAGCTTGGCTGTTTCTTTTGTTTTATTTTTTGAATTCAATCGGGTTGTATATAAATTTATTTTGATTTTTATCTTTTGGTTTGTTTAAATTTTTCTGGATTGGATATCTGGATCTGGAGAACAATTCTTGGAGTCATCGCGGGTTCAGTCCCTTCCTATTTTTCGATATTCAGGTGTAACCAGGTTACCATACGGATACGTTGACTCTGTCTGACATCGGCACCTGTATATTCCATAGAGCCAGAGCTCTAGTAGTGGAATGTTTCAGTTGGTTGATGATGAGTTTATGGGTTCAATTTTGTGTCTGTGAGAATTGGTTATGGGTGTTCTGCAGACTGTGTTTTGGATTTAAGGCTACTGTATAGTAGCCGTTGGTTTCAAATTTGGGTTGAGTTTATGATGATGGATGGGTTGTGTAGATTCTTCTGGGTTTTTTATTTGTGTGATCGAACATAGCCTGCACAGATTCTTTTAGGTATTGATTGGTTGCTGGGCTGGTATGTGGAGTATTCCTTGCTCCACTCTCCTTCATCTCTTTTCTTTCCTTCTATTCTTCTCTTTGGTTTGTAGCAACCAACTGCTGCTTTCTCTGCAATGAGAGGACAACAGTGGGTGTGAAGACTTAAAATCAAATTATTTTGGTTTGAGCCCAATAGCAATTCGTTGGGTTTAATAATATTTTTAAAGTATTTACAAATGGACTATGAATATATTTGGGTGTTCAATTCCTTTGTTTTTCCTACAAAATTATTTTATGTCTATGTGGTAATGGGCTGGCCAGTTCAGGGCTTCTGTTTAAATTTTTGTTGGCCAGTTTTAGTTGAGTAAAATATTGAGTATATAGGTTAAATATTAAATAGTAAATATTCTATAAGTAATTTTGTTATTATATTGTAAAGCTATTTTTTTTTAATATACTTTTCATAAAGTAAGGTTCATCTATAAGGTTGTCTGAACAATTTATTTTTGGCTTAATTATAATGCTTCAAATATTATAAATGTTCCCTAAGTATTCCTTTATGAATGTTTTGCTAATGAAAATATATAGTTTAACTATCTGATTTAAGCTATGATATATTTTACAAAATTGATAGCTAATAAATGTGTAGTTATTAATATGTCTAAATATTAGGTTATAAATTTTTACTAAAATTCATGCTTGTTAGAAATTATTGTTACCTTACAAATATTTCAAAAATGATTTTATCTATCTAATATATTTGGTTAAACTAGATTATATATTTGTTAAACTTCTTTTATTTAATAAACATTAATGATAGTTATTTAGCTAGATACATATATATAGTTAGTTGGAATAAATAGTTGACTTGTTAGCAATTTTAGCCAATTGACATTGATTAGAATCCTAACCAAGTTGTAACCAATTCTAGGTGGACATTGAGACTCGTTGATTTGCAAGGACAAAGGCAAGTACACCGGCTCGAACTCTTTACTCTGTATTTTCTGTCTTGCTTCATGTTCTCATATTGACACGTTGTACACACGATTGTCCATTGTTCATTGTTCACTGTTCATCGTTCACCGTTCATCGTTCATTGTTCATAGTTTATTGTTCTTACTTGTACATTGGGGTGGGAAAATACTACAGATATGTGACCAATCCTATTTTAGCTAGGCATTGACTAATAGCTTAGGTCTCACATCGTGCACGTGGGACTCTAAGCCGTACCATTGTTCATTGTTCACTGTTCACTGTTCATTGTTTACCCAGCCGGTCACATACTCTGATAGTTATTTCAAATGCATATTACACTGATAGCATAGTTCATTGTTTCTGGATCTGGTACCATAGTTTCATTGTTATTCCTGTACCATAGTCTCATATTCCTGTCTTGTATCATAGTTCATATCGTGATTCTTTTTCATGCACTTCAGTTTACATTGTTTAGAGCTTCTTGTCGGGGTTGTACTTTGCTCTTTTCCTGACAGGGTCGTTGCAGGTTTACTTGGGGATTTTGTATCTTCTTCATGGGCCAGAGCCCGAAGCCAAGATAGAGTTGTACCTCAGGATGGACTTAGAATTTCAGAGTTATAGTTAGGTCTTTTTTTAGATTTATTTTTAGAGGATTTCATCATGTATTGTATTGAGGATTTCAGGATTGTATAATTTTTATTCATGTTACCGGATTTGTCTCCGGATGATATTGTATAATTAACTTGTAGATTGTGGTGATTCTGGAAACATGTATAGTAGCTGTGGTAGTTATATTTCTTGTATCTTGGAGTTTTCCTTAGTATTGAACAGCTTACTTCGTCGTGTCCATCGACGAAGGCTGGACGTGTCCGACTCGTATCCGATTATTCGGGAGCGGGGCGTGACAAGAGACTTGTACTTAGCCAAGGCAGCATATGAAGTCTTCTGTGTACTGGTAACAGCAGATTGCGCAACAATGACAGAGACAGATTGTGCAGCAGGCTTGATGACAGAAGCGTTGGACTGCGCAGCAGTCTTGATGGCAGACTGCGCATAAGTCTTGCTGGCAGAAACTTTGGACTGCGCAGCAGTCTTTGGGACCCATACTGGGTGCACTTTGCCTGTGGCAGAAGTTGTTGTAGTACGAGGAGTGGTCTTGGAGTTGATCATGGTTTCTTAGGCTGTCTGGTTGATCTTCACAACCAGCGTC
>JANAVB010022513.1:0-26294 GCA_029216955.1 Iris pallida | reverse complement strand
ATGGGTGCAACTTGATTTTTTAGGACCTATAAGACCACCTTCAAAGTTTTCGAAAGTTGAATTTATTCAAAGTTTCGAAATACTTTGAATTTTGATTTTTAAATCAAGTTGCGCATATGATGACCTGTCTGCGCAATCGGATGAGGCAGCTCCTATTTCTCCGGCACAATCTGAGGAGTTTGTTTACTTTCGAAAACTATAAATAGTTCTCATTTCTCTCTCTATCATTCTTTACTTGCTTTCAAACTTTCGAAAGAGAAAATTTTCTGAGATCACCCGACTCTTCTCCTTCTCCGACGATCCTCATGGCTCCCAAGCGCTCCGCCGCCGAGAAAGGCAAGGCCCCCGCCGAGTCTTCGGCTCGGACTGCACCGCGCCCTTCTTGACATGAAGTTGCTCATCCTGCAATGCGAGATAAACGACCGATCAAAAAATCCTTTTTAGGGTTCTTCGACACCGTTGATCCTTCGAACCTGTCTCTTTTTAGAGATTTGGTCATACTGCGCCACCCTGTTTAGGGTTTCGGTTGCACAAACCTAATAGTTTTCATTTTTATGAAGACTATTTGCTTGCGCAATCGGTTAGAACGCGCTGGCAAAAGTCAGCACAGTCTGCTGATTTGCGCACGGCTGTCCAACGCAAACTGATGCTTTGCGCAAGTTATTCAGCGCAATCTGATGGCTTGCACAAGTGGATGATTTGGCGCCACTGGATAGTTTGCGCATAGAAGCTAGTGTTTGCGTAATCTGATGCTTGCGTAATCTGATGCTTGCGCAATTTGCTGACAGAATCTTTGATTTTACTTGTACTGAATTCTATTTTTTTTTGTTTGATGCAGTTAACATCAGAGAGGACCCAGAGTATGAAATCTTCACAGGGACCCTTACTGAGCCGGAATTTAAAGAAGATTTATCACATGTGCTCTTTCCACAATATGCTCTGCCATCCTCCCGCCAAGCTATCTTGGTTGCTCAGGATAATGAGACTTTATTAAGTCTGATGAATGGGCAGCCCTTGCAGTCTGCTGACGCCATTACCCACAAGAAACCTATGTTCTTATTTGGTGAAGCCATCGACAAGAGTTCTCAGCCAAGACCCCGTGTTGAGCAGAGACTCTTTCAAAGTAAGGAGAAACTAGTCCTATTACCGGACATTGCTAGATGCCTCCCTCTAGCCCGATATGCCCATGCAAGCCATCCCAGGAGGATGGACTGGAATATTACTCCCCTCCAGCATGCAAGGACAGGAAAGATTTATGTCAAGAAAGGACCAAACAACAGAGACATGTTCTATAGCTCTTCTGAGCGACATAGCACTTTACTCAGAGGGTTGAAGCCAGGCTGTATCCCTCCAGAGAACTCTTCTTTGTTGCTGCCGGTGAGGACACCAATTTTTACTAATGAGTATGCAAAGGCTGAGGGCAGATATCCGGATCAGGACATCCGGCTGACCGGTCTGGTTAACCCGGAGAACAAGAGGTGGAACTGCATAGCCAACTGGATATTGGCTCAGTTTGAAGACAAACTTAAAGAGATCGAGCTTTATCATGCGGTATATGCTACCGTGTATGGCTTCCACCCAAACCCTCATCTGTTTTTGGCCTTGGCAGAGAGGTATAATTATAGAACATGGACATTCATGACGCCCTGCGGGGAGATGGGATTAGCCCTCCATGAGATGAAGTACATCTCGTGCCTACCAACGGGAGACTTCCCTTATGAGGAGTATGTTCCCACAAACGACGAGTTAGATAGACTACGTCGGGAAAATACAGAGATGATGGCAGTCTTCGACGAACTATTGTGCCATTACAACAAATGCTCCCTGTACTATAAGAGCGGCTCTTCCGGCACCTGTTATTCATCGAAGTGGTTGCCGTATCTTTTTTTTAATCATATCATTAAGAAAAAGACTAAAGATCATGACACATGCAACTCGACTTTCTTCCAATCCCTCAGCCACAGTGAAGTAATAAGACTGATGGAAGAGAATAAGAGAATGGATATCAGAGTTAATGATGAACACCAATACCCTCCGCTCAAGACCGGAGATTTTGTTGAAAGCTTTATAAGAATGGGCTATAGGTCCATGTCAAGAGAAGCCCAGCTGGCGGGATTCCTGACATACTGGCTCCGTCGATTCGTCGTACCCGGAGCAAGTGCCGTGGACCGCTTCCACCGCGGCGTACTTTTTGCTGCTGTCCGGTTAGTCTTCGGCTACCGGATGGATTTGCTATTAGCGATGACCTGTAGAATAAATGCAGGTCTTCGTCTGTATGTTGACTCCATGATCAAATGGAAGGGTGAGAAGGGGAACTTCCCTCGACTGGAGTTGCCTTACACCTATCTATTCGGATGGTTGCTTCTGCACCATCCGTCTTTGATAAACCTCGACATGGGAGAAGTCGGTGGTAGCTTTCTTCGGAGATTCTCCCGGAGCAAGTGGGTGTATATTAGTCTGAAGGACTGCAGACGTGCCCTGAACCTTGGAAAGGGATGGAATTTTTACTGCTTTGCTCCTCCAGCTGGTTATGAATTCATGGCAACAAATCTGGTTAACCTTGGGAGGCAATCGTTAGGTCGAGCAGCTTTTGACTGGCTGAGGACGATCAGGCCGTCCCACTTGGTATATAGATTTGAAGAGGAGTGTTATCTGGAACCATATCTGCCAAGTCGCTTCGCTCATCAATTTGGTTACGACCAGTTCCATGTAGGCAACGCTATAACTTGCCTTCAAGGAAAGGGGTATTTGATTGATGGTGCCAGAGCATGGGCCTACTACAACGTTCGAGACACAAGGACAGTGTTCTCGATGCCAAACAAGAATGATAATGGCCCTAGAATGTTATATACATATTCGCTCTTTTATACAGCAGCGAATACATTTGCTGAAAACTTCAGCCTTATTGATAGTTTTGCAACAGCAACACGTCTGAAGAAAGGAGCCACTGCTATACTAGCTCCAAATAACGATGAAGAGCATGAACCGGTAGATGATCCATTGGAAGCCTCAAGGGAAGCAAACTTCCCTGAGGAAGTCAACCAACCATTGAGAATTTCTCTGAAAGTTGTTAAGTCTCCGGCCAGGGAGAGAAAAAGAAGGATTGACGAACCTTCTTCCCCAGCTGCAAAGAAGAAACTTAATTTGGATCAATCAGAGAAGGTTACTACTAGATCACAATCTCGGCAGCTGGCCGAGTCAATCCAACGAGAAGAGGCAACCACGCCGAATTCTATTCCAAAGCCGGTTGACGTAGTAGATGTGGAGAGCCCAGAAAGGCGTCTTCATAGAAAGAAGCTGGCTATTAGAAAAAGAAAGAAGGCGATCCTGTCCTCGGTGGTGGTGAATGCTGCTGCTGGAATTACTATGTCATCTCCTACTCCTGTCTCTGAGCCTAGTCCAGAGCAGAGAGAGGAGACTGAGCAGAGAGAGGAAACTGAACAGAGAGAGGAGGCTGCAGAGCCTAGAGAAGATGAAGCTTTACGATCTCCTTCACCAGCGGTAGACACGACTCAGCTTTCTGTCACACCAGGAACCATCCGTGAAGAGGAGGATCGTCTAATGATTGAGGCATTAAATGATTGCGACTTCGGTCTGCAATATGATGTTGATCATGCCGCTGCAACTGCCAGCGAGGAAGCTTCTGAGAATAATAAAAGTGAGGAGAGTACATCATCAGAGGCTGTTGATGATACACAGAATCCTGAAGAGGACATAGAAGTCCATATATCTCCTAAAGCTGCTGATGATACCCTGGATCCTGAAAAGGATGATGAGGTGCAGGTATCTCCGGAAAAGATTGCGGATAAGGAAGTGGCCCTGGAGGAAACTCCTACTGTTGATCCCAAAGGTATTAATTGAAATTATTAATCTTCTTTTCATAGATTAATAGCTGACCACTCTATCTTTGATCCATACAGAAATCGAGACTTCTCCAGCTCCTCCAGTGTGCACAGATATAGTGCCTGTAACGACGATAGCTAGCAGTAGTCGTCATTTGTCAGGTGGCTCCGAGGCAGGCAGTAGCCAGGCAGTTATGTCTGAGACTACTTCTGCTAGATTGGAATTTGTACCAACAGATAACCGCATCATCACTGGACCAAGCCATGGTAAGACTGCTTTGATCTTTTCAATAGCTACAAATGATAGACAAAATGATAAAGTTTATCTGTTTTCGCAGAGGAACAACCGGGAGGAGCAACCAGCTCTACTTTAGCTCCCTTATTTAAAGAGCCTCCCGTTTAAGTGGCTGAACGTCCTGCTACTTCATCATCAACGGGAGTAGCTGCTACTCCTGGTGCTCTGGCTACCAATCAATTTGTCATTAACTCCTTCACCAACTTCTTCTTTGATTCGTTGGGACCTTTAATAAATAGGGTGATGGAGATGGAAGAGGCTGATTTCTCCACAGTTAGAGGTCCAACCTCTTTCTTGGTTAATGCCATCCGCAATCAAGGCGATGAAGCTCAGGCTACTTTCCTTGATCACATATTAGATGAGCTGGAGATCTCAGTTAAGAGCTACAAAGAGCTGAATAAAGGAGAGGTAGAGTCTCTAGTGCAAGCTGAATTTGAACGGATGTCTCAAGAGGCCACGGTTGAGAAAGTTAATTTCCAAGTTCTCTTGGATACTTTCACTGCCAAGTCCGCTGAGTACAACTCCAAAGTAGAAACAGTGGCATCTGTTGTTAGAGCGAAAGAAAGGAGAGTTGCTGAATTGCGAGCAGAAATTGCCCGTCTTCAGGAAGAGCTGGAAGATGAGGTTACCCAACATCAAACTGCAATTCAACAACTTGGTGTTCTGACTCAAGAGAGAGATGAATATGCTGCAGCTCACCAAGCTGAAGTCACTCGCAGACTAATAACTCTGCCAACCTTCGATGATAAATCTGGGATGGAAGAAGCTAGGAAACGAGTGATAGAAT
Source organism: Iris pallida (assembly GCA_029216955.1). Classification (NCBI taxonomy): domain Eukaryota; kingdom Viridiplantae; phylum Streptophyta; class Magnoliopsida; order Asparagales; family Iridaceae; genus Iris; species Iris pallida. The sequence continues at coordinate 21,370 of JANAVB010022513.1, read as the reverse complement.
CTCGTAAAGAGCAACTACAAATTTTGAAGCAGCAGATGACCAATTTGATGACACCACCGGCTGAGTAGAAAGATCTTTTGTATCTTCTTGTTTTTTTTATGATATATGTTTTTGTAACATCTTTCATCTTTGATCAATAAAAAGACATTTTATTGTGGCTCTATTATTTATTGCATATCTTATTCAGATATAAATAATAGCGATAGAAAATATATTCAAAGGTACAAGACATGATATATTTCTTGATGTTGGAAAATAATTATATTCAATTATATCTACTCAGAGGTAATATGGACGTGGTAAATATAATTTATTGAATATCATTATTTCAATAGACAACTTAATCAAAGATGACAAGTTGCTGATATGAACGAAATGAATTATCGGGATGAACGGATGGACCGTCAGATGAGTGATTATGATGAACGGGCGAACCGTCAGATGAATTGAATGAACGGACGAACCGTCGGATGAATGGAATGAACGGGCGAACCGTCAGATGAATGTAATGAACGGGCAAACCGTCGAATGAATGTGATGAACGGACGAACCGTCGAATGGATGTGTCGCTTCATTGTTTTAAGAATCTCTGCCTATAAATATAACAGAAATCTAGAAGGAATGATCATTTCCACTTTTCAACATAAAGATGTCGTCTGGAGATGCATCCAAGAAGGATGAAATCGCCCCAAAGGTTGAAGAACTCCCGAAAGAACATTCCGCCAATCCCAACCAGCCAAAGTAAATAGAAGCAGGCGAAGGTTCGTCTGTACCCAAGCCACCAAGGGACTTCCTGGATTTCCTGCTTGAACCCGGGACGACGAAAGAAGAAGAGGCCATGAGGATAGATGCTTGCAAGTTCCTGGTGGGTTCGAGCAAGGAAGTTCTCGGCTCTTTTGCTGATTATGTCTTTGATAAGGACGGCAGTGGCCCACGTCCCAATGTTGAGAAGGATGATAGTGATCTTCCTTGATATTATGTAACATCGTTTATGATGAAATAAAAATCAAACTTTATTTATGAACTGTCTGATCATATTTACATAAAATCTTTGTCACATTCATACATAATACTTTTTAAGGAACTTGCCATTGATAGGCATCATTGTAACTCGACCATCCATTTCTGTGAGTTGGTAAGCTCCATTTGAAAAGACTTTGCTGACAATGTAAGGCCCTTCCCACTTCGCGTCAAATTTGCCTTTACTTGAATGAGTCATAGTCATAGGACGTCTGACTGTTAGAACGAGCTCCCCTTGCCGAAAGGCTCTTACTTTAACTTTGTGGTTGAAAGTCTTCGATATGCGAGCTTGGTATAACTCAATATGCTGTTGAGCCAATAGCCGCTTCTCGTCAAGCGCTTCTAATTCTTGAAGTCGAAGAAGATCGTTGTTCTCTGTAGTGAGCTCATTAGCAATGGCAATCCTTAAGGACGAGATTTGAAGTTCTAGAGGAAGAACTGCTTCACAACCGTACACCAGAGAGAAGGGTGTACAGCCTGTGGGGTTGCGGACCGTAGTACGGTAGGCCCAAAGACATTCGCCAAGCTTTTCACTCCAATTCCGTTTATTAGTAGATACAAACTTCTTAAGGAGTTTGATAATAGTTTGTTAAAAGCTTCAGCTAAACCATTAGCGGCAGGGTTGTAGGCTGTAGAAGCAACATTGTCAATCCGATGATCGTCACAGAATCTTGTGAACTTTTGACTAATGAATTGTGGTCCATTGTCATGGATGATCCTTTGAGGTACACCAAATCTATAGATGACATAGTGTTTGACGAAGTTGATGACATTACTGGTCTTGACTTCAGCTAAAGGTATAGCTTCAGCCCACTTGGAGAAGTAGTCGGTTATTGCTAATATGAACCGATGTCCTCGAGAAGAAGGAGGATTGATGGGACCTATAATGTCCATGCCCCAAGCTTCAAAAGGCCAAGAAGTGGCAGTCGGATGCAGGAATTTTGATGGTTGATGAATGAAATCTGTATGGATTTGACAAGCTCGATATTTTCTTGCATATTCGATGGCATCTGATACCATTGAGGGCCAATAGTAACCCATGCATCGGATACGATCTTGTAGCTTAGGACCGGGTTGATGTGCTCCACAGACACCGTCGTGAGCTTCACGCAACACTTGCTTTGCTTCGTTACCAGCTAGACAGCGCAGAAGAAGACCATCATAAGTCCGCCGATAGAGAGTTTTGGTGGTTTGATTGTAATAAAATCGAAGAGATCGTCGACGAACACTCGTAGCCTCCTTGGGATCTTCAGGGAGTATGTCATGAACTACGAAGTCGATGAAGGGAGTTCTCCAATCTTCATTAATAACATTGGCTTCAGTGAAGTTACTGAACTCAATATTATGATTGTTTTCGATGCAGAAAAATTCCCGATTAGAGATAACCACCACCTGCTATCTTTTGATAGGGATGGCTAGGTCTGCTGCAAGATTAGCCAAAGCATCTGCCTCAATATTGCAAGCTCTGCGAACATATTCGATAAAGAAGGCTTTGAATGATGTAGCTATGTTGATTACTGTTTCATGGTAAGGCACCAGATCTTGATAGAGAACTTCATAGGTTCCTCTAACCTGGTTAACAACCAGTTTAGAGTCGCCATAGACTTCAAGATATTCGACATCCAGTTGTTTGGCTAATTGAAGACCGATGAGTAGAGCATTGTATTCTGCTACGTTGTTGGAACAAGGTTCATCTAGGGAGTAAGCCCTTTGAATAGTTGACCCGTCTGAAGAAACGAGAACAATCCCAACTCCTGCGACAATGGCACCCTTTGGCCCGATCCTGGATGCACCGTCAAAGAATAGACGCCAAGTAGGAAATTCTTCAGAGATCATATTTGATTCTAATGTCTCATCTGAAATTTCGTCATAGAGTTTGGATGTTTCTGGAACAGGATAAGCCGCTAAGAAATCCGCTAGCGCCTGACCTTTGCAGAATTTTGAGGAACATATACCATGTCATATTGGGCTAGCAGAATGGCCCACGTAGCCAGCCGAGAATTGAGTGTACTAGGCTTCTTCATTAGTACTCGAAGAGGATTGACTCGAGATATGACATGAATAGTTTGGCCAATGATGTAATGCCTTGTCTTTTGAACGGCAAACATGAGAGCTAGGCATTCTTTTTCGACCGGACTATAACGGTGTTCAGCACCAATCATAGTTCGATTGAGATAGTAGATGGCCTGTTCATGGCCTTCTTTATTCTTTTGGGCAAGTAGAGCACCCAATGAATGATCCATGGCACGGACATACATTAAGAATGGTATGCCTGAGATTGGTGGCACCAAGTCTGGTGGGTTCATGAGATACCGCTTTATGTCTTCGAATGCTCGTTGACATTCTTCAGTCCAAATGAAAGATACACCCTTCTTCATTAGTTGAGTAAATGGTCTGCAGCGTCCAGACAGATTCGAAATAAACCTCCTGATGTAAACAAGTCGACCCTGGAATCCTCGTAGCTCTTTTAGGTTGCGTGGAGGACGCATCTCTTGAATGGCTTTGATCTTCTCGGGATCCACGTGTATACCCTTAGAGGTAATGACGAAGCCGAGAAATTTACCACTAGAGACACCCAAGAATGACTTGGTGGGATTCATTTTGAGTTGATGTTGGCGCATGAGATTGAATATTGTTCTTAAGTCTTGAATGTGATCTTCCTTCAGACGACTTTTGACAGCGATATCGTCGACGTAGCATTCGACAGTCTTGTGCAGATGATCTCGAAAGATGGTACTCATAGCTCGTTGGTATGTTGCACCAGCGTTCTTGAGACCAAATGGCATTACTGTGTAGCAATAGACTCCGTGAGGAGTGCGAAAAGATGTGTGTTTTTCATCTTCAGGATTCATCCGAATCTGATTGTATCCAGAGAATCCGTCCATGAAGGATATTCGCTCGAACCCACAGGTGTTGTCAATCATGACGTCCGTGATGGGAAGAGGAAATTCATCTTTTGGACATGCTTCATTAAGATCCCGGAAGTCGATGCAGACTCGAACTTTGTCGATTTTCTTTAGGACTGGAACAACGTTGGCTACCCAATCAGGACGTTGTTCTTCTCGAATAAAGCCACAAGCGATGAGCTTCTTGACTTCATCGTCGATTGCATCCATCATTTCTGGCTTGAAGCGCCGTTGTTATTATTTGACTGGTTTTGCATTAGGCAAGATGTTCAATTTGTGAGTAGCCACTTTGGGATCTAGACCTGGCATGTCTTCATAAATCCAAGCAAAGACATCAATGTATTCTTTACTAAGAAGAATTAATTCTTGCTTATCTGCCTCTGGGAGATTCTTGCTTATGAATATTGGGCGAGGTGACCCGCTTTCTCCTACATCAATTTGAACTAATTGATCTTCAGTTGGAGGTTCCCTTTGTTCGAATCGGAGTTCCCATTAGGTATCCATTCGTTGAGCCCAAGGATATGTTTCAGAATTTTCTTCAATATCCTCGTCATAGCCTTCTGGAAGTTCGGCGGAGACCATATTGGAAGATACAATCAGCCGATGATCCTGACCGATGCTAGTGCCAGAATCCCATGATCTAGAATCAGAAGAGTTAGAGCGCTCCTCACTATCGGATTCGGAGACTGCTGGGGATAACATCGGAGGAGAAGCATATCCGAGACCTCTTTTGGTCCTGCTGTAATATATCTCTGACTTTCCTTCCAGAACAGTTGTACGGATAGGAGTTCTTCTACCCTTACCGTAATTGAGGCCATTCTTAAAGTCATAACCCATTTTTCGGATGATGTCTTTTGATTGTTGACTGTAACGTCGAAGTTGGAGATGTCCTGTATCGTTACTTTTGCTATCATCTGTATAGCTGAATTGTTGTTCCGGTTCTTTACTAAAAAGTATTGGACTCTCGCCTTTCTTTCGAGCAGGAACAATACGATATGAGTCATTTGGATTTTCGAGTGAGACCTCTGTTTGAAGAGACTGTACAACTCCCATTGTAAATGACTAGAAGCTATCTAACATATCCAAATAGCACTTAGCATGATAAACGACATCAGTATACTAGAAAGTAGATGCTTTTTTATTAATTTGTACATCTGTATTTACAGCAGGACCTTTAGCCTTAGCAGGCTTGGTCAGATTGATTACAAGAGGGAGAGAATAAGAACGTGGAGGAGGATTGGCCTTGTTACGACGGAGATCGATAACAAGCGGCTCAGAGGAGGTGAGCTCCCTTTTGTCCTTGTTATGAGTTAAATCAATAACAAGACGCTCAGAAGAAGCGAGCTGCTTTTTATCCTTGTTACGACGTAAGTCGATAACAAGTGGCTCAGAAGAGGTGAGCTCCCTTTGACCATCATCAATTGGTTGCTTCTGGACTGGCAAGTGAATAGCCAGTGGTTTGGAAGACTGAGGACGAGAAACACGCCCTTTGACAGGTATGATGAGAGTATCTTTGGGCACTGCTTCTGGTTCTTCTTCAGTGTCCAGAGACAGCACTACAATCATGAATTCATCCTTGTACATACGAGCATCGTTGCAGTAGGCTTCGACGCCTTTGAAAGGATAGAGATCAGCAACCTCCTTTTGCACCTCTCCATTGTCATCGACATATTTGAAACATTGATGGAGAGTCGAAGGAACAATGTTATGCTCATGCAGGAATGGTCTCCCCAACAAAGTATTATAAGAACAACCATGATTGTCAATGATGTAGAAGGTCACCTTTGTGCGAAGATTGCCTATTTGGATTTTTAGGCGAATCTTGCCTAGAGGCTCACTCCTTCCCTGATTAAATCCAAGGATGGTGGTGATTGTACTGGAAAGACTATGTACTGGGATCTTCAGTGCATATAACATTGTCTTCGGCATGATGCTGAGAGCAGACCCTGGATCTATAAGAATACGATCGACTTTCATCGAGTCGACATATCATGTATAGTATAGAGGACGGTCGTGCCTGTTGTCTTCCATCAACATGTCATCCTGTGTGAAAGTTATATTTGGGATTAACTCCAACATACTATGACAATGAAGGCAAGAGACTGGCTCTGCCTTTGGCTTTTTCAGAAGAGCTAGACAAGTTTCTGCCTGTATGAGAGCTTCACTTAGAGTTTCTCGAGTCTCTTTAGAGAGGCACAATAACTCGAAGATTGACAGTCTGGCCGGTGTATTAGCTAACTGAGCCAAGATATCAAAGTTGTAAGGCTTTTCAAGTCCTGAGGGAGATGACCTTTTCAAAGGCTTGTCGAAACGTACTTGTTGTTTGCATTTGTCAGCTACCGCCGGCTTGGAGGGAATGGATACTACAACCGGTGAGGATGTAGAAGGAATATCTTCAGTAGAAGCATGTTGCACTGGAACGGGCTCAGAAAAAGAAGAAGCAGGATTCTCCTGAGCTTCGGGATAATCCTTTAGATAGGCTTTCCCTGATCTGGTGCCCAGCAGAATTTTTTTGTCAACTATGGGGTCAAAAGACACCATATTGCAAGTCTTTGTCTTGTACTTGGAGCGTTCTTTCTTCTTGGAAGAAGAAGGAACTTTGAACTCCGAAGCAAGATCAGGATGAATCCACATAATCTCACCATTGTCAAGAGATAAAGGAACAAGACCTTCACTTGGTGGAGGCAGGAGATTCTTGATCTCAAGAGTAGCCTTCGGGATAGGGATGACACCGTGTTGTACCATCTGCGGAGGGAAGTCACCGAATTGAACTGAGACCATGTTTGCGGTAACAGTCTTCTCGTCTTGCTGCAGAGTGACAACACCAGCGTTGACCAGCTCCTAAATTTTGCCTTTGAGCACGTAGCATGCTCGAGTGGGATGTCCAATGAACCTGTGGTAGACACAGTATTTGGGATGATCGGTCTTACCGACCTCATCATGCTTCTTTGGGTCTGGGAGCTGGATCTTGTTGCTTTTGATTAAACAATCAAAGATGCTTGCAGTGTCATTCTCGTCGAAGGAGTACTCTACTTTAGGACGAGGTTCCCTTGGTGGAGGGACAGAAGGAGTAGAGGTAGACGTGGGTGGAGCTACGTTGACCGCCAGAGATTCCTTGCTCTTCAAGTTGATGTTCAAAGTTTCTTTTCCCTTGCGGTTGTTCTGGCGACTACCACCACTTGATGTCTGGTTTTCATCCCGGTCGGGGTTAGACATTTGTACCCCTAGCTGCTTGAATTTATCAGCACTAACTTCAGGTGCTTTAGCATTGACAATGAAGGATGGCCAATCTTGGAATTGAGTTGACCCCGTCTACATGCTGATGATAGACAAAAGATTTGCCTTGCAGGTGTCTATGGTGACAGCGGCCGGAGTCCCTGGAGGCATTTTTAAAGCTTCTCGGCGGAACCTTTTAATGAAACTTTCAGCAACTTTATTGTGTCTTTGTTTGATTTTATTGAGGGCTGACATGGTCATATCGTTGATTCCCTCATAAAATCGATCCAAGAAGATTTGTTTTAGGCCAGAGAAGGAGATGATACAACCATCGGACAAGCTTCTGTACCAATCGTATGCTACGCCAGCTAAACAACCAACGAATACTCTGGTAAGAAGAGCGTCATTTGGCTGGAGTTGAACAGTCATTACCTCAAAATGGTTAATGAACTGACTGGGAGATGTGCTTCCATCAAACAACGAGATTGTTGGGATTTTGTACTTAGGAGGAAATGGGACTTCCTTCCATTCAACTGGATAAGGTTGCTTGATCCCCAACCTCTGCAAATTGTCTTTCTCTTTGAATGCCTCGAACTGAGTGCGCAGAAGTTTGACAGCTTCATTAGCGTCTTTCGATGAAGAAGAAGGAGCAGGCAGAGTCTGAGTGTTTGGAGGAGGAACAGTGTGATAAGCACCACCCCCAGCACCTGACTGACTGGTGCAGGTTGAACTTGCACATGAGGTATTTGAGGAGATACTACCCCCAGCCCTGCATTGATAGGTACCAACGATGCTATGATTTCAGGACTTACAGCAGGTACAGTTGGTGGTACTGTATGTTGGGCCACAATAATAGAATGCATACTGGAGACCATTTCAGCCATGGTCTTTAACTTGTCTTCTAGTACAGCAATTCGCTGTTCTTGATTTGCCGAACTAGAAGCATCCGGATCTTCAGTGACAACATAAGCTATCACTTCTCTTGGCACAGTAAAAGACACTGTCTGTTCAGAACTTTCGTTGTATGCATCATAGTCAGAGAAAGAATCATCTCCTGAGTGAGAAAGAGGAAAATGACCGGAAGGATCTTGAAGAAGATTCCTTTGACCGATTGTGTCTCGGCTTCGGGATCGGGTATGTTGGAATACTCCTTCAGAAGATTCTTGGAGTAGATCCAAATACCGCTGACTTGGCTTGCGAGGCTTGCCGTGTTTCGAGCACTTCCTACCCCCAGTGTCTCTGGAAGTCATTTTGACGGAAGCGTACAAAGCTTCGTCCTCATCTTCTGACATATGTTCAGAGTTTGCAAAAGTCAAACGATCAAAGACAGATCATTTTGCTGTTTGACAACAACATTGGATGATGACTTTGTGATTACAATGATGATCAGATGATTGAACTGGAGGTGTCAAGATGTTGTCCCGCTTTTGTCTGAGATGTTCTCGGAGATCAGGAACAATAACGGGACGAGAAGAAGTTTGAGGGATATGTTCCTTGACAAGATTTGGAACATGGTTCCGATTCTTCAAATGTTTTGTCCCTTGTGTGTACAAGGAAGTACTCATTTCATTGGCATAGGTGTCAGGATTTTTGACCCTAGAATTTTACCTCTGATGCTGATTGGTCTTCGGCATTGGCTGTTTGCGTTTCATCGAAGTTGGTCTATTGAGATAAGTTCTTAGATCAGCAAACTCACCCCCAGGGGTTTCTGTCTGAGACACCAGCAATTTTCCCTGTTTAGATCGGGATATCTTGAGAGTTGGGAGATCTTAGAATTCTGCTACCGGAGTAGGCAGAATACCTCTTTGATCAGTACAAGTTCTTTTGACATGGAGAGAATAATCCTTGTTTGAAAGCGTTCTTGTACTGACTGGTGCCGAGGCACGTTCAGACTGATCTTCTACGGTAAAGACCGAGGAAGACTGAGAAAAGACCAAAGGGCTTTTTTCTTTGTTTTGTGAAGAAGGGTTAGCTAAAGAGCGTTTCCCTCTGTTGTCTTCTAAGTCATGGGACGAGGAAGTTTGAGAAAAGACCAACGGACCATTTCCTTTGTTCTGAGGAGGGAGAGGAATAGCCAAAAGACTACCCCCAGTGGATTGCGCAGGAGCAACAGGGTGTTTGGAAAGAGGAGTAGAGCCTTTCTCCTTGCTGTGAGAGGAAGAAAGATTAGCCAAAGGACTGTCTCTTTTGGACTGCGCTGGCACAACTTGCGCACTGGCAGATTGCGCATTAGGAGTTCTGACAGATGACTTTTTGGTTCTGGCCACAGACACTGTGGTTTGCGCATCAGGAGTTCTGGCCACAGAGTGTTTGGGATGCACTATGGTTGCTGGAGTAGTGGACTGCACAGGCAAAGTTGCAGCCAACTGCGCCAGGGACAGAGGAGTCTTGCACTTTGACAAGGCAGTATAGGAAGTAGCTTGTGCACTGGCAACAGCAGACTGTGCATGAGTAATAGAGGCAGATTGTGCAACAGCAGAGACTTTAGACTGTGTAACAGTCTTGGCAGCAGAGACCTTAGACTGCGCAGCAATCTTGGTGACAGAATGAACAGACTGCACAGCAGTCTTGGGGACCCACACTGGGCACACTTTGCATGTGGCAGAAGTTGTTGTAGTGCGAGGGGTAGTCTTGTAGTTGATCATGGCTTCATAGGCCGTCAGGTTGACCTTCACAACCAGCGTCTTCTGCGTCTTTCCGATAGACGCAACGTCACATTGAGTTGTCACTTTCTCGTCGGAGGAGAAAGTCGTCCCCAGCAGGGTCGTCATTTTGTTTATAAAAACAAAAGTTGATCTTTATTTCAACAAACTTTGTAAGAAGGTTACAAGAATTCTGGGAAAGTACAACTGTAGGAATCTGATCTAGATGACGATCGCTTTATCCCTTGGACGATGTGAACTTTGAAGACGATAGCCTCGGAAGTTGAAGGCGATAGCCTCTAAATTTGAACGCGATAGCCTCTGAAGAATGCAGCAGCACTTGGACAAGAACTCTTGAACTCTCTGATTTTTTTGAACTTTTTATGTCTGTTCTCCTCTAGGAAGGACTTGAAACTCTATTTATAGAGTTCTGGAAATAACTACTTTTTAGTTATTCTGGACTGCGCAAGATGGATTGCGCTGCATTGGACCGCGCAGACAGCAGACTGCACTGGCAGTTGCTTGATCGTGGGCCAACTGTATTGGACACATGGCATTATTTGATTGAAATACGCATGATCGTGTACAGACGGTTACCACGTAACGAGTCATTGATGGCATGAAGAATTGAAATACGCATGATCTGTCTTATGCGCAGTTCACTTGAAGGATGCATTTCTTGATTTGCATGACTTTGTTGATGGGTGCAACTTGATTTTTTAGGACCTACACTTGTGTATAAATATTCTTAAATGGCAAACATAGGGCTTTGTATATACCATAGATTTTATTTATAATTTCAGTAATTAGAATTAAATTATATGATTTAATTATTTTGTTTAAGCCTTGCTGGTATATATTATATGGAGTATATATCTTATCATACATATATATGTAGGTATATATATATATATATATATATGCATATATGGGATATACTTAATTATATATATATAAGGGAATAGAGAAAACAAAAAAAAAACAAACAAAACAAAAAGACCCACAACAGCGGCCTACGACCCCCCGATCCGTTCTCAGCAAAACCCTCTCTCCCGCGCGTGTTTAAGAACCGAGTACATATATGTATGTATATAGGTCGTGATCGAGAGAAGCCACAACCCAAAACCCTAAACACCACGATCCCTCGCCTAACGCCCTAGCCACCCTGGGCGGCCGCTCACCGTCGGCGCCGCCACCACACGCGGCCGGAATCGGCCAGGGAGCTCGCGCGCGCACAGGCGCGCTGATTCAATAGCAGCAACAGCAGGGCGAGGAGGTATTTTCAACATGCGATATCTCAACGGTCGTTTGATCGTTTCCCGTCCCGTAAACTCTGGTACGATCACAATATAACCATCTTTAATTCCTTTTAATTGGTTTAAATTCTAGTGACCCGAAACTCGAGAGAAATCGAGTTGAAAATCATCAAAAATCTGTTGAAAACAGGACATCTAAATCAGACCAAACACCCATATTGGAAGGCAAATTGCCGCCAAGCCGTAGCGATATTTAGAATTCTATGTGAAGGCAGTCCTAGACAACCTATAGGACAATGAAACCCAGTTTACGGAATTTGGTTTCATCGACTACATGCCGAGAAATTAGATTCCAAAGATTAGAAAAAACTGTTTTCAAAATTTTAGGAAATTAGAAAAACTCTTCGATACGACGTGCGTCCCGCCAATCCGGGCGACGTGGTCGCGAACCGAAAGCATCGAATGGTGCGTAATAGTTTCGTGGACGTGTGGGATTTGACAGAATTCAAATTGGTCGTGTGTGCGCGACGAATTTGATGCTTATCCGTCGAAATTTACCGTATCGGTCTCTGTGCAAATTTCTCAATTACTTTGTGCACGCTCGTCAGATCGAGATGAAACTTGAGCCAACAGGACCGTATCATTTTTTTGGTCATGTATGCCAAGTTTGGTCCAATTCTGGGACAGTTGATTAGATCGCCGTTTTGCGGGCCCCACGGTCCGTTTCAACGGGCGATTTTGTGCACGGCTCACCGGAATCCAAAATTGGACATACCGTTGGGTTCGTATCATCAAAAAAATTCGTAGATATGTAGTTTGATGAATTTAGAGACCATTGACTCTGGCACGGTTTTTGGTGCAAATCGGGTCCAACGGCGGACACCGTTTTGACCCAAAATTACCGTTTTGCCTCTGTGTCCTGAATTGGACTTAAGGACAGACAATTCTAGCTATTTTGACTATTCTGAGAATATTGGTAATGTTTATTTTAGCATTCAGAGACTTTTGTACGGGTTTTAACTATTGTGGCACACTGAGTGGTTTAGATTGTCGGTTTCACCAACAAAGGACCACAGGCGAGTACAGTTTATTGTTTATTTTCAGTATTGATCTTTACTATGCATCATTGTTAGTCGATAGAGATGTGATTTCAGTCTTTATGTTGATTTTATTCTTTGCGGTGTCGGAGAAAGTGAAGTATCAAAGATATGTGATCTGACCTTAGACAGTGTAGACAATAATTTCTATTGCATTATTCAGTATAGACAGTATAACTTTATTCAGTGTAGACAGTATAACTTTATACAGTATAAACAGTGTAACTTTATGTAGTATAGATAGTGTAACTTTAGACAGTGTAGACAGTGTCGTGTAATTGTCCCGAGACCGATCACATATCAAAGGTACTTCAGTCGGTCAGTCGGTGAGTATTTTATTGTACTTTATTTTCTGTTCTTGGTATTTAGTTTTATTCTGTCTTTCTTCATTTATTTTATGAATCATATGTCTAAAGGCTAACCTCTATAGTATAGTCGTTTTCATATTTTAAAACTGCATTCAGTGAATTGTACTCGTTCCATTCCTGACTGGAAACCAATATTTTTTAGGTTAGCCGTGAATTCACTTAACTTTGGGAGTTACGGGTGTACTTGCAGACAAAAGCCTAGAGACTAGCTAGATAGCTGAGTTGTAGTTATTCCAATATTTGTACAAGTTTATATTTTTCTGCAAATATAAAACTTGTGAATAATGTAAATTGAATTAATTTTATGAATGAGCATTATTTGTGATTTTTGAGCATCTTGGCCGTGACAGCGTTCTATCGCCGACTTTGCGGCGTAGGCTGGCTTGGACACATCTCATATCCGAAAAAAAAGGGTACGGGTCGTTACAAGTTTTTGTGGTGGCCCATGTAGGTCAGTTTTTGCACAATCGTGCAAACTCGTGATAGTACTTAAGTTAGTCATACTATTGCGAGCCTGCGACTAGGAAATGCTCATTCATGAGTTAGGATTAATTCAATTTAAGAGAATGACTAGGAATAAGAGTCCCTTATACAAATTTACCGATGGGTAGTCTAGACCATGCACTTTAGAGGAGGAATTATTAATTTTGATAGTTTGTCAGATCCCCATAGGTACACTATGACCTCTTGATAGTACGATATGATCCAATGTGGATAGATTATTCACTTGGTGAGGCATGGCTTCCTAGAATTAATGATTTAATCTTGATAAATTGTTCAACTCATTCTCTTTGCCTCTTTAGATATCATCCTCATATCTTAGTCCGAACTGCCTATTTAATTCTTATTTTGCCCTAAGAATTATTATTTTATATAATTTCTGATTATGTTATCCATATGTGAACCTCGAGTTAGTTTCGATTCAAAGTTTTTTCCTCCATGGTTGAATATACATGAAATAGATACTAGAATGTTTGTATTCCTTTTGTCTTCAGTTATTTCCTCCCTGTTCGATCTTTCATTTGAAGGGTGGTGACAGATAGGACAAATACTTACATTTTATTTCATAGTCAACATGTTTGAATCTCTAGAAGCTCATGAATTTTTATAGATATAGTTAAAGGAATGTTAGTTAACTCGAAATGGCAGGACAGCAGTGCACTGTCGCCATTTATTCAAATTATGGAGACTATAGATTTACTGCAGCCAGCAGCGCACTAGTGAGGCACGACCCCTAGAGTTGAATTAGTTTAAGAAAATATAGATTATAGAATGTTGCTAAAACTATGGCTAGTGGTCCTCTTTTGATCATAGTTACCCTTGAGTCAATATTGGATAGAGTTAAGAAATGTTCGATTTTGTAAGTTTGGGTAACATTTCTTCCAACCTAGCATTAAGTGGTTTCGGTGATCTATTGACGAGGAAATTGACTAACACTAATAGGTTTACCCCGAATATAAAATTTAGAGGTCCATAACCCATTAGTCGACCACGGCTTTATGGATAAGAAGATAGTGGGAAGACTGTATAAGCAAGAACAGGCGGATCTGCCGACACGACAACGGTGGCTAGGGGTAGTGGATACGTGGGTCAGGCTCCGGTCGAGGGCGTGGGCACCGTCGGAGATGGCGATAGACGAAATCTAAATAGTACAGATTCTGAGGAGACGTGATGGACAACGATGATCAGAAGGCATCACGTAAAAGGGGATGTCGAAGCTCGTCGGCAAGGTGAGGCTTTGGGAGGCGACCACCATAGGGGTGGTGACCATCTGTCACTCCTATTTTCCGTTATACGTATTTCCAGTGTATGTATAAAGATTTTGACCCGTATTTTATTTAAAGTATTTCCGTATTTCTTTATGGCTTGACTTGTTGTATCTTGACTAGGGTTGACCTTGGGTTGGTTTGGTCCAACTTGACTTGTTATGGAAGGCTTGGTTTGGTTTATTTTGATGGTTGGTTCAATATGTTGAACCATCCCCTCTCTTTATAAACCGCCAACTACTTTCTCTCTCTTCCTTTACTCTTTATTACTTCTTCTTCTTCCTCAGAACTCTTTCCACCTACCAAGAAACCCTAGGCAAGTGCTAGCTTGCTTCATGAGAGAACTCATTTCTATTTGTTTTATTGTTTTCCCCACATGATTTTAAGACACTTTAGAACTTAGCATTTTTCAATTTGGTGGATATTTTTTTTGTAAATCTAAGTTTTGGTCATTTTTGATTTTCTTGGGTTTTGATCTATCAAATCTCTTTATTTTCGAAAACTAATTGTTCCATGTGGTAGAGAATTTTATTTTACCCAAATTTGACCTTTGAAAAGTTAGATTTTGCTTTGTTTTGACCGAGTTATGCAAGTTTGAAGTTTATGAGTTCCATGGCCATCTTTCTCGAATTTTTGGAGAAGATGAGCAGCATAGCTGCATAGTGCATGGCCGCATAGCTGCGTAGTGCCTGGCTGCATAGCTGCATAGTGCCTGGCCGCATAGTTGCATAGTGCCTGGCCGCACAGTGCCTGGCCGCATAGCTGCATAGTGCCTGGCCACATAGCTGCATAGTGCCTGGCCGCATAGCCGTATAGTGCCTGGCCGCATAGCTGCATAGTGCCTGGCCGCATAGCTGTATAGTGCCTCACCGCATAGCTGCATAGTACCTGGCCGCATAGCCGTATAGTGCATGGCCGCATAGCTGCATAATGCATGTCTGGCCGTATAGCCGCATAGTGCATGGCCGTATAGCTGTACAGTGCCTGACCGCATAGCTGCATAATGCCTGGCCGTATAGCTGCATAGTGCCAGGCCGTATAGTGCAGCAGACCGCATATTTGGCTATTTTATGTCCTATTTGGCTGAATTGTGGCCAGAATTTCTTCTAACTCCCAACATAAAAGTTGTAGATCTTTTTCTTGGCTTCAAGAATATGTTACTAGCTATTTTATGCAAGTTTCTCTCATTTATGATAATATAGAGACAGAACACGATAGTGGCCCGTCGTGGCGCACTCTTAACAAGTAACCTTGACATGATAATGACATGATCGTGGCACATCGTGGCACACTCTTGACAAGTAAACCTGGCATATAATCTTGAATGCTGTTGCGACGGATATCTTCACATGCTGAGTAATAACTCGTCTTGACACCGTGGGTGATTGTTCTTGAATGTGCTTGTATAAACTACCAGTCTCGTCTCGTATCATGTCTAGCACTTGCATCCCTGGTTACCACGGTCAGGGATTCATGCTGAATTTAACTAGGATAATTACTAGATTGATCAAAGTAGCTCATATAGAGAGATGTTTCCAGTTACAGGCGATCCCGTTATCCCGGCCACACCTGATGGACTTGTAGCCTGCCGACGCGTAGGGCACATTTCCAGCCCACTGTCCAGCTAGTGTTAGCTCGTGTTGAATACTTATACTTCTTGTCTGCCTAAGGGCTGTAACATGATTGACAAATCCTAGGGTTGATCATGTATGTCTGAATTAAACTCTTGCTAGTCCTCGCATTTTGTACGACTAGCTTCATGATCATCTGTATATGAAATGTATGGGACGCCATACTATTTTAATATCTGATGGTCTAACATCTTGTAACTATTATTACTTGCTTGAGATTGAGACACTAGGTTTGTTCTTGACCATAAGAGACTGATGGCTTGTAGATAAACCCTCATACATCTAGACAGCCGTGACCGTATATCGAGGTAGATTACACTTCTATATACGTAGCTGGATGTGTTTGTCCCACGCTCTCCAGTATTCTGGTTCTGGGGTGTGACACGGTTTAAGTGGTGGCCCATGCAGGTCTTGTAAGTCAAGATGTGTAAAGGTTTTACCGAATAGATGTCTCAATCAGCAGTCGCCTTTGATCTCTACTCACGGCTTCTAAATCTTGACCTGATAACATGTTTAAAGTCCTTGATCTATTTTTGTCCTTCCTTATTGTTCTCCTTGTCATTGCTTCAGTGGCATTGTTCCTACCGATCAGCCGGGAGGAGGTCAACCAGCACCCCAGCAGCAACAAGAAGACCAAGCCCTGCACTCGGGAGCAGCATCCCGAGCCATGCACTCTGACGACCCAGAGCCCCAGTTCAGCCAGTCCAGCCTGCGAAGTCCGACAACAGGGACTTGATTGGACTTATTAGGGAATTGCTAGCATCACAGGATCGTCGAGGTGATGTCCTGCACGAGACAGTACAGACAGCCATGGACAGAGTTGGTTATCAAGGTAACAGTGCAGCCAACAATTTCAAGCGCCTGAACCCTCCCTTCTTTAACGACAGCGAGGATGCGATTACAGCTGATGCCTGGCTCTAGGACATCGAGATTATCTCGGAAGCAGCCAAGACTCTAGAGGAAGAGAAGGTGGTTGTAGTGCGCACTACAAAAAAGATGGCTTTTGGGATGACACAATTAGATACACTACTCCAAAAAGTCCTAAAAAATTAATATTTGGGACGTTTATATATTTTGTAAAAAAAGTAATGTTATTTAGGACAAATTCCTAAATGGTTCATAATAATGTATCTTTTTTACGACTATGAATTATGTTCGTCATAAATAAACTTTCGAACTGTCCCAAAAAACTTTGGCAGAGAGAAAAATTAATTGTCCGCCCAAAATTTTGGCCCATCCTATCTGTCTTTTATTTTAGAATTCTATATTTACATTATTCCTAACGTTAGATCTGAGCACTTCAATCCAAGCCATAGATGTTAGGTATTTAATCCCTTTCCTACACAACACCCGACTCTCTCTCTCTCTCTCTCTCTCTCTCTCTCTCTCTCTCTCTCTCTCTCTCTCTTTCTCTCAAAAATTTTGCTCATGGAAGAATGGAGTCTCCGACGAGAGGTATGTCGTTCATCTCCAAAATTTCTACTTTGTAGTGAATCTCGTCTGCTTCGTTTCAAATCTCTGGGAAACGGGAAGAAGTACAAATTTTTGTTCTTTTTCTAATTTTTTTTGATCAATTTTAGGGTTTTATTTGTTCGGTGAACTAATTTATTTTGTTGTCAATGATTGATAAGTAGTGGAAAAAAAATTGTGACATTTTTTTTTATCTTTTGCCTAATTTATATGTATATTTTTAGGTTTTTCTTTGTTAGATCTCACTACTGGAAAAGAAAAAGGAAGTTGAGAATGGAGTGAAGAACGAAGGAACTACTGATTCTCATATATATGTGCTTGAAGATGATGTTTGCTTCTAGGTCTTCGAATAATTTTTATTCTATTTTAGATGCCTAGAAGAGATTTCGTTACTGACTAGTGAGATTTCGTCATTGACCAGCTCTCGTACGGTAGCCCAACACCGACAACAGGATTCCGTCTTCGACATCAGCAAGTTTCCATCAGTAAGAATTAATTCTTCTTCTTCTTTGCTGATTTACTTCTTTCCTGATTTACTTCTTTGATGAACTAATTCTTCTTCACTTCTTTGATGATTTACTTATTTGAGTAAGCATAAGTTGGAAATGCCATGATTTTGTTTGAATTTTTTGCAATGTTTTTTGTTAAAATGCAAGTGAAAAAAACTCAAAATCACAAGTGAGAAAAATTGGGTTTGAATTTGTTTGAATTTCCTAATAATTGAGACTTTCGAAAATGTCAAAAAAATTATTGCATTAGATCCTGACAGGAAAACCAAGCATACCCAGGGACAAGTTTGAACAAACTGCTTTAATTTTTCCTAACATCTATTGACTTTCTTAAAGGATTACTTTTGTGTATTTTGATTGAAAGGGCTGTAGGTTAACTGCTTCATCATGTTGAAATAATAGTTTTTCGTGCCAAACTATTGAAATCAACTAATTTAAAACCATCCAACCCCTCTTAAGCTCCAGAAACCATCCCGAATACCAATTAAAAAGGGTTCAATATGGATTCCTATAATGATATAGCAAATCACGGTTGTAATGTAGCAGTATTCATTATAAGGGTCATATATTGATTCTGATACTAATAAAGTGAATCATGGCTCAAATGTAGCTATACGTATTATTTAAATTGGCAAACTGAAATCTCATAAGAAAAGCAAATTAAGGGCATTTGAAAAACATTTATTATTCATATCTACTAAAAACACCTCGTAAGCAAATTAAAGTCTATGCAATATTATGCAAATGCAAACTTGTAAGCGCGCTAAGTGGGGTCAAAAAAGTAGTTTGTTCAAACTTGTCCCTTGTATGCTTGGATTGAGAGGAAACATAAGCAGAGTTAAGTGGGGGTAAGATTATCATCACAATATTAATTGTAGCTTTTTTTTTAGTTTGTGGGCTATGGAGATGGGCAGATGTGCGCACTATATAAAGAGCACTGCTCTAGCAGTCGGTTATCTAGTTGATAACACGACTAAGATAGAGATAATTGATATGCTTCATAAAGCATGCTCATGGCTTTATTCTTATGAGCAACATGTAATTCCCTTCGGTAGATTAGAGAAATTGTTATTCGGTGGTATTTTGGGAATTTTATGTGAACATTTCTATTCTCGGTTGAGGGATCTTATGGACTTTATGGATTCATCATTGTGATATGGTATTCAAACAATTGTTTCATGGATGGTATTTAAACAACTGATTTATTTGGACTTTTTGTCAGCAATGTACAAGCATATCTTATTTGTATTAGATGTACAGTATGTTGTTCACTAAAAATAATCAAGTGCTAATTTGCTTACCTATCTTTACTTTTGATTTCTTATCAGTAGTTTAGTAGAATATATTTGGTTCATCTTAATTATTGGTGGATTATTTCTATAAAAAATTCTTTTTAGGATTTGCATTTGGTTAATCCCCCCCCGATATATAGAATGTAGAGTTAGTTCAAAAAATTTAGCTCTGGAAGTGGTCATAATGATAATGAGTTTAATGGTACTGCACATGTTTGAAGGTATATGCCTTCTCCTTGAATTAGCATTATACTAATTAGCCTCTTCTCTTGAAAATTTTGGCTTCTTTAAGTGACAGAGTTTATGCTCTTCAATATTTATAATTCAAGGTATGGGGAAAAGATGAAGGGAAAATATATGGTCCTGTCACTGGAACTGACTGTAAGGACAACCAATTCAGGTTCAGCCTGCCATGCCTGGTGAGCCTCTTCTTTTTTAATACAGAATGATTCATAACATGGTTTCTTATATGAGATTTACCTTACAGTTTGAACTGTTAACCACTTACATTACTATAAAAATGTAAATGAAATGGCATTGCAACATGGTATTAAGTTGTACACATAAGAAGTCACAATTTTAACTTTATGTTTAGGACTGTAAGTTTGAAGGTTAAGATAGTTTGTAAATATGCTTGGTAAGGAAGATGTAGATCATGGCTTGCATTTGTCTTCCCTTCTTGGTTCCCAAGCTTTTATGCCTTTCATTGTGAATGGAATGATGGAAGTATTTTGTATTTTAAGTACTTAGAACTTTAGTATTTGGTTGTATGAATATCTTCATTTGGAAATTACGACTTCAATAAGCTTCTTTAGCCGCCTCTACTCAAGAAACGTTTTTCTCCAGCCTTGGGGAAAGGCACATCAATTGTTGTGATTGCTCGAAAATTCTGATCTAACTAATTTAAACTACACAGTTTCTCTTAGAATTTATTTTTGATGAATATCTTTTCTTTTACTTACATATATGTTTCGCTTAAATTGAATTGTAAATTCCATCATCAACGTAAAACTAACTGAAATCCTGCCCTTCATATCTTATGGTCTTATCCAAGGATGTGATATGGAATGATAAGTGCATTCTCTCTATTTATTATGCAATGAGAGATGGTATTTCATAATCAGGAGTTCCTTTTATAGTTGCAAGCGCTTGATATCTGTGATGAATCTTTTTTGTGCTTTTGTCAACTCCCCATGGCTATTTTAATTCAATAATTGTGCATCTCAATCTTAACAAAAAATTTGACATGATATTATGGAAATGTGATGCAGCTACCTATGTGCACATCTACTGGTGGACTTGTTGACACAATTGAAGAAGGTGTCACTGAATTTCATATGGGTGCCTTCAGTGTTGAGGTATATAGGTCCCGCGTTGATGAAATCGTATATTAGTGCGTCCTCACCATTATAACATTACTTTGAATTATAACTTGTTTTTTTTCTTCTATAGCATCACTTTGAATTATAACTTGGATTTTTCTTCTGTTACTAGGTTTTTCTTAAGTTAACTAGGTTCTTCTGTTACTAGGTTCTTCTGTTACTAGGTTTTTCTTAAGTTAACATCACTTTGAATTATAACTTAGTTTTTTCTTCTGTTATAACATCACTTTGAATTATAACTTTGAATGGGCGAAAATTAAAACATTATTTTTTGCAGGTCCTTCAAATGAGTTTGGCTGATTTTACAAAAGATATGAGATGCCACTTAATAGAAAATTATTTTGGGATCGTTTTGGGTTCATTTTGGCAGATATTGCTTAATAATGTGAAAAGTTTTAGACTTTGTTTTGTAAATGATGGAGATAACACTTGACTCTCCAATTTTGAGTTTATTTTGTGAATCATGGGAGAACATCTAAATGATATGGCCTGTAATGATGTGATATGGCCTGTAAACAATGTTCATTTTGTAAGACAGCTTTGTGTGATATGGCCTTATATATGAGAACTGGAACAACGGTTATCATTTTTTGAGTGTTATGTTTTGTATACAATGCAGGAATAACTGTTATAATTTTTATTTTTAGTGTATGTTTTGTATGCACAGCAGGAATAATTCCATGAGAAGTAGAACAACTGTTATAATTTTTTGAGTATATGTTTAGTATGCACATCAGGAAATCAGAACTGGAACAACTGTTATAAATTTTTGGGACGGATCTGTTGTTCTGTACTAAAGGTGAACTATAATCTTT
>JANAVB010022512.1:0-44096 GCA_029216955.1 Iris pallida | reverse complement strand
GAGAGTTACAGAGATAAAGAGGGGAGGGACTCAAAGAGAGAGATGGCATGAGGGATCGAGAGGAAGTGGTTACCAGTGGCGTCGTCGGCACGGAAGTTTTCTAGGAGTCATCGTTGCGGTGTTGTACGGATCAGATCTGGTGGTGTTAGATCGGGTTACGACAACTCACGTGAGGGTCAAGGCAGCACGTTTAGGCAGCTCATCGGATTGGTCTATTAGCGGGACTTCAAGCTCTGGAGATCGGTTATCGGGAAGGTGCAGTTGTCGGCGAGATCGATCGTCCAACGAAAAGGAAATATGGCGTTGGCGGTTAGATCGAGTAGTGGTTGAGCGAGGAGGCTGCAGGCTGGAAGGCAGCAGTGGTCGCTCATAGAGGTGAAGCGAGACTAGGAACTGCAGCGATGGCAGCTAGAAGTTGCAATGAATGTGTATAGAGGTGGTGATCGATGAGGTGGCTGGAGGACAGGCCGAGGAGATGGTTGTTGCAGAGTGGCGGTGTGGTGGTGGTGGGTGTTGGTAATAGTGGCGGTGGTGCGATGAAGGCTGGTGGTATGAGTGGCAGAGGGTGGTGGTGGAGACTAAAGGGTGGCTTGAGAGAAATTGGTGGTTCATCGGAGTCTAGTACTCGACTGACCACGGCGGTGAGGCAAGGTGGGGGTGAGCAATTCTGAGTAAAGATATCAGAATTTGTTTAGTGGGAGTCTCCATTATTTTTAAGGGAGGTAGAATGTAACACTCCAAAAATTTTAAAATATATTTATTTCACTTAAATCGTGAATTTGGAATTTATAAAAAAATTATCAAATAGTTATTAATATATATGGCCTTTGTCATGGCCAAGTTTTAGGGTGCAAGACGACTAGCAATTATGGCACGGAGAGTGCTGTTGTGTGCTTTGACTACGTATTAGCCATGCTAAGGAAGGCCTAGCCATAGGTGAGTCCCAATAATGAAAACAAGTCAAGTCATAGCTTAACCCTTATAAATAGTCTAAATAATTAATATTAGAACTTTTGACTTTTTAGGATGTCACGCCTGATTCCGTAGAATCGATAGTCGTCCCCCGGGCGTGATGTCGTACGAACCTAGTTGCGATCGCTCAAGGCATAGTCATAAGGTTATCCGAAACACAAATTCAAGTTAGAGTACACAGAGAAAATTGATTGACACATTGAAATAGAAGTAAACTTTTATTGATAATAAAACTTAATTTACATGTCTCCTTTGTAATCAGTGCCGTGCGGGCTTACAACATGACTCAACTTACAAAACTAACGCTGATCAGATAGTCGTTCCATACATTACATCCATTTTTACAAGCAAACATAAACTTTCCACCAGCTATTGAGGGAAGTCGAGTCGTCATCTTTTTTTCTTTTGGACTGAGTGCAGGGTCTTCAAAAGAATTTCCAGAAACATGCCTTCAACTCACGAACGAGGCTTCAAAAGTATTCATGGCCTTGAGCTCTAAGTGACATGCCCTTCGTGGTTCGGGGTACCTACATGGAGAGCGAGGATCAGTACATTACACTTTGTACTGGTGCGTGGCTATTTAAGTTCCAAGCTCTCATTTGGTTGAAGAGTTTATATGAATTAGTTTATGAATGTTTCTAACCATCCTAATGAATTTCAAACAAGCATATGACAAGCATAATGTGAATTACGTTGGAACTTACCCACGGCGGACCGCGTGCCTTATGAGACTTATCATGTTTTTCCTGTAATTGTTATCATTTTTATACCAAGTGCAATATTACGTGTGACTGATATTACGTGTGAATGGTCACTGGTTTCCAGAGCCATCGTGGACTCCTTTTTAGCTTTTGTTAGTCGGGGCCCTTTCAACACGAATAGCGAGCCCCGCTGAAAGTCCCCGTCTAACTTGTGCCCAGCACAGCTATATAAATGTTTCCTTTCTTAGCCGCAATGGTCCCGTGGCCCCGGGTTGTCGTACGGGAAAACTTCTACCTTGTCGACAAGTTGTCTATGACCATGCAAAGACAATTTTTAGTTATTAAGGGATAGCCTACATTCTCTTTGAAAACTTGATCATTTTATCGTGTCCATGCCCATGCATTTATTCTTTCATTCGCAACAACATTATCGATTTACCTAAGAAGGGGTCGAGAAGAGAAGGGTCAGCCACTCACCTTGTGTTTGCTTGAGGCGAGTGTAAGACCCAGTTTTCTAAATGAGGGTAATTTTGAAATTTTGTAATTTTAATCTTTTGTTAATGATATTTAAATCATGATATGATTCTTGGTGATTTTTAATCATTTAAAACTATTTTTAAAATCATGACTTGTGATTTTCATGTGCTTGCTAGCGTAACCCGAGAGACTGTCTGACCTAGAGCCCAACCATGGCATTAGGATGATTTATTTTCATTTTTGAGCATGAGGGTATTTTGGTCATTTGGTCTCTTTGAATTATTTGATGATTTATTTAATTGGTATTTTTGATTTTTGACTTGAGCTAGTTGAGACTTGTGGACTAGCGTAGAAGCTAACCCTAATTGGTGACCCTAGTCTAACTCTAGTTAACCTACTTTAGTAATTAGAAATTAGTTTTAAGGTAGGAAGGATTAGTTTAAGTGAAATTAGTTCATGACTAGTGACTTAAGTCAATGACTTATGACTTACCAATTTCAAGACTTGTAATTAAGCCATAGGCCCATGACTTAATCCCAAAACCAATTTAAACCCACCCATGGCAGCCACTATTAGGGTTTCCCCATGCCTATAAGTAATCTCTTTGTGTGTTCTTGCCTCTTTTTAAGTTTGCCCTAATTTTGGAGGAGAGGTATTTTTCCCATTGCTCTAAAATCCCATTTTATTCATTTTAACTCCTTTTTAACCCTAGTCTTTTGCATTAGGATCTAATTTATGTTTGTTTACTGATTTTGGAGGATCACCTCAGTTTGTGTGCCATTTGGAGATTTGGAGTTGCCATTTGGAATCACTTTCTTTGAAGCTTTTCTTGAGTTTTGATACTCAATAGGTAAACCATCTAAACTCTTAGTTTTTCCTGATTTCTTTGCATATAAGGCTAGGTTTTAGGGTTTCCTAACTGTCCACGAGATTTGGGCACAATTTGTGTCCATTTCGTGTCCGTATCGGACACGTATCGTATTGGTAATATAGGTGTTTGTAGAAATACCACAAAGGAAGTTATTTTTGTATTTTTGAAAAGTGATTACATAGATTTGTAGATCTAGGTGAGTGTATTAATATTTGTGAAGGTGGTATGGTATTTTGTGTCCATTTGTATCGTGTTTTTCCACCTGGACACGCAGCACGAGCCTTTAGGCCGTGTCCTGCATCTCGGGGGCTGTATCTCGGGATACAGGACACGTCGTGACCTAAAATTTTGGGGGAAGCAAGGGGCAATGTCTGCCACCATGCTCCCAAAATTTAGGAGCATCTCGTGGTGTACACGTAGAGAAATTCCACTTGCACTGGCCGTACGCTGTCGCGCACGGGCGGCTGCGCGCGTGCACAGGCACGACTGACACGGAGTTTGTGTCGTGTCTGTGTGTAACGTGGACACGTTTCAGTGTGACACAGTCCTAGACCTACCCTAGGCGCACCTCTGGATACGAATACAAATTGTGTCGTATCGTGTCGTGTGTCGCGTGTTAGACGCGCGTGCACACGTGCACGATGATTGTGTGCACGAGTTGAGTGTCTGGGTTCGTGTGTTATTTTTGTAACGCCCCAGTCCCAAAATACTTAGGACTAGGTACGTATCCATGCCAGCTGTATTCATACGAAGTATACTCCAATATATGAAAACTTTGTATGTACACATAAGCTGTAGAATACAGTAAACCAAGAGTAATCTAATCTCGTCCACACAAAATAAAAGATATCATATAATCGATAAATTGTCATTGGTACATGTAGTTGGACGGAGACAAATCCACTACCAACTATGAAAAGAAATACATCACAAAAGAAAGGGTTTGGCGAGCGAAGCGAAGACGATCAAAGTGCAATCATCCTCGAAGAATAGCGATGATCATGGCCACGGCTAGAACACCTGCGAAAGAAAAGAGCACACACCTGGCGAGATAACCAGGTCCTCAGAGGGACGTAACAAGATACATAAAGAACATGCCATAATAAACTGAATATATAATTTGTCACAAACCGAATTAAGTGACTAGACTACAATAAGGTAATCTAACCGTACTACGGTGTTCATGCAGTTAAGAACAAACCTCCAACGCATGGGCACTCTGGCTCAGTAGCAGTAATCTCAGGTATGGCCCATCAGGATACCAGGGACCTCAAAGCATAACATTCTTCGAATGTCAGAGGCCAGCAGTAAATCAGTACCCGGATCCAGGACCGTATCTCCCGCAGAGGTAACCGGCAATAGGGAAGTGCATACTTGGCCCATACGTTAAGGAGCTGTCCTTCCCACCCAATGTCTAACAGAGTCACATCCATGTCTCATATACCCCTACTAACCGCTAAGTCTCCTAACATGCCTCTATTAGCAGTTAGCCCTAACGCATGCGCATGGGGGATCAGCCCACACACAAGAACCTCTACATGCTACTCATCTCACACATCCTCGTGGTACAACTGTGTCAAGGTATATGCGACACACTACAGACGGTAGTCCCTTAACTCTAGGTTCATATGCAATCAAAGGATAATAACAAAGTAAATTAATAATCACTGAACAGGCAGTAAATCAGGAACTGTAAGAACCGAAAATAAAGAACAGTGATATATAAAATAAATACAGACTGAATATAAACAGTTTAATGGCAAGGTATCTTGCCTGGTAGCGGGCCTGGTGTGGTGCGATGTTGCGACAAGTTCTGAGTTGTCCGATAGCCATGGTCGATAGGTAGAGGCCTGAAGTTGCGAGGAATTAGGAATAGGAACTAGTCATGATTAGTCACGATCATGGGTGATTGTTTGAGTAGAATTTTGTGGAGACAGATACTATTTTGAAAATATTTATAGTCTTTGAAAATAGTTTCGTATAAATACTTGTACATAACACAATTCGTTTTAGGCTAAAGACTAAGTTTATGTAAAATAACATTTTAGGTTGGAAATCTAAATTTCATAAAAATAAATACTTTTAGGCAAATACAAAACAATCCTAGAAATTTTGGTAAGGCAAAAACCTAACTTTTGTTAAGAGTCATATTTTCATGAAAATAATTTACTAATACAAATGGTATTACTTGTGAAAATACTAATTACTCTAAGCCAGTTTTAGAAATAATAATAATAATAATAATAATAATAACAGTAATAATAATAATGATATTAATGATATTAACAATGATAATTAATAGATAATAAAAATAATAATTTTAATAATAATACTAATAATGGTAATAATAATAATAATAAATAATAATAATACTAATAAAACTTATAACCCAGCCATCCCCCCCCACAATTCATTCACGAGAGAGAAAGAGAGAGGAGGAGTGAAAAAAAAAGGGTTTTGGGAGATCGAGACTCACCAGAGGCGGCTCCGGCCGGTGGTCGGCGCGGATGGGCGCCGTCGGCGCGGATGGGCGCCGTCGGCGCGGATGGGCGCCGTCGGCGCGGATGGGCGCCGTCGGCGCTGTGCGGTCGGAGCTGGGCGCTCGGCGGGAACGCGGCGGGTGGCGCAGCCACGCGTGAAAGGAGGCGGCACGGCGGAGTCGGGCTGGGGTTCTCACCGGCGGCTTCCGGCGCTTGCTTGTCGGGCGACGCAGGGGAGACCAGGTCTGGAATCACTGGTACGGCGGGCTCCGGCAGCCACATCGCTGGGTGGCGGCAAGGCGAGGTGAGGGGCTGTGGGAGGCGGCCGTACGGTTCTATTGTCGGGATGTGGCACGGAGGAGACTGCGTCGGGAAAGTTTCGCCGGCGGCTTCTAGCACGGCGGAGGCAAGGTAAGGGGTTAAAGTTCCTCTTCTTGTTGATTTCTTTGCCTTTTTTTTAGGGGATGTCGGTGGTGGTGACAAAATTTGGAGGTGGTGACAATGGGTTATGGGGGTTGCGGCTGTCGGTGGCGTCGATCACGGTGGTCGTCGGTTTGTGGGTTTTGGTGGGTTCAATCATGATATTGGTGATGGTGTGGAGCAAGGGTCGGAGTAGGTGGCAATGGCCGGGGGAGGCTAGTGGTCGAATCTGACGACCTGGGTGTGGCGACGGTGGTTGTTTTGGGGACTGCCGGCATTGAGAGCCGAGGATGGTGGTGATGATGATGTTGTGGTAGGGTTTTGTCGAGGAGGCGGGGAAGAAGTTGCCGGGGACGATGACCGGTGGTCGGGTGTAGAGACGGGAGATGGTGGGAGTGCTGATGTTGGAAGAGGATGGAGTCTGAAAACGTGTCCTGCGAGACACGGGACGAGTCGGTGTCCGGAGCTGTCGGACACGGATGAAAAAATGTATTTGTAAAATATAATACATAGTGGAGGAAAAGAGGACACAGACACAATGCACATCTGTGGATGGTTGAAAATATGGATGAGTACCTCTCCTTATATAGGAGGTGGGAATTCCTAGTTGGATAAGCATTAGGATTAATTTAAGCCCAATTTAAAACAATAATCAAATCCAAATTCAAATTAAATTCCAATTTAAAACTAGATAATCTAAACTCAATTTAAGTATAAATTCTATCTTTTAACTATTTAAATTAAATCCATAAAATCAAATCGAGTTTTTAAAATGGCCACAATAAATTTCAAATATATTTTCCAAAATACCAATAATAATAATTTCGAAAATAATAATATTTTTTAAATATCTTTTTGAATAATAAAATATTAATATAATAATTTTAAAAGTGAAATTATATATATGAATTAAAATTCATGTATCTCATGTTAAGAATATTTGCATAAAAAAATAGTTTTCTAAATTGCCACTATTAAATAAGATAGCCTTTTGTAATTAAATAAAATAATAAGTTTTGGCCATCCCGATACGATACTTTTCACAATTTTAAGAAAATATAAATACAAATAATTATTATATATTAAAAATAAAATAAATGTTTTCTAAAAATATGTACGCTCGCACATATTCGTACTCGTCAAGCATTCACGAATAAACGTAATTTGTGCGCAATGTATAATACGACTACGCGGCGTACAAAAATTAAAATAGTACCAAAAATATATAGTAGAAAATTAGGGGTTTTACATCCTACCCAACTTATAAGAATTTTGTCCTCGAAATTTAGGAATAGGTAGGGTTCAAGAGTTTAACGATAAGAAAGTACGAACAATTCATTTGGCGAGGCAAGGAAACGGTGTTTAACATAGATGTGCTATTAGAAAGTCATGAATCCGTTAAATAGGAAAATAATTCACGAATATGGTAATAGACGAGGGTCGCTAGCTAAGATAATCATGATAACACAATTCGAGAAATAATAAGGCATTGGGTGGATCAAGAAGAATAACTTAGGAACTTAGGAGGTATGGTTCCTTGAGAAAATATGGTCTTGGGTTTAGGTTTGATTAAGGAAATGATTTGAATCATTCTTAAGTCTTAAGAGTGATTAGAAAATCGTGATAATGAATCTAGTGTCACGAGGAGGATGATTAATCTAAGATGGGGTTACAGTCAAATCGGTTGGTAACTGACTAACTATCTTGGCAATAGACAGTGGACAACTAAGAGAATATCAAGTACGGGTGTTTGTCTTTCTAAAACAGGCGAAAGGCAAACATAAATAGTTCGAAGAAGGCATTATCGAATTCAAATGAGTGGTTTAAAGACGACTGAATAAGTTTCAAAAGAATTGCCAAGGCAGTCGCGGATGAGACTCTAGGGCCAAGTTTAACTATGTCTCTATCCATGTTGAACAATATACAAAAGCGAACCAAGTGCACTATGGTTGATCAGACCATAATACGTCGGTTCTGATTAGACAATGTATTAGTGGGCGCCCACAATAAACATATGTCACGAACAAGCTCGATAAAGAGTAAGCTTGCAAACTAAAATATAAGCAGTGGATGGTGAAGGAAATTAAATAGTCCAAGATCCTTTTAAAATTGAGTCTTGCCCGAAGTTCGGGCCTATACAAGCGGCTCGGTCCACTAAATTCTATAGTCTAAGTAAAGCTATTAATATGGTCCACAAGGAAAAAGGTTGGTTAGGTCGTGAGGTATTCTACCCAACTTACAAGAGTTAATCTAGTAGTGTGATGGAACAATGAGTCAAGCAATCAAAATACCACAAGGTTAAGCATTTTATGGAGAACATAATTATATCGGGTCGAACGAATTGACTCGAGGTTGAATTCCTAATTGAAGTCATAAATATTTTGGGTACCATGATAATAGTTATAGTTTAGTCTTTTTGACCAAAAGTCGTATCAAGAAAATAGAGTACAAGGAGACGGGTTTTAGTGGGACATGATATACCTACATGAAGGTAGTCTCGTATAGGTCTTACATGTAAAATTTGTTGGAAGGAAAAGTCTAGTGTTGTGCTCCAAATATCCAAGTCACGGTAAGGCGCGCAAAAAGATCTAAAATAAAAAGTGGGAGTTGATGAAGTGATAAATAATGCATACATTTTAAGAAGATCAAGTGGAAGCATAAGGTAAAATTAATTAAGGAATCTAGTAAAACAGTTTATGGGCGCAGCTTCTAGAGAGAAGATGGTCTCCTAGATGAATACAATCAAGGAACGTTCAACTCATATTCCAAAGTTGCAATGGTTAGAGGGTCACGAAGAAAGGTCGAATAAGTCAAGATTGAGATATAATTATATGGTTGGTTAGATGATTAACTACACTTGAGCATATCAATCATGGCCATAGAGAAGATGGCAATTCATAGAAAAATTATATAGGGTCTATTTCTATGACATGGGAGTTCCTCGAAGTTTTCCTCAAAATCATTTACCAAAATGATCATAACTATTAAAATTTTAAATTATTTCTAATAACCCTTGAGATAACTCAAGGCAATCCGAAACTTAAGCTCAATATTTTAATCAACTCAAAATCTCCTGTCACAATTAAAACCGTACTAATTGTATCAACTTGAATTCCTATTCCAATATGTCCACATATTTTCTAAAAACCTTCACAACCAAAACTTGTAGTGGTAAAAATCTAAATAATTTTATGACATACTCAAAAACTTTTAATTAATTTTAAATAGCCTTTATCTTATCAAATGTACCACATAACAACATCATAATCTTGAAAAAAAAATTCAAGATCTTGGGATAACTCTTAGTGCATCCCAATTAAATCTACATACTCATTTTATTCCTTTTACCAAGACTTTTATTATCCATAATTGAACTTCTAGATCAAAGTGAATTTATAATTCATAATCATAAGGCAATTAAAAATTTCAGAGTCAATTTCATATTCTTCAAAATATATTAAACCAAACTTTTACTTCAAATTTTAAATCTCCAAATTTAACAACTTGTAATTTATAAATCGCACGACTTACCAATTTAAAACCTCAAGCTCTCTAATAGATCGTAAATCATAAACCCTCCATATTCTCTAGTCGTTCATAACTTATAAAAAATACTTTAATAAATTCGAGACAAACTTTAACATATCCAAACTTGAACTTAATCGTGAATCGTGTGTCACTATTTCAAGATGTTTCTCAAATCGGTTTCATATCCCAATAAATTATAAACTATTTTGTAATCATAAATTTTGTTTTCTCGATCTAGCTATCCTCTTGTGTATACCACCTTGTAATAGCAAAATAAAATTCCAACTATCCTTTAAAGGCGGTAATATTCTACTACCCAACTTAGAATTAACTAATCCTTAAAATCATACTTTTAGGAAAATGTCTTTATAACTCAAATAAGACCTCAATGTACACTAATTGTCAATGTAATCTTTCTAGCCATGTGTTTGACCTCTGAGTATAGATTAGTGTAGTCTTCTTCCTAACTGTTACTAAGCACGGAAGATACGAATCTACGGTAGAAAGAGTTCAAGCAGGATGCAAGTCAAGAATGACAACGAGCATTCAAAACTTGAAACAAGGAGGGAGGTCAAGCTTGTGGATGAGATTCCTAGACACTAGTCCTATATTGCAGGTTCACATCGGTACAATTACGTAACCGAAGTGACAATCTCGACCTGCATGGGCCACCACAAAAACATGTAACGCCCCAGTCCCAAAATACTTAGGACTAGGTACGTATCCATGCCAGCTGTATTCATACGAAGTATACTCCAATATATAGAAACTTCGTATGTACACATAAGCTGTTGAATGCAGTGAACCAAGAGTAATCTAATCTCATCAACACAAAATAAAAGATATCATATAATCGATAAATTGTCATTGGTACATGTAGTTGGGCGGAGACAAATCCACTACCAACTATGAAAAGAAATACATCACAAAAGAAAGGGTTTGGCGAGCGAAGCGAAGACGATCAAAGTACAATCATCCTCGAAGAATAGCGATGATCATGGCCACGGCTAGAACACCTGCGAAAGACAAGAGCACACACCTGGCGAGATAACCAGGTCCTCAGAGGGACGAAATAAGATACATAAAGAACATGCCATAATAAACTGAATATATAATTTGTCACAAACCGAATTAAGTGACTAGACGACAATAAGGTAATCTAACCGTACTACGGTGTTCATGCAGTTAAGAACAAATCTCCAACGCATGGGCACTCTGGCTCAGTAGCAGTAATCTCAGGTATGGCCCATCAGGATACCAGGGACCTCAAAGCATAACATTCCTCGAATGTCAGAGGCCAGCAGTAAATCAGTATCAGGATCCAGGACCGTATCTCCCGATAACCGACAATAGGAAAGTGCATACTTGGCCCATACGTTAAGGAACTGTCCTTCCCATCTAATGTCTAACAGAGTCACATCCATGTCTCATATACCCCTACTAACCGCTAAGTCTCCTAACATGCCTCTATTAGCAGTTAGCCCTAACGCATGCGCATGGGGGATCAGTCCACACACAAGAACCTCTACATGCTACTCATCTCACACATCCTCGTGGTACAACTGTGTCAAGGTATATACGACACACTACAGATGGTAGTCCCTTAACTCTAGGTTCATATGCAATCAAAGGATAATAACAAAGTAAATTAATAATCACTAAACAGGCAGTAAATCAGGAACTGTAAGAACCGAAAATAAAGAACAGTGATATATAAAATAAATGCAAACTAAATATAAACAGTTTAATGGCAAGGTATCATGCCTGGTAGCGGGCCTGGTGTGGTGCGATGTTGCGACAAGTTCCAAGTTGTCCGATAACCATGGTCGATAGGTAGAGGCCTGAAGTTGCGAGAAATTAGGAATAGGAACTAGTCATGATTAGTCACGATCATGGGTGATTGTTTGAGTAGAATTTTGTGGAGACAGATACTATTTTGAAAATATTTATAGTCTTTGAAAATAGTTTCGTATAAATACTTGTACATAACAAAATTCGTTTTAGGCTAAAGACTAAGTTTATGTAAAATAACATTTTAGGTTGGAAATCTATATTTCATAAAAATAAATACTTTTAGGCAAAAACAAAACAATCCTAGAAATTTTGGTAAGGCAAAAACCTAACTTTTGTTAAGAGTCATATTTTCATGAAAATAATTTACTAATACAAATGGTATTACTTGTGAAAATACTAATTACTCTAAGCCAGTTTTAGAAATAATAATAATAATAATAATAATAATAATAATAATAGTAAAAATAGTAATAATAATAATGATAATAATGATATTAACAATGATAATTAATAGATAATAAAAATAATAATTTTAATAATAATACTAATAATGGTAATAATAATAATAATAATAAATAATAATAATAATACTAATAAAACTTATAACCCAGCCATCCCCCCTCCACAATTCATTCACGAGAGAGAAAGAGAGAGGAGGAGTGAAGAAAAAGGGTTTTGGGAGATCGAGACTCACCAAAGGCGGCTCCGGCCGGCGGTCGGCGCGGATGGGCACCGTCGGCGCTGTGCGGTCGGAGCTGGGCACTCGGCGGGAACGCGGCGGGTGGCGTAGCCACGCGTGAAAGGAGGCGGCACGGCGGAGTCGGGCTGGGGTTCTCACCAGCGGCTTTCGGCGCTTGCTTGCCGGGCGACGCAGGGGAGACCAGGTCTGGAATCGCTGGTACGACGGGCTCCATCAGCCACATCGCTGGGTGGCGACAAGGTGAGGTAAGGGGCTGAGGGAGACGGCCGTACGGTTCTATTGTCGGGATGTGGCACGGAGGAGACTGCGTCGGAGAAGTTTCGCCGGCGGCTTCTAGCACGGCGGAGGCAAGGTAAGGGGTTAAAGTTCCTCTTCTTGTTGATTTCTTTGCCTTTTTTTTGGGGGATGTCGGTGGTGGTGACAGAATTTGGAGGTGGTGACAATGGGTTATGGGGTTGCGGCTGTCGGTGGCGTCGATCACGGTGGTCGTCGGTTTGTGGGTTTTGGTGGATTCGATCATGATGTTGGTGATGGTGTGGAGCAAGGGTCGGAGTAGGTGGCAATGGCCGGGGAAGGCTAGTGGTCGAATCTAACGACCTGGGTGTGGCGACGGTGGTTGTTTTGGGGACTGCCGGCATTGAGAGCCGAGGATGGTGGTGATGATGACGTGGTGGTAGGGTTTTATCGAGGAGGCGGGGAAGAAGTTGCCGGGGACGATGACCGGTGGTCGGGTGTAGAGACGGGAGATGGTGGGAGTGCTGATGTTGGGAGAGGATGGAGTCTGAAAACATGTCCTGCGAGACACGGGACGAGTCGGTGTCCGGAGCTGTCGGACACGGATGAAAAAATGTATTTGTAAAATATAATACATAGTGGAGAAAAAGAGGACACAGACACAATGCACATCTGTGGATGGTGAAAAATATGGATGAGTACCTCTCCTTATATAGGAGGTGGGAATTTCCAGTTGGATAAGCATTAGGATTAATTTAAGCCCAATTTAAAACAATAATCAAATCCAAATTCAAATTAAATTCCAATTTAAAACTAGATAATCTAAACTCAATTTAAGTATAAATTCTATCTTTTAACTATTTAAATTAAATCCATAAAATCAAATCGAGTTTTAAAATGGCCACAATAAATTTCAAATATATTTTCCAAAATACCAATAATAATAATTTTGAAAATAATAATATTTTTTAAATATCTTTTTGAATAATAAAATATTAATATAATAATTTTGAAAGTGAAATTATACATATGAATTAAAATTCATGTACCTCATGTTAAGAATATTTGCAGAAAAAAATAGTTTTCTAAATTGCCACTATTAAATAAGATAGCCTTTTGTAATTAAATAAAATAATAAGTTTTGGCCATCCCGATACGATACTTTTCACAATTTTAAGAAAATATAAATACGAATAATTATTATATATTAAAAATAAAATAAATATTTTTTAAAAATATGTACGCTCGCACATATTCGTACTCGTCGAGCATTCACGAATAAACGTAATTTGTGCGCAATGTATAATACGACTACGCGGCGTACAAAAATTAAAATAGTACCAAAAAAATATAGTAGAAAATTAGGGTTTTATAATTTTGGACACGATTCGTGTCCAGTTCTTGGATACGAGGACCCTACCTAGTATCCTCACATGTGTAACACCTATTACCAACTTGTTGTTCATAATTTAGATGAGAATTTGGGTTCGAATTTCTTGAATTCCCATGAACACTGATACTCACTGATACGATATCTGAATTGAATTTTCCTGAGTTGATTTGTTGTTTACCTGTTTATTACAATGTTAGATAGATTCCTACATGATATATGCTAATGTGTGATTGGTTTTAGTTAGTCATTGCTTTCGAGCCGGTTGGGAATTAGAACATGAGGTGGTTGTGGTTCAGAACAGTACATGCATAGATGCTTGATGCACACTTAGTTGAGCTCGTGTGCTCTTTTAGCTATAATTCTTTGTTTCCAGTTATTACTATGTGTTCAGATTTCATAGATGCATGAATGCCTTCTTAGTTAGCTTTTGCTCTCTGTTTTCCTGTGGTGATTCACACACACACATGGTTTATACATTAACACACACACACCCTACAAACTGCTATAGGTATCACACATACTTGATGTTCCCTGTCACACTAATCACAATCTCACACAAACACACATTGCCTACACACACATGACATACACACATATATGTATCACACATACATACATTACACTATACCCTAAAATCTGAGATACCCTTGTATAACCCCTGTAATGCACATCATACATGCCACATTACACCCTAAAGTCTGAACACACTTGTACACTATAACCCATTCTTGAATATGTGAATCTAGATAATGCAAACACTTGTATTAGCACTTACACATTGGTCTTAATGCTGATTTAGTTTCACATTGTTTGCAAAAACAAAAGTTGATCTTTATTTCAACAAACTTTGTAAAAAAGATTACAAGAATTCTGGGAAAGTACAACTATAGGAATCCGATCTGAATGACGATCGCTTTATCCCTTGGACGATGTGAACTTTGAAGACGATAGCCTCTGAAGATTGCAGCAGCACTTTGGCAAGAACTCCTGATCTCTGGTGATGATTTCTGATATATGTGTGTGATCCCCTCTAGGAAGGACTTGAAACTCTATTTATAGAGTTCTGGAAATAACTAACTTTTAGTTATTCTGACTTGCGCAGGTTGGATTACGCACACTTTGGATTGCGCAGGCAATAAACTACGCAGGCAGTTACTCGATCGTGGACCATCTGTATGTGACGCGTGGCATTGTTTGATTGAAATGTGCTTGATCGTGTACAGACGGTTGCCACATGGTGAGTAATCGATGGCATGAAGGCCACATGTACTTTGTCAGTTGTATTGATGGAGTGCGCCAACTGAATTGTGCTGGCTTCGGATTGCGCTGGGATAGACCGCGCTGGGATGGATTGCGCTGCAGAGAGTCTGGCCGATTGCGCTGCATGTACAGCTGTCCTCGAGCGCTGTGTTGCACGATAAACGAACAGTTTCCTCGTTCTCCGTGCTATCAGTTGTCAGAAGATCTGATTCTCTGTCAGGTAATGATGACGAGGCCACGTCAGCTTGCGCACTTGGATGAGTACGCAGTTCAGCCTGCACAATCTGTCTTCTGCGTAGTTCACTTGAAGGATGCATAATTTGATTTTTATGACTTTGTTGATGGGTGCAACTTGATTTTTAGGACCTACAAGACCCCCTTCAAAGTTTTCGAAGCTTAAAAATAGTCAAAGCTTCGAAATACTTTGAATTTTGATTTTTAAATCAAGTTGCGCATATGATGACCTGTCTGCGCAATCGGAGGAATTAGCCTCTGTTTATTCGGCACAATCTGAGGAGTTTGTTTATTTTGGAAAACTATAAATAGTTCTCAGTTCTCTCTCTTCTATTCTTTACTTGCTTTCAAACTTTCGAAAGAGAAAACTTCTCGAGCTTTCCTGACTCTTCTTCTTCCCGTCGATCTCAATGGCTCCAAAGCGCTCCACCGCCGAGAAAGGCAAGGCCCCTGCCGAGTCTTCGGCTCGGGCTGTGCCGCGCCCTTTTCGACATGAAGTTGCTCATCCAGCACTACAAGGTAGTAAACCCGATCGAATGACCCTTTTTAGGGTTCTTTAACACTGTTGATCCTTCGAACCTGTCTCTTTTTAGAGATTTGATCATACTGCGCCGCCCTATTTAGGGTTTCGGTTGCAAAAACCCAATAGTTTTCATTTTTATGAAGACTATTTTCTTGCGCAATCGGTTAGAACGCGCTGGCAAAAGTCAGCGCAGTCTGCTGATTTGCGCAAGGTTGTCCAGCGCAAACTGATGCTTTGTGCAAGTTATTCAGCGCAATCTGATGACTTGCGCAAGAGGATGAGTTGGCGCAACTGGACAGTTTGTGCATAGAAGCTATTGTTGTGCAATCTGATGCTTGTGCAATCTGATGCTTGCGCAATCTGATGCTTGTGCAATTTGATGCTTGTGCAATTTGCTGACAGAATCTTTGATTTTACTTGTACTAAATTCTATTTTTTCTGTTTGATGCAGTTAACATCAGAGAGAACCCTGAGTATGAAATATTTGCAGGGTCCCTTGCTGAGCCAGAATTTAAAGAAGATTTGTCCCATGTGCTATTTCCACAATATGCTCTGCCATCCTCCCGCCAAGCTATCTTTGTAGCTCAGGACAATGAGACTTTGTTAAGTTTGATGAATGGGCAGCCCCTGTAGTCTGCTGACGCCATTACCCACGAGAAACCCATGTTCTTATTTGGCGAAGCCATTGACAAGAGTTCTCAGTCGAGACCCCGTGTTGAGCAGAGACTCTTCCAAAGAAAGGAGAAACTAGTCCTGTTACCGGACATCGCTAGATGCCTCCCTCTAGCCCGTTATGCCCATACAAGCCATCCCAGGAGGATGGACTGGGATATTACTCCCCTCCAACAGGCACGGACAGGAAAGATTTGTGTCAAGAAAGGACCAAACAACAGAGATATGTTCTATAGCTCCTTTGAGCGTCATAGCACTTTGCTCAGAGGGTTGAAGCCAGGCTGTATCCCTCCAGAGAACTCTTCTTTGCTGCTGCCGGTGAGGACACCAATCTTTGCTAATGAATACGCAAAGGTTGAGGGCAGATACCCGGATCAGGATATCCGGCTGACAGGTCTGGTAAACCCAGACAACAGAAGGTGGAACTGCATAGCCAACTAGATATTGGCTCAGTTTGAAGACAAACTTAAAGAGATCGAGCTGTATCATGCGGTATATGCTACCGTGTATGGATTCCTCCCAAACCCTTATCTGGTTCTGGCCTTGGCAGAGAGGTATAATTATAGAACAGGGACATTCATGACACTCTGCGGGGAGATTGGATTAGCCCTCCATGAGATGAAGTACATCTCGTGCCTACCAACGGGAGACTTCCCTTATGAGGAGTATGTTCCAACAAACGACGAGTTAGAGAGACTACGTCGAGAAAATGCAGAGATGGTGGCAGTTTTCGATGAACTACTGTGCCATTACAACATATGCTCCCTGTACTATAAGAGCGGTTCTTCCGGCACCTGTTATTCCTCAAAGTGGTTGCCTTATCTTTTTCTTAATCATATTATTGAGAAAAAGACTAAGGATCATGACACATGCAACCCGACTTTCTTCCAATCCCTCAGCCACAGCGAAGTAATAAGACTGATGGAAGAGAATAAGAAAATGGATATCAAAGTTAATGATGAACATCAATATCCTCCACTCAAGACTGGAGATTTTGTCGAGAG
Source organism: Iris pallida (assembly GCA_029216955.1). Taxonomy (NCBI): domain Eukaryota; kingdom Viridiplantae; phylum Streptophyta; class Magnoliopsida; order Asparagales; family Iridaceae; genus Iris; species Iris pallida. The sequence continues at coordinate 26,833 of JANAVB010022512.1, read as the reverse complement.
TTTTATAAGAATGGGCTATAGGCCCATGTCAAGAGAAGCCCAGCTGGCGGGTTTTCTGACATACTGGCTCCGTCGAGTCGTCGTACCCGGAGCAAGTGCCGTGGACCGCTTCCACCATGGCATACTTTTTGCTGCTGTCCGGTTAGTCTTCGGCTACCGGATGGATTTGCTGACAGCGATGACCTGCAGAGTGAATGCAGGTCTTCATTTTTATGTTGACTCCATGATCAAATGGAAGGGTAAGAAGGGGAACTTCCCTCGACTGGAGTTGCCTTACACCTATTTATTCGGGTGGTTGCTTCTGCACCATCCGTCCTTGATGAACCCTGACATGGGAGCAGTCGGTGGTAGCTTTCTGCGAAGATTCTTCCGGAGCAAGTGGGTGTACACTAGTCTGAAGGACTGCAGACGTACATTGAACCTTGGAAAGGGATGGAATTTTTACTGTGTTGCCCCTCCAGCCGGTTATGAACATATGTCGGCAAATTTAGTTGACCTTGGGAGGCAACCGTTGGGTCGGGCAGCTTTTGACTGGCTAAGGACGATCAGACCGTCCCACTTGGTATATAGATTTGAAGAAGAGTGTTATCTGAAACCATATATGCCAAGTCGCTTCGCTCGTCAATTTGGTTATAACCAGTTCCATGTAGGCAATGCTATAACTTGCCTACAAGAAAAGGGGTATCTAATTGATGGTGCCAGAGCATGGGCCTACTACAACGCTCGAGACACAAGGACAGTGTTCTCGATGCCAACCAAAAATGATCATGGCCCTAGAATGTTATATACATATTCACTGTTTTACACAGCTGCAAATACTTTCGCCGAGAACTTTAATCTGGTAGATAGCTTCGTGACGGCGACGCGTTTGAAGAAAGGAGCGACTGCTATGCTAGCTACAGCAAATGATGAGCAACATAAACTAGTGGATGATCCCTTGGAAGCCTCAAGGGAAGCTAACTTCCGTGAGGAGGTTAATGAACCACTGAGAATCTCTTTGAAAGTTGTTAAGTCTCCGGCCAGGAAGAGGAAAAGAAGGATTAATGAGACTTCCTCCCTGGTTGCAAAGAAGAAACTCCTCTTAGACCCATCAGAGAAAGTCACTACCAGGTCGCAGTCTCGACAACTGGCCGAGTCGACCCAAGAAGAAGCGACCACACCGACCTCTCTTCCACAGCGGGTTGATGTGGTAGATGTGGAGAGTCCCGAAAGACCTCTTCATCGAAAGAAACTGGCTTTTAAGAAAAGAAAGAAGGTGATCATGTCCTCGGTGGTGGCCAGTGTTGCTGCTGGAATTACTATGTCATCTCCTACTCCTATCTCTGAGCATAGGCATGAAACTCTTAGTCCAGAACAGAGGGACGAGACTGATCAGAGAGAGGAGGCTGCAGAGCCTAGGGAGGATATTGTAGAGGAGGAGCATGAAGCTCTGCGATCTGCTTCACCGGCGGTAGAAACTACTCAGTTTCCTGTTACACCAGGAACAATCCGCGAAGAGGAGGATCGTTTAATGATTTAAGCATTAAATGATTGTGACTTCGGTCTACAAGATGATGTTGATCATACCGCTGCAACTGCCAGCGAGGAAGTACCTGAGGATAGCATGAGCACTGAAGATACATCAATAGAGGTTATTGATGATCCTTTGAATCAAGAAGAGGATATTAATGTCCATAAATCTCCTGAAGCTGTTGAAGACACACTAGCTCCTGAAAAGGATGTTGAGGTGGATATGTCTCCTGAAAAGAATATGGGTAAGGAAGTAGCGCCGGAGGAAGCTACTACCACTGATCCCAAAGGTATTAAATGAAATTATTAATCTTCTTTTCATAGATTAATGGCTGACATCTCTATTTTTTATCCATGTAGAAATCGAATCATCTTCGGTTCCTCCTTGTACTGATATAGTACCGATAACAGTAATAGCTAGTGGCAGCCGACATCTGTCGGGCGATTCTGAGGTCGAAAGTAGCCAGGCAGTAATGTCTGAGGCTACCTCTTCTAGACTGGAATCTGTACCCACAGACGAAAGGCTTGTTGTTGGGGCAAGTCATGGTAAGATTGCCTTTGATCTTTTGATCCTTTTTAATTAATTGTTAATGACAACAACAATCAATGATAGGTTCATTTGTCCTTGTAGAAGAACAACCGGGAGGAGCAACCAGTTCTACTTTAGCTCCCTTGTTTAAAGAACCTTCTATTCAAGTGCAAGAACGTCCATCTGCATAGGCACATGCTGCTTCATCATCAACGGGAGTAGCTGCTACCCCTGGTGCTTTGGCAACTAACCAATTTATCATTAGTTCTTTCAGCAACCTGTTCTTTAATGCATTGGGACCCCAAGTAGATAGGGTACTAGAGAAAGAAGTTGTTGATTTCACTATTGTTAGAAGCCCAACTTCTCATTTGATAAATGCCATTCGAGGTCAAGGAGATGAAGCTCAAGCTGTTTTTCTTGAGCACATACTAGATGAGCTAGAAGCATCGGTTAAGATCTACAAGGATCTTAATCGAGGGAAAATAGAATCCTTAGTACAAGCTGAATTTGAAAGGATGTCTCAAGAAGTTGCCATTGAGAAGGCTAATTTCCAGAGTTTCATAGACACTTATACTGCCAAGGCTTCAGAATATGATTCTCAAATGGAGATAGCCACCTCTGCTGCTGGAGAGAAGGAGGAGAAAGTTACTGAGTTGAAAGCGAAATATGTTCGTCTTCAGGAGGAGATTGCCCGTCTCCAGGAAGAGTTGAAACTGGTTCAGCATTCTCTAGAAGATGAAGTCACACAGCATCAAGCTGCCACTCAGCAACTGGCCATTCTGACTCAGGAACGAAATGAATATATCACGACTCATCAGGCTGAAATCTCCCGCCACTTAGCGACCTTACCAACTTTTAATGAAAATTCTGGAATAGAGGAATCTAGGAGGCGCGTGATGGACTCCCGTGAGGAGCGATTGAAATCTTTAAAGCAGCAGATGGTTAACTTGATGACACCACCGACCGAATAGAAAGATTTTCTGTATCTTCTTGTTTTGTAATATGTATCTTTGTAATTTCTTTCATCTTTGATCAATAAAAAGACATTTTTGTGGCTCTATTATTTGTCTCATATCTTATTAAGATATAAATAATAGCGATAGAAAATATATTTAGAGGTGCAAGACATGATATATTTCTTGATTCTAGAAAATAATTATATTCAATAATATCTGCTCAGAGGTAATATGGACGTGGCAAATATAATTTATCGAATATCATTATTTCAATAGACAACTTAATCAAAGATGACAAGTTGCTGATATGAACGAAATAGATGATGGGAACAAAATAAATGAACGAAATGAATCGTCGGGATGAATGTGACGAACGGGTGAACCGTCAAATGAATAAAATGAACGGATGAACCGTCAAATGAATGTAATGAACGGGCAAGCCGTCAGATGAATGGAATGAACGGGTGAACCATCGGATGGATGGAATGAACGGGTGAACCGTCGGATGAATGTTATGAACGGATAAACCGTCGGATGATGAACGGGCGAACCGTCGGATGATGAACGGGAGAACCGTCGGATGAATGTGATGAACGGGTAAACCGTCGGATAATGAACGGGCGAACCGTCGGATGATGAACGGGCGAACCGTCGGATGAATGTGATGAACGGACGAACCGTCAGATGAATGTGATGAACGGACGAACCGTCAGATGAATGTGATGAACGGGTAAACCGTCGAATGAATTAAATGAACGGGTGAACCGTCGGATGATGAACGGGCGAACCGTCGGATGAATGGAATAAACGGGTGAACCGTCGGATGAATGTGATGAACGGACGAACCATCGGATGATTGTGTCGCTTTGTTGTCTTACGACTCTCTGTCTATAAATAGAACAGAAAATCAGATGGGATGATCACTTTTACTTTTCAACATAAAGATGTCGTCTGGAGATGCATCCAAGAAGGCTGAGATCGCCCCGAAGGTGGAAGCGGGTACTGAGGAACGTCCAGTCGATCTGGCTCAACCAAAGCAGATAGCAGCGGGCGTAGGTTCGTCTGCCCCCAAACCGCCAAAGGACATCTTGGACTTTCATCTTGAACCAGGGAAGACTGAAGAAGAAGAAGCCATGAGGATGGCTGCTTGCAAGTTCCTGGTGGGTTCCAGCAAGAATGTTCTCGACTCTTTTGCTGATCATGTTTTTGATAAGGACGGTAGTGGCCCGCGTCCCAATTTTGAGAAGGATGATAGAGACCTTCCTTGATATTATGTACTATCATTCAAGATGAAATAAAACTGAATTTTATTTATGAACTTGTCTGATGATTACAAGCAATGTCTGTTACATTTATACATAATACTTTTTGAGGAACTTGCCATTGATAGGCATCATTGCAACTCGACCGTCTAGCTCTGTGAGTTGATAGGCTCTATTTGAAAAGACTTTGCTTACAATGTAAGGCCCTTCCCACTTCGCATCGAACTTGCCTTTGCTCGAGTGAGTCATAGTCATAGGACGTCTGACGGTTAGATCGAGCTCTCCTTTCTGAAAAGCTCTGACCTTATGTCACGCCCCAGAACCAGAATACTGGAGAGCGGGGGAATGACTCAGCCAGCTACGTATTACGGGTAGATGAATACCGTATAATACGATCAATGATGTCTAAAGGACGAGGGGGTGTATACTACATGAAAGTCTCACTATGGTCATTTTACATCTATTGTCTCAATCATTCAAATAAGAAACAGAAATAGAGAACATATAAGATAAAGCAGTAAGGCGTCCCAAATGCTCAGTCAAAATATTCTTGATATCTGGCTTTACAAAACATAGCCAGATGATGTAGCAAAGTATACACAATTGTTATCAGCTGCAGTCTGACTTAATTATAATTATGTAAAAGTAAGTACAAGATAATCCGACTAACATGTCGGTGCCAACCGGCAAGGTATTAAGTAAATAACAAAACGAGTGGGGAAGTAAGGAACCCACTCGAGTCCTCTTGCGATCATCCCTCTAGTATTGACCATCTTGGAGGTGGAAGTAAGCTGAGTCCTCAGGGACCGGCTCTAAATCTGGCCATGCAAAACCAGAGAGGTTAGACCTCTAATAGCAAGTACCGCAAGGAAGTACGATATGAGGAATTAAAACCAGTAATAAGAGAATATGATAAGTAGATCTCTGTTTGCCACTGGGATTCACATAACATCACGACACTTCGAACCAACCTTCCAACCAAACAAGGACAGAAGTTGGTCCGTCATGCCCTGACATTCTGATCATCTCAGTTAGGTAACAGAGTAGGTACAGCACACAAATAAATCAATTTAAACAGCCATGCAACTACTACGGCTTGCTACTGTGAGTTCCAAGTTATCCTGGAATTATGCAATAAAGAATTCCTCAGTTCTTACTATGTGCAAGCAAGGCTAGTCTATCCAATCAATCAATTGCGCCAATCATGTATTTAGACGAGTCCCAGCGGGACGCTCGTCGTTAGTATTCCATGTACAATTAAAAAATATAAGCAGATACCACTCCATGCCCGTGTGGCAGATTTGCAGTACCTGTGGGAACCAGCCGGCCTGTCGGGTACTTAATAGTCCCAAGTGGGCTGCCATGTAAGAACTCGGGAATCCATTCTCTCCATGCGATCATTATTTTATTTATCTTAATAGCCTCTATGTTAAGCGAAATCCCATGCCGTGGGTCATGGTCATTCAAATGAGTACTTCCGTACAAGTACGATAAGCCCAACTCTACAATGACACCCGTACGGTTAGGTTGTAGGTCTTACATAGCGTAATACAACAATCAAAACTAACCACGGAATAATCATGCCTTGACCATCAAGTACACATGCTGTTTTTGTAGAAAATAAATAAATAAATTGAAGCCTGCATGTGTGTCTGTATGTCAATATTCGGGATCGGCCAATCGATTATAATAGTTCATAGTTAATATGAACGTGTCTCATTCATTCAATTTAATAAGACGACTAGCCAGTCTCTTAGTTCCAACTAGGAACGCATGATCAATTATTAGTCAAGTAACAGTCGGGGTCAATTCGTGACAAGGCATAAAAGTCAAATTAGTATTAGCATGGTCGAGTCCATAACTAGTATAAAATAGTTGGTAACATATTCTTGAAGCCAAGAAAAAGATCTACAAATTTTATGTTGGGAGTTGGAAGAAATTTTAGCCACAATTCAGTCAAAATAGGACATATAACAGTCAGAAACAACCAAAATAGGCATATGCAGCCTATTCTGCGACATGCATGCGGACCTACTGCGACATGCGGCTCGTGCGGTATATGCGGCCCAACTGCGATACCATATGCGCCTACTGCGACATGCAGCTCATGTGGCCCAACTGCGACACCATATGCGGCTACTGCGACATGCGCCTTATGTGGCTCAACTGCGACACCATATGCGCCTACTGCGACATGCACCTCATGCGGCTCATTCGCGACACCATATGCGGCTACTGCGACATACGCCTCCTGCGGCTCATTCGCGACACCATATGCGCCTACTGCGACATGCGCCTCATGCGGCTCATTCGCGACACCATATGCGGCTACTACGACATGTGCCTCATGCAACATGCGTCTCATGCGTCTCATTCGCGACACCATATGCGGCTACTGCGACATGCGCCTCATACGGCTCATTGGCGATACCATATGCGGCTACTGCGACATGCGCCTCATGCGGGCTCATTCGCGACACCATATGCGCCTACTGCGACATGCGCCTCATGCAACATGCGTCTACTGCGACATACGCCTCATGCGGCTCATTCGCGACACCATATGCGGGTACTGTAACATGCGCCTCCTGCGGCTCATTCGCGACACCATATGCGCCTACTGTGACATGCGCCTCCTGCGGCTCATTCGCGACACCACATACGGCTACTGCGACATGCGCCTCCTGCGGCTCATTCGCGACACCACATGCGCCTACTGCGACATGCTCCTCATGCTGCAGATGAATATAGAAACGAACAAAAATACTTTGGCCATAACTTCCACAAAATAAATCGAAATCTAACTTTTCAAAAGCCAAACTTTAGTAGAATTAAATTCTCTACAACATGGAACCACTTATTTTCAAAAACAACAATGTTTTATAGATCAAAACCCTAAAATTCATATAAAAACCCAAAACTTAAAACTTAGATCTACACCCAACCATCCATGAAAATCAAAAACTTCAAGCCCTAAACTTGTAGAGGAAGAGAAGATGAACAACATAGACTAAAAATAAATTAGGATGCATGAAATCCCTCATGGTGTGCAAGATGTACTTGCCTCTCACAAGTGGGTTAGGGTTTGGTGGAGGAGTAAATGTGAATGAATGAAGAAAGAGAATGAAAGAAGAAGTTTTATATCAAGGTCAAGTGGATCTCCACCATTCATTCTCTCCACCAAATACAAGCCATCCATTCCCTTCCATGTTGAACCAAACCACACCAAGTTGGTTTACCATGAACCGAAATGAACCAAGAGCCAAAATAAAGCAGAAAAATAAAATACAGGAAAATTAATATGCACGAAATTAATGAATTTAAATACAGAACAAATGCATGATAAATATTGAATAAATACATTCAAGAAGTACACGTATAAAATACTTATTCTGGGAACGGGGAGTGACACCTTAACTTTGCGGTTGAAAGTCTTTAAGATGCGGGCTTGGTATAACTCAATATGCTTTTGAGCCAATAGCCGCTTCTTATCGAGTGCTTCTAACTCTTGAAGTCGAAGAAGGTCATTGTTCTCTGTCGTGAGTTCATTGGCGATGGCAATCCTTAAAGACGGAATTTGAAGTTCCAGAGGTAGAACTGTTTCACAGCTGTACACCAAAGAGAAGGGTGTATAACCTGTAGGGTTGCGAACCGTAGTGCGATAGGCCAAAAGACATTCTCCAATCTTTTCACTCCAGTTTTGTTTGTTAGTAGATACAAACTTCTTGAGAAGCTTGATGATAGTCTTGTTAAAAGCTTCAGCTAAGCCATTAGCAGCAGGATTGTAGGCTGTCGAAGCGACATTGTCAATCCGATGATCGTCACAGAACCTTGTGAACTTTTGGCTGATGAATTGAGGTCCATTATCGTGGATGATCCTTCGAGGTACACCAAATCTATAGATGACATGGTGTTTGATGAAGTTGATAATGTTGCTGGTTTTGACTTCAGCCAATGGTATAGCTTCAGCCCAATTGGAGAAGTAGTCGGTTATTGCCAGTATGAACCGATTTCCTCTAGAAGAAGGAGGATTGATGGGACCGATGATGTCCATGCCCCAAGCTTCGAAAGGCCAGGAAGCAGCAGTCGGATGAAGGAATTCCGACGGTTGATGAATGAAATCTGCATGGATTTGACAAGCTCGACATTTCTTCGCATAATCGATGGCATCAGATACCATAGAAGGCCAATAGTAACCCATACGTCGGATGCGATTCTACAGTTTAGGACCGGATTGATGTGCTTCACAGACACCATCGTGAGCTTCACGCAGTACTTGTTTTGCTTCATCACCAGCAAGACAGCGCAAGAGTAGGCCGTCATAAGTTCGCCGGTAGAGAGTTTTGGTGGTCTGGTTGTAGTAGAATCGTAAACACTGTCGACGAATACTCGTAGCCTCCTTGGGATCTTCAGGGAGTATGTCGTGGACCACGAAATCGATGAAAGGAATTCTCTAATCTTCATTGATAACATTGACTTCAGTAAGATTACTGAACTCAATATTACGATTGTTTTCGACACAGAATAATTTCCGATTAGAGATAACCACCACCTGCTGTCTTTTGATAGGGATGGCTAAGACTGCTGCAAGATTAGCCAAAGCATCTGCCTCAGTATTGCAAGATCGGCGTACATATTCAATAAAAAAGGCTTTGAATGATGTAGCCATGTTGATTGCCGCTTCATAGTAAGGTACTAGATCCTGATGGCAAACTTCATAAGTCCCTCTAACCTGGTTAACAACCAACTTAGAGTCACCATAGACTTCAAGATACTCGACGTCTAGTTGTTTGGCTAGCTGAAGGCCAATGAGTAGAGCATTGTACTCTGCCACATTGTTGGAGCAAGGTTCATCTAAGGAGTATGCTCTTTGGATAGCTGACCCTTCTGGAGAAACAAGGACAACTCCAACTCCTGCGACAATGGCACCATTGGGTCCAATCCTGGATGCACCATCAAAGAATAAATGCCAAGTAGGAAATTCTTCGGAGATTATATTAGATTCCAATATTTTGTCCGGAATTTCATCATAGAGTTTGGATGTCTCTGAAACAGGATAAGCTGCTAAAAAATTTGCCAGTGCTTGACCTTTGACAGACTTTTGAGGAACATATACCATGTCATATTGGGCTAGCAGAATAGCCCATGTAGCCAGCCGAGAATTAAGTGTGCTAGGTTTCTTCATCAGTACCCGAAGAGGATTAACTCGGGATATGACATGAATAGTTTGGCCAATGATGTAATGCCGAGTCTTTTGAACAGCAAACATAAGAGCTAGGCATTCTTTTTCGATCGGACTATAACGGTGTTCAGCACCAATCATAGTACGACTGAGATAATAGATGGCTTATTCATGGCCTTCTTTGTTCTTTTGGGCAAGTAAAGCACCCAATGAATGGTCCATAGCACGGATATACATTAAGAACGGTATGCCAGAGATTGGTGGCACCAAGACTGGTGGGTTCATGAGATACCGCTTTATGTCGTCAAATGCTCGTTGACATTCTTCGGTCCAAATAAAAGATATACCCTTCTTCGTTAGTTGAGTAAATGGTCTATAGCGTCCAGACAGATTCGAAATGAATCTCCTGATGTACGCAAGTTGACCTTGGAATCCTCGTAGCTCTTTTAGGTTGCGTGGAGGACGCATCTCTTGAATGGCTTTGATCTTCTCGGGATCCACGTGTATACCCTTAGAGGTAATGACGAAGCCGAGAAATTTGCCACTGGAGACCCTCAAGAATGACTTGGTGGGATTTATTTTGAGTTAATGTTGGCACATGAGGTTGAAGATAGTTCTCAAGTCTTGGATGTGATCTTCCTATAGATGACTTTTAACAGCAATATCGTCGACGTAGCATTCGACAGTCTTGCGCAGATGATCTCGAAAAATGGTACTCATGGCTCGTTGGTACGTTGCACCAGCATTCTTGAGACCAAACGGCATTACAATATAGCAGTAGACTCCGCGAGGAGTGCGAAAAGAAGTATATTTTTTATCTTCAGGATTCATCCGAATCTGATTGTATCCAGAGAATCCATCCATGAAAGATATTCGCTCAAACCCACAGGTGTTGTCGATCATAACGTTCGTGATAGGGAGAGGAAATTCATCTTTTGGACATGCTTCATTAAGATCCTGGAAGTCGATGCAGACTCGAACCTTGCCGATTTTCTTTAGAATTGGGACGACATTAGCTACCCAATCAGGATGCTGCTCTTTTCGAATAAAACCACAAGCGATGAGCTTCTTGACTTCATCGTCGATTGTATCCATTATTTTTGGCTTGAAGCGCCGTTGTTGCTGTTTGACCGGTTTTGCATTCGGCAAGATATTTAATTTGTGAGTAGCAACTTTGGGATCTAGACCTGGCATGTCCTCATAGCTCCAGGCAAAGACGTCTATGTATTCTTGAATAAGAAGAATTAATTCCTGCTTATCTGCCTCTGGAAGGTTCTTGCTGATGAATATTGGACGAGGTGACCCGCTCTCTCCTACATCAACTTGAACTAATTGATCTTCAGTAGGAAGTTCTCTTTGTTCGAATCGGAGTTCCCATTGGGTATCCATTCGTTGAGCCCAAGGATCAGTTTCAGGATTTTCTTCAACATCCTTGTCATAGCCTTCTGGAAGTTCGACGGAGACCATGTTAGAAGATACAGTCAATCGATGAACTTGATCGATGCTGGTGTCAGAATCCCATGATCTGGAATCAGAAGAGTTAGAACGCTCTTCGCTATCGGATTCAGAGGCCGCTGGGGATAATACCGGAGGTGAAGCATATCCGAGACCTCTTTTGGTCCTGCTATAGTACATCTCTGACTTTCCTTTCGGAACAGCCGTACGGAGAGTTCTTCTACCCTTACCGTAGTTGAGGCCACTCTTGAAGTCATAACCCATCTTTCGGATGATGTCTTTTGATTGTTGACTGTAATGACGGAATTGAAGATGCCCCGTATCGTTACTTTTGCTATCATCCGTATAGCTGAATTGTTGTTCCGGTTCTTTACTAAAAAGTATTGGACTCTCGTCTTTCTTTCGAACGGGAACAATACGATATGAATCCTTGGAATGTTCGAGTAAGACCTCTGTCTGAAGAGATTGCACAACTCCCATTGTAAATGATTGAAAGCTATCTAACATATCCAAATAGCATTTAGCATGATAAATGACATCAGTATACTGGAAAGTAGATGCTTTTTCATTGATTTGTATATTTGTATTTACAGCAGGACCTTTAGCCTTAGCAGGCTTGGTCAGATTGATTACAAGAGGAGGAGAAGAAGAACGTGGAGGAGGATTGGCCTTGTTACGACGGAGGTCGATAACAAGCGGCTCAGAGGAGGTGAGCTCCCTTTTATCCTTGTTATGAGATAAATCAATAACAAGTGGCTCAGAAGAGGTGAGCTGCCTTTTTTCCCTGTTACGATGTAAGTCAATAACAAGTGGCTCAGAAGAGGTGAGCTCCCTTTGATCCTGATCATCATCAGTTGGTTGCTTCTGGACTGGCAAGTGAATAGCCAGTGGCTTGGAGGACTGAGGACGAGAAACACACCCTTTGACAGGTATGATGAGGGTGTCATTAGGCACTGTTTCTTGCTCTTCTTTAGTGTCCAGAGACAGGACAACCTTCATAAATTCATCCTTATACATACGAGCATCGTTGCAGTATGCTTCGACGCCTTTGAAAGGATAGAGTTCAGCAACCTCCTTTTGAACCTCTCCATTGTCATCGATATATTTGAAACATTGATAGAGAGTCGAAGGAACAATGTTATGTTCATGCAGGAATGGTCTTCCCAACAGAGCATTGTAAGAACAACCATGATTGTCAATGATGTAGAAGGTCACCTTTGTGCGAAGATTGCCTATTTGGAGTTTTAGGCGAATCTTGCCTAGAGGCTCACTCCTTCCCTGATTGAACCCAAGGATGGTAGTGATTGTACTGGAGAGACTATGCACTGGGATCTTCAGTGTATCTAACATTGTCTTCGGCATGATACTGAGAGCAGACCCTGGATCTATCAGAATACGATCGACTTTCATCGAGTCGACATATCCTGTATAGTATAGAGGACGGTCGTGCCTATTGTCTTCCATTAGCATGTCATCCTGTGTGAAAGTTATGTTTGGAATTAACTCCAACACACTATGACAATGAAGGCAAGAGACTGGTTCTGCTTTCGGCTTCTTCAGAAGGACTAGACAGGTTTCTGCCTGCATGAGAGCCTCACTCAGAGTTTCCCGAGTCTCTTTGGAGAGGCGCAAGAGCTCGAAGATGGATAGCCGGGCCGGTGTATTGGCTAACTGAGCCAAGATATCAAAGTTGTAAGGTTTTTCAAGTCCGGAAGGAGATGACTTCTTCAAAGGTTTGTCAAAGCGGACTTGTTGTTTGCCTTTGTCAGCGACTGTCGGCTTGGGAGGAATGGGTTCTACAACCACTGGTGAGAAGGCAGGAGGGTTGCCCTCGGTAGAAGCAGGCTGCACTGGAACAGGCTCAGAAGAAGAAGCAGGATTCTCTTAAGCTTCGGGGTAATCCTTTAGATAGGCTTTCCCTGATCTGGTGCCCAGTAAGATTTCTTCGTCAATTATGGGGTCAAAAGACACCATATTGCAAGTCTTTGTCTTGCCCTTGGAACGGTCTTTCTTCTTGGAGGAAAAGGGAAGTTCGAACTCTGAAGCAAGATCCGGATGAATCCACATAATCTTGCCATTGTCAAGAGACAAGGGGACGAGACCTTCACCTCGTGGAGGAGGGAGATTCTCGATCTCAAGAGTAGCTTTGGGTATAGGAACGACACCCTGCTGTACCATCTGCGGTGGGAAGTCGTCGAATTGAACTGATACCATATTTACGGTAACAGTCTTCTCGTCTTGCTGCAGAGTGACAACACCAGCATTGACCAGCTCCTGAATTTTGCCCTTGAGCACATAACATGCTCGAGTGGGATGTCCAATGAACCTGTGATAAATACAGTACTTAGGATGATCAGTCTTACCGACTTCATCAGGCTTCTTTGGGTCTGGGAGTTGGAGCTTATTGCTTTTGATCAAGCAATCAAAGATGCTCACAGTGTCATCCTCGTCAAACGAGTATTCTACTTTCGGACGAGGTTCTCTTGGTGGAGGTGCTGAAGGAGTAGAAGCAGACGTAGGTGGAGCCACATTGACCGCCAGAGATTCTTTGTTCTTCAAGTTGATGTTCAAAGTCTTTTTTCCCTTGCGGTTGTTCTGGCGATTACCACCACCCGATGTCTGGTGTTCATCCCGGTCGGGGTTAGATATTTGTACCCCTAGCTGCTTGAATTTATCGGCGCTAACTTCAGCTGCTTTAGCGTTGACAATGAAGGATGGCCAATCTTGGAACTGAGTAGATCCCGTCCACATGCTGATGATAGGCAAAAAATTTGCCTTACAGGTGTCTATGGTGACAGCGGCCGGAGTTCCAGGAGGCATTTTCAAAGCTTTTCGGCGGAACCTTTCGATAAAGCTCTCAGCAGTTTTATTGTGTCTTTGTTTGATTTTATTGAGGGCTGACATGGTCATGTCGTTGATCCCCTCATAGAATCGTTCCAAGAAGATTTATTTTAGGCCAGAGAAGGAGGTGATACAACCATCGGGCAAGCTTCTGTACCAATCGTATATGACACCGGCTAAACAGCCGACGAATACTCTGGTAAGAAGAGCATCATTTGGCTGAAGTTGGACAGTCTTAACCTCAAAGTGGTTAATGAACTGACTGGGAGAAGTGCTGCCATCAAACAGCGAGATTGTTGGGATCTTATACTTAGGAGGAAATGGGACTTCCTTCCATTCAACTGGGTAGGGTTGCTTGATCCCCAACCTCTGCAAGTTGTCCTTCTCTTTGAAGGCCTCAAACTGAGTGCGCAGGAGTTTGACAGCTTCATTGGCATCCTCCACTGATGTCAAAGGAGCAGGCTGAGTCACAGTGTTAGGGGGAGGAACAGCGTGATAAGCACTACCCCCAGCACCTGGCTGACTGGGTGTAGGTTGAATCTGTACAGGAGGTACTTGAGGAGATGCTACCCCCAGCCCTGCATTGACAGGCACCGACGATGCTATGATTTCAGGATTTACAGTAGGTACGGTCGGTGGCTACAATGATAGAATACATACTGGCAACCATTTCGGCCATAGTTTTCAGCTTGTCTTCTAGTGCAGCTATCCGTTGTTCTTGGCTAGCTGAACTGGAAGCATCGGGATCTTCAGTGACAACATAAGCTGTCACTTCTCTAGGTATAGTGGAAGACACTATCTGTTCCGAACTTTTGCTATATGCATCGTAGTCGGAGAAAGAATCATCTCCTGTGTGAGAAAGAGGAAGATGACCGGAAGGATCTTGAAGATTCCTTTGACCGATTATGTCTCGGCTTCGGGATCGGGTATGTTGGAATACTCCATCAGAAGATTCTTGGAGTAGATCCAAATACCGCTGGTTTGGCCTGCGAGGCTTGCCGTGCTTGGAGCACTTCCTACCCCCAGTATCTCTGGAAGTCATGTTAACAGAAGTGTACAAAACTTCGTCTTTATCTTCTGACATAGGTTCAGAGTTTGTAAAGTTCAGACGATCGAAGACAGATCGTCTTGTTGTCTGACAACAACACTTGATGACCACTTTGTGATTACAATGATGTCCAAGTGGTTGGACTAGGGATGTTGAGATGTTGTCCCGTTTTTGCTTGAGGTGTTCTCGGAGATCGGGAACAATGACGGGACGAGAAAAAGTTCGAGGGATATGTTCTTTGACAATATTCGGAACATGGTTACGGTTCTTCAAATGTTTTGTCCCTTGAGTGTACAGGGAAGTACTCATTTCATTGGCATAGGTGTCCGGATTTTTGGTCCAGAAAGTTTGCTTCTGATGCTGGTTGGTCTTCGGCATTGGCTGTTTGCGTTTTACCGAAGTTGGTCAATTGAGATAAGTTCTTAGATCGGCAAACTCACCCCCAGGGGTTTCTGTCTGAGACACCAGAAATTTTCCCTGTCTTGAACGGGATATCTTGAGAGTTGGGAGATCTTAGAATTCTGCTACCGGAGTAGGCAGAATACCCCTCTGATCAGTACACTTCCCTTTGGCAATGAGGGAAGAAGAACCCTTATTAGAGAGAGTTCTTGTACTGACTAGTGCCGGAGCACGTTCAGATTGATCTTCTACGATAAAAATCGAGGAAGACTGAGAAAAGACCAAAGGGCCTTTTCCTCTGTTGTCTTCCAAGTCGTGGGACGAAGAAGTTTGAGAAAAGACCAACGGGCCTTTTCCTTTGTTCTGGGGAGGAGGAATAGCCAAAAGACTACCTCCAGTGGATTGTGCAGGAGCAACAGGGTGCTTGAGAAGAGGAGCAGTGCTTTTCCCCTTGTTGTGAGAAGAGGAGAGATTAGCCAAAGGGCCATCTCTTTTAGACTGCGCTGGCGCAGTTTGCGCATGGGTTGATGGCGCACTGGCAGGTTGCGCATGAGTAACTCTGGCAGAAAGTCTTCTGGCCTCAGTCTCAGCAACTTGTGCAGCAGGAGTCTTGTTGCCAGAGCGTTTGTGTTGCACTCTGGTTGCTGGAGTAGTGGATTGCGCAGGCAGAGTTGCAGCCAACTGCGCCAGAGAAATAGGAGTCTTGTACTTTGACAGAGCAGCATAGGAAGTAGGTTGTGCACTGGCCAGGGGAGCAGCATACTGCGCATGGGCAGTAGTAGCAGACTGCGCAGCAGAAACAGCAGTCTTAGGAACAGAGGCAGTGGACTGCGCAGCAGGCTGAGCAGCAGAAACAGACTGTACAACAGTCTTGGGGACCCACACTGGGTAAACTTTGCTCGTGGCATAAGCTGTTGCAGTGCGAGGGGTGGTCCTGGAATTGATCATCGCCTCGTAGGCTGTCTGGTTGACCTTTACAACCAGCATCTTCTGCGTCTTTTCGATAGACGCAACGTCACATTGAGTTGTCACTTCCTCGTCGGAGGAGAAAGTCGTCCCCAGCAGAGTCGCCATTTTGTTTGCAAAAACAAAAGTTGATCTTTATTTCAACAAACTTTGTAAAGAAGATTACAAGAATTCTGGGAAAGTACAACAATAGGAATCCAATCTGAATGACGATCGCTTTATCCCTTGGACGATGTGAACTTTGAAGACGATAGCCTCTGAAGATTGCAGCAGCACTTTGGCAAGAACTCCTGATCTCTGGTGATGATTTCTGATATATGTGTGTGATCCCCTCTAGGAAGGACTTGAAACTCTATTTATAGAGTTCTGGAAATAACTAACTTTTAGTTATTCTGACTTGCGCAGGTTGGATTGCGCACACTTTGGATTGCACAGGCAATGAACTGCGCAGGCAGTTACTCGATCGTGGACCATCTGTATGTGATGCGTGGCATTGTTTGATTAAAATGCGCTTGATCGTGTACAGACGGTTGCCATATGGTGAGTAATTGATGGCATGAAGGCCACGTGTACTTTGTCAGTTGTATTGATGGAGTGCGCCAACTGAATTGTGCTGGCTTCGGATTGCGCTGGAATAGACCGCACTGGGATGGATTGCGCTGCAGAGAGTCTGGCCGATTGCGCTGCATGTACAGCTGTCCTCGAGCGCTGTGCTGCACGATAAACGAACAGTTTTCTCGTTCTCCGTGCTGTCAGTTGTCAGAAGATCTGATTCTCTGTCAGGTAATGATGACGAGGCCACGTCAGCTTGCGCACTTGGATGAGTGCACAGTTCAGCCTGCACAATCGAATTGTTGCACAATCTGTCTTCTGCGCAGTTCACTTGAAGGATGCATAATTTGATTTTCATGACTTTGTTGGTGGGTGCAACTTAATTTTTAGGACCTACACACATGATGTATCACATGCACACTTAACACCATATCACACACCTTGTATCACTCTAGGTATACATATATATATATGAATATACATATATATCTACTTATGTGATATATTATCATGAAGCCTATATATGTGTATGAGATTATCTATGCTAAATTAGATATCTATGTATATGTGAGAAATGTGTGTGAACTATACTAATTATATTAATATGTGTATATATGATATGTGGGTTGGCTTAGGCATGATATAGCCTATAGCCTAGGGCTCTTAGCCTATGGGTGTGACTTGAATGCCAGTATAGAGTCTAGTTAGACTTGTATAGTCTAGAATTCATGTGGGCTTGATAGAATAGACTAGTTAGACTAGTATAGACTTGTTTGACTTAGGTTTGACTTAGTTGACCTAGTTTGACTTCTAGGATTGACCAGAGTTGACCAAGAGTTGACTTTGGTCTAGATTGACCTAGATTCATATAGAATGCATTGAATTGCATCTTATTATCATTTTAGACTTATAGTGACTTGTACTGTTCTATAGGAGACAGATACCACTCCTCGGACAGTAGATATTCTTCAGATACTCAGGATACAGGCGAGTACATTCTCTGATCATTTCATATCATGTTAGAATTATTCTCCTGCTTTAAATTACTTTACTTGATGCTGTCACGTTGGTCACACGGATTAGTACTATATGGATCCTTTTTTGAGATGTTATCCCCTCAGGAAGCATCGGATACTACATGTTCTGTGCGTTTCACTTACATTGTGTATCACTATGCTTCATGGTTCATTGAATCACTTGTGACATGTACTCTCATGATCACAGAGTCTTCCATGAATCACATTCCTAGAATCCCCATTTATGGGACTATCATGTATCACCCTTCGGGGGCCATTATATGAATCATAACATAACCTGGCTGGATCCTTGTGTATTGATTGGGGGTACGGGAGAGTAGAAGTGGACATGTGAATAATATTCAAGTAGTGTAGCATCAGAATCATTCCGTAGTGTAGCATCAGAATCATCCTATGCCATTCACATGTCTATATTGTACTCTGACTCACTAGCCACTGTTAGTTCTCTATTTATAGAAGATATTTCCATTACAGCTATCTCCTTTACATCATGTACTTTCTTTCAGTTTCATGTATCTTACTTTACTGTATGGTTATATTTTCTAACCTGCTATGATTTGTTGAGATGTACTGTGCTTGCTCCTGTCCTGACTGGACCTGTTGAAAATTTTACAGTGAATGATGAGGCTCTGGTGTCTACCCATTATGGTGCAGCTTTAGACAACACTTGTGACTTGGACCCACTTGCAGTAGAGGATCTACCACCAGTGGTTTAAACTGCTAGCTTAGACTCTTACCTTGTCTTCTCATTGTTACATTATTGTATATACTGGAAGTTTGTTTTATCTGATGTTTCTGGATATGTATCTATCTTAGACACTTAGACTTTATCTGGATTATTTTATATGTGGATTCATTCTGTTCTTATATATCTATCTATCTATCTTTTATCATGCTCTACCTTAGATGTGATTGAGACTGTATTGCTATGTCACGTCCATTCGGAGTATATATACTGTACAGGTACCTTATATATTGTTAGATGATTGACCTAGGACAGCGTTCTACCGCCGACACTGCGGCGTAGGCTGGACGTACCCACGTCTCGTGCCTTTACTCTAGGGTACGGGTCGTGACAGCGAGAGAACTTGTTGGTCGTGCTAGACGTTGCCTACGCGATTACCTGAAATCGCACAAGCAACCGATTAGAATACTGTATTATTTAAGAAGTTCGATAGAAAATGCGAGTTCAAAATGCAAGTCATGAAAACCATCGAAAATATTCATAAAAACGCATTCAGAAAACCAAGGCCAAAAGCAACGCAAGCGGCGTAAAAAATAGAGCAACGGGAGGTCTCTCCCGACTCTGCCGCAGAGTCAATCCTGGAGGCGCAACCCGCTGAATATGGGACTTGGTTCCATAGAAGCCATTCCATAATGGGGAATGGATCTTAATTCAACCGTTTCCGTTCGACCGATTCGATCGATCCCGACCTATCGGTTTCGACCGAATCGATGGCGACAGTGTTCCTTTCTCGCGCACCCCGTGGACGAAGAACGGGGCATGATGTAGAGACGGGGCACTACACCATAACCAACTAAGAAAAAGTTTTGTCATCGAAACTTAAGAATAGAACCTACCTCTACGAGAACAATAAAGGAAATTTTTTCTTCATTTCTGACTCAAGTTCCCATGTCGACTCTTCGACCGAATGGTTTCTCCAGAGGACGCGGACGAAAGGATTAGCACGGTTGCGGAGAAGTTTATCTTTGCGCTCTAAGATTTGCACAGGATCTTCGACATATGACAAGTCCGCCCTCAGATCCAACTGACCCAAATCTACTACATAGCTCGGATCGTGCACGTACTTTCGCAACTGTAAAACATGGAAGACATTGTGTACCTTCAAAAATGCAGGCGACAAAGCGATTTGGTAAGATACTGGGGTGACTTACTTCAATATTTTGAACGGACCAACAAATCTTGGGCTCAACTTCCCTTTCGCACCGAATCTGGTAACTCCACGCATGGGCGTCACTTTCAGGAATACATGGTCGCCTTCCGAGAACTCGAGGGGGCGTCGATGCGTGTCGGCATAGCTCTTTTGCCGACTCTGTGCTATTTTCAATCTCTCTCATATCAACTTGACCTTCTGCACAGTCTGCTCCACCAGTTTCGGGCCAAGTATCTGCCGTTTCCCGACTTCATCCTAACAAATGGGCAATTTGCACTTTCGGCCGTACAAAGTTTCATACGGTACCATTTGGATGTTGGATTGATAGCTGTTGTTGTATGCAAACTCGAACAACAATAGATAGACATCCCAGCTTGACTTCAAGTCGATCGCACAGAGTCGTAACATGTCCTCGAGAATCTGGTTCACCCACTCTGTTTGGCCGTCGGTCTGAGGATGATAAGCTGAGCTAAACTTCAACTTGGTCCCCAACGCTGAATGAAGACTACCCCAGAAGCGTATCACGAACCGTCCATCCCGATCCGAGACGATAGATACTGGAACCCCGTGCAGCCGAACTATTTCATCAAGGTAGATCTGAGCAAGGCGGTCGATGCTCCAAGTAACTTTAATGGCTATGAAGTGCGCTGACTTGGTTAGTCGATCGACGATGACCCAGATGGCGTCATTTTCCTGCGACATCCTCGGCAAGCCAACAACAAAGTCCATAGTGACATGATCCCACTTCCACTCTGGAATAGCAAGGTTCTGCATCTCCCCGCCCGGTCGCTGGTGCTCGGCTTTAACTTGTCGACAGGCCATACACATCGACACAAAGAGCGCTACGTCCCTCTTCATGACGTGCCACCAAAAGACAACGCGGAGGTCCTTATACATCATGGTGCTACCAGGATGCAAGGAATATTTTGCATAATGCGCCTCCGATATTATCTCCTTTCTAAGTTCTGCGTCATCCGAAACGCATAGCCAACCCTTCACTCGCAACACTCCTGACTCATCCTCCGCAAAGTCGAATGCTTTTCCTGTCGATATCAGCTTTCGCATCTTCTCCAGGTATGGTTCGTCCTTCTGGGTATACTTGATTCTCTCCAATAGGCTCGGTTCCAGCCGCAGTTGTGCCAGTTTTATGTCTCTAAAATGAACTCGGAGTTCAATGTCCATTCCTTCCAAGTCACGCAGCAGTCGACTGTTGATGTATAATAAGCTAAGTACTTCCGGCTCAGCGTATCCGCTACAACATTTTCTTTGTCCGGCGTATAGTCGATTGATAAGTCGTAGTCTTTGATCAGTTCAAGCCATCGCCTCTGCCGTAAATTCAGTTCTTCCTGGGTAAAGAGATACTTGAAGCTTTTGTGGTCCGTATAAATCCTACATGCCACGTCATAAAGATAGTGATGCCACAGCTTCAATGTGAACACAATCGTCGCTAGTTCTAGGTCGTACATGGGATATTTCTTCTCGTACGGCTTCAACTGCCGGGAAACAAAAGATATCACCTTATCCTGCTGCATGAGCACATACCCCAAGCCCTGGCCAGAAACATCGATGAAGATTTGAAATCCCTCAGACCCTTCAGAAAGAGCAAGTATCAGGACCGAGAGGAGCCGTTGTTTGAGCTCCTAGAAGGAAGCTTCACAGTCGTCTGACCACTCGAATGCGACTCTTTTTTGGGTGAGGCGAGTCAACGGCGATGCAATCTTCGCGAAGTCCTTCACGAAGCGTCGGTAGTATCCCGCCAAGCCAAGGAAGCTTCAAATTTTGCTAACTGATGTGGGCCGTTTCCAATCAGCAACTGCCTCAACTTTCTTCGGATCGACTGAGATGCCAGTGACGGAGATGATGTGCCCAAGAAATGAGATGCTGTTCAGCCAGAATTTGCACTTGCACCTCTTCGCATACAACTGATTCTCTCGAAGGGTTTGGAGTACCGTCCGCATGTGTTATGCATGTTATGCTCGATCCTTCGAGTAGACGAGGATATCGTCGATAAAGACTACTACGAATTTGTCAACGAATGAACGGGACACCCGATTCATTAGATCCATGAAGACGACAGGGGCATTTGTCAGACCGAATGGTATTACCAAGAACTCGTAGTGGCCATAGCGAGTGCGGAAGGCAGACTTCGGTACGTCATCTGGCTTGACTTTGAGTTGGTGATAACCTGATCGCAGATCAATCTTCAAAAACATGTTGCACCTTGAAGCTGGTCAAACAAGTCGTCAATGCGGGGCAGGGGTATTTGTTCCGGACGGTGGCCTTATTCAATTCCCGATAGTCGATGCAGAGCCACATCGATCCATTTTTTTTCACAAATAGCACGGGCGCACTCCACGCGAGATACTTGGACGGACAAACCCTTTGTCAAATAATTCATATAGTTGTGCCTTCAGTTCTTTCAATTTTACAGGGGATATTCTGTACGAGCTTTCGAGATCGGTCGGGTGTCAGGGAATGTGTCGATAGTGAACTCAATTTCTCGATCGGGCGGCATGTCGGGTAGCTCGTCCGGGAACACGTCTGAGAATTCTGCTATAACGTCGGTCTGACCCACGTTTGTACCATCTATCTCATGTCACGAACGGACACCAAGTAGCCTTGCATCCGGAATGAAGCAGCTTCCGAAATTGCCGAGATCACCATACAAGTCGGCGATACGTCACCACACGAATAGCAGAATTGGGCACTCCAGGTATGCAAAAGTGACCTTCTTTCCTGCGCAGTCGTTGGTAGCGTTGCAAGGACCGAGCTAATCCATACCCAATATGATGTCAAAGTCCTTCATATCTAGAACTATCGCATCAAGACCGATCTCTTGACCCTCAATACAAATGATTCCTCCCCTGCAGGCTAAATTTGTGAGTAGTGGCACGCCCGAAGGCAAACTTACGCTAAGATCGAGGTCTAACGACATTATAGGAAATTTGTCGACGACGAATTCTGTCGATATAAAACTATGCGAAGTGCCTGAATCAAATAACACACGAGCAGGTACATTATTGAAATTCAATATACCTGTCACAACAGTGTCGGAGGCAAACGCTTCATCCCGAGTCAGGGCGAAGATGCACCCTTGAGCATTAGGACGTCGGTCTGGGTTGTTGGGTTGAGTGGCTGAGGAGGTCAGGGCGCCTGTACTCGATTCTCTTGACGGTTTTGTTATGGCGGAATATTGATTCAGTCGAGGATTTAGGCAGTTTCGAGCAAATGACCCCTCTGTCCGCAAGCGAAGCACTCTGTCTTGGCAAAGCAGTGGTCGTCAGTGTGCCCATGCTGGCCGCAATTTATGTATCGCGGTAACGGGTTTGACCCTTATAGCTGCCGATATTTGGACTCTTTGACGTAGTTGTTGCCTCCCGTATAGCTAAGACGTTTGTGATTGGAGTGGTGCACAACGTCGGCAGCAACGGAAGGGTATTAGCTCTCAAGGCGGAGAGCATAATTCAGAGCCTCGTCCATGGTTTTGTATTCCGAACCGTCACATGAGCAGCGATAGAGGGCCGCAGACCTACTTCGAAACGTCGCACACGACACTCCTCTGTGTGGAGAAAAGCACCAGCACATTTGGACAATCTGTTAAATTCGTGTACTGTTGTACTGCCCGGTTCCCTTGCTTCAACTGGATGAACTCATTTTCCTTCGCTTGACGAAAGGCTGACAAAGGTACTCGACTTCAAAAGCTTTGCGGAACGTGGCCCAAGAGATCGGCGCTGTGTTGTTGTCACGTCGGATCGTTCGTTTGTACATGGCCCACCAGTCGTGCACGTTCAACCGTAGTTGAAGTTGTGCGTAGGCGACTTGCTTTGATTCTTCAATGTCAAGGAGCTCGAAGTGATCTTCTAGCTCTTCCAACCAGTCGATGGCAATAGAAGGGCCTTCGGTGCCGCTGAAGGAAGTGCGGTATGCTTTCTTGAATTCTGGCACTTCAAAGTTGTATCTTTTTGGTGCCGCAGGTTGATGCTCGCCTCCTCTTGATCGATGTCGACGGGTTGGGCCGTCGGTGTGGTGACAGTAGGCACAGTCGCGAGTTTTCATTGGCCATAATTGTCTGGACGATCTGCTGCAGAGTATCTAACTATTTTTGTTGTAGCTTAGTTTGTACGTGAAGCGAGCTTCGAACTGGGCCTGTCGCACTTCGTCTGTTGATGTCGGTTCTCGGACTATTTTTGTTGCGCCTCCATCATACGCAACATCCTTTCGATGGCATTGTTAGAAGCTCCGGTCCGTGAACTGCTTGAGCCGCTAGAAGCACTCTGTTCTTGCTCGGTCGCGGGTTCCGGCACTTCTGTAATATGAAGACAAACACACAGTCTCAAATTATTACGGACTCATTGTGTGGAACAACTTATCTCATCGATGCGAGATCAAAGGTTTAAACCTCTAGACATGAGACCAAAGGATGTAAAGCCGTGCTCTGATACCATTATGTCACGCTCCGATTCCGTAGAATCGATAGTCGTCCCCCGAGCGTGATGTCGTACGAACCTAAGTTGCGATCGCTCAACGCATAGTCATAAGGTTATCGAAATACAACATCAAGTTAGAGTACGCAGAGAAAATTGATTGACACATTTGAAATAGAAGTAAACTTTTTATTAATAATAAAACTTCATTTACATGACTCTTTACAATCAGTGCCGTACGGGCTTACAACATGACTCAACTTACAAAACGAACGCTGATGAGATAGTCGTTCCATACATTACATCCTTTTTACAAGCAAAACATAACACTTTCCACCTGCTATTGAGGGAAGTCGAGTCGTCATCTTTTTTTCTTTTGGACTGAGTGCAGGTCTTCAAAAGAATTTCCAGAAACAAGCCTTCAACTCACGAACGAGGCTTCAAAAGTATTCACGCCGCCTTGAGCTTTAAGTGGCATGCCCTTCGTGGTTCGGGGTACCTGCATGGAGAGCGAGGATCAGTACATTACACTTTGTACTGGTGCGTGGCTATTTAAGTTCTAAGCTCTCATTTGGTTGAAGAGTTTATGACTTAGTTTATGAATGTTTCTAACCATCCTAATAATTTTAAACAAGCATATGACAAGTATAATGTAAATTACGTTGGAACTTACCCACGGCGGACCGCGCCGCACCTTATGAGACTTACCATGTTCTTCCCTGTCAATTGTTATCATTTTCATACCAAGTGCAATATTACGTGTGACTGATATTACGTGTGATTGGTCACTGGTTTCCAGAGCCATCGTGGACTCCCTTTTAGCTTTTATTAGTCGGGGCCCTTTCAGCGCGAGTAGCGAGCCCCGCTGAAAGTCCCCGCCTAACCTGTGCCCAGCACAGCTATATAATTTCCTTTCTTAGCCACAACGGTCCCGTGGCCCCGGGTTGCCGTACAGAAAAACTTCTACCTTGTCGACAAGTTGTCCATGACCGTGCAAAGACAATTTTTAGTTATTAAGGTATAGCCTACATTCTCTTTGAAAACTTGATCATTTTATCGTGTCCATGCCCTTGCATTTATTCTTTCATTCGCAACAACATTATCGATTTACCTAAGAAGGGATCGAGAAGATAAGGATCAGCCACTCACCTTGTGTTTGCTTGAGGCGAGAGAACTTGTTGGTCGTGCTAGACATCGCCTATACGATTACCTGAAATCGTACAAGCAACCGATTAGAACACTGTATTATTCAAGAAGTTCGATAGAAAATGCAAGTTCGAAATGCAAGCCATGAAAACCATCGAAAACATTCACGAAAATGCATTCAGAAAACCAAGGCCAAAACCAACGCAAGCGGCGTAAAAAATAGAGCAACGGGAGGTCTCTTCCGACTCAGCCGCAGAGTCAATCCTCGAGGCACAACCCGCTGAATATGGGACTTGGTTCCAAAGAAGCCATTCCATAACGGGAATGGATCTTAATTCAACCATTCGACCGATTCGATCGATCCCGACCTATCGGTTCCGACCGAATCGATGGCGACAGTGTTCCTTTCTCGTGCACCCCGTGGACGGGGAACGGGCACGATATAGGGACGGGGCACTACATAGGAGACCCGATTGTATCACTTTAGCCTAAACTTGACCCAAATCCAACATAAACCTATGTAGGCAGATAGTGCATACAGCGACGTCCTGGTAGATATATATATTTTTTATGTATATGTATATATTCATATTTTATTTTTAAGGGATTAAGAAAATATTTGTTATATGTATAATATGCTTGTTATTATATTTATATATGGTATTTTAGAATACTGTTAGATTTTCTGGGGACCAAATAAGGTGGGAGTATAATGTGTTCACCCAAAACTATTATACACCTATTATTGGTTTATTTATTTTTGTTATTTATTATTATTATTATTATTTATTATATTTTATTATTATTATTATTATTATTATTAAAAATATCTTTATTACTGGTTATTTTGTGTTCATAGGAAATAAATATTAATATGTATGTACATTTTTATGTATAAACCCTACACTGGAAAAAGTATCATTAAGATTTTTTTTATTAGGTTTTATTGAGTATTTATACATATATATATATATATATATATATATATATATATATATATATATATATATATATCAAAAGGAAAAAACCCAGTAAAAATCTCGCGAGGATTTTCAATTGAAAATCTCGCGAGATCCACAACCCATGACCTGACTGTGTATATATAGTAGACATTAGAGAAAATCCTAGGAAACTAACCTAAGCTAGCCGACACCCCTATGCGACCACCCGAACCCGCGCCACCGCGTGACACCTGTGGCACCGTCGGAGATCGTCCAACGCGCAGCCGCGCAGCAGCGCAGCAGCAATAGCAGTTGCAGGGCCAACTTCGCGCATGATCTCCGTATCCTTGATCGATCGTTCTCAATCGGTCTCTTCTGGTACGAACACAACATATCTATAAGACCATTTATTAGTTTTATTTTACTTCCATAGATCGACCAGAAAATCGACGCCAATAATTGGCGAAAAACTATTCTATATAAGACAGAATTTGATTCAACGAACCTATTTTGGAAGGAGAATTCCTGCCAATCCAAACAGAATTTAGGAAATCTATTTAAAAGTAATTTAGCAAACCTAAACTATAGAAACCCCATTATTAGTTTTATTTTAGTTAGTTAGATAGCAAGAGAAATAAGTTTAAAATCAAAAAAATAAGAAAAATAGTTTTAAAATAGGAAATTCACTGAT
>JANAVB010022511.1:0-35344 GCA_029216955.1 Iris pallida | reverse complement strand
AGTAAGCAAAGTTGTGTTAAACGACAGATTCCATAACTAGGGTATGCACCTCTATAATCATGTTATTTAGAATCCTCGTTGTGCCGACTAGTATAGCTGCGAAGAATTCCAAATTTCATAAGTAAGATATATACATCCAAAGCCAGGTCCCTACGTTTTGTCACGCCGGCTAATATGACTGTGATAAACTCCATGCTCCATAACCAAGTAGACGTTTTACCTTCTTTGTTGTCCTCGTCATCAAATGTTATCAGAAGATACCGTAATCCAGTCCATAAAATTTATCTCGATATGAAAATCAAAGTCAACAACGAACCATCAAAATCAAATTCAATAACAAGAAGCAAAGGGGAACAGAAACAAAAGGAAAGGATTTTGAATTGACGTTCAAAACAAGATTCTCAAGGGTCGTCCCAGGAATCTCTTAAAAAGTCCTAACTGTGATTGGGTATCTCCTATCATAACTGAGAACCTATATCCTAATAGCAGGCTCGTAATTAGTACTCTAAGTCGAACACCATTATGAAATCGCACTATAGTTGAAACTCATACCTACATGGGCCTCCATAAAAATGTGTCACAACCCGAACCCTATTTAGGAGAACGAGCATGTGGGTACTCCAGCCTACGCCGCAGAGCCGACGGTAGAATGCAGTATAGGTCATCTAGAACTATAACACCTAAGACACAATGAATATAACCTATCTCCGCACGGAGGAATATAATCACAACTCAATCACATGAATCTAAGGAAGATAAGCACGAATATGATAGAGATAAAGACGAAATAGATAGTCTGAAATAGATGCAGAGTCACAAACACAAGTTCATAATTTAAAGACATAATATAAAACCCAAAAAATTTCTACAAATCCAAAGTATCAATCTGGAATACAAGTCCAATCAAAGCCTAGATAATCTAAGTCACTACAGGCGGTGTGTCCTCTACGAGCACCGGCTCCACAGGCAAGTCCTGGTCATAGTCTTCATCTATCTCAAATCCGTAGAAGGTTGTGCAATCAGCATCTCAGTTCTCTAAAAAATAGTTATCCAGTCAGGATTGGAGCGAAGTACAAACGCCAACAACAGTTCCAATGAATTGACAAATACTATAAGAAACAGTTATAATGGAATACAAGATATAATATCAAGACTAGAAGTAAAATAGTACAATGTAAACTGAATATCACGTCATAGTGTGAGATATAAGGTAAAACTGGAATGTAAAATAGTACATGTAATCTGATGTACAATGTAAATATAACGGTGCCTTGAGATATAGAGCGTTATATGGTCGGCTTGGGTCCAGATCAGGCTGTTCCATTTGACCGATTATGCACAAGTAGTATAGAGGATCAGACCGGCCAAAATGGAAAGCTATGTACAAGTAGTATCAGGTCAGGCTACACCCTTCGTATGGCGAGGGTGAAGCTATGCACAAGTAGTAAACAGGAGGGGTATTGATCACATAACCTCTAATAACTCTCCATCCCTGAATAGTATAATGGATCCAACCATGACACGTCATGACACAGAATTCAAAAAGCAGGGGGGCAGCCCACTCCCAAATCAGTGTCTATACAAGTACAAGAAACAAGATTAAATAATGTACCAATATACCAGGTAAACCGGAATAACATCTCATGACAGGATCCAACGTATACTAGTCTGTGTATCCTCGTGTTGAAAATCAAGTAAAATACTATAACTGAAAAGATATAGAAAATATCAAAGCAATGAAAATTATCAGAAAATGTACTCGTCTGCGGTCCTAAGCTGTCAATAAATCGAGGCTCAAAGTAGAGTCACAGACCTATAGATGAGTATACATGTGTTAAATAGGGTTTAATAGTGTTAGGTATAGTTTCTAGTGTGTGATATGCAATCTAGGTCAAGTATTGACTCACAGTGGACTTTTGGTCAACTTGTCAACCCTGGTCAAGCCCTAGTCTAATCTAGGTCAAATATTGACTTACAGTTGACTTTCAGTCAAAATAGTCAACCTTGGTCAACCATGGTTAGATCATCTATCTAAAAGTCATTACCTACCCTAAATTTACCCCTTAGCCTATTATTACCCTATATGTTACATATGGGATATACCCTATTACCTTAGGCTATAGGTAATCCTTATTACCTTGCTAATAGGTAAATACCCAATACAATATGTATATAGATATCATATACCACACAACACATATATATATAGATAATATTCTATCTATACATCTAGATTCCTCACTCTAAAACAATAGGTAATCCTCATTACCTTACTATCCACAAACCATCTTTCTCACTAAAAGCCACATGGCCTAACCCACTGCCCCAAGGATATCCCCTATGCCTAGTGCACAGGGCAACATCTGCTACTACCTTTGCCATTCCCTGATGATGTAAGCCCTGCATAGGCTTGCTGCTGCTGATGCAATTCATGCTCAGGTTGCAATTGCAACTGCTGCTAGCTGCAATGTTCTGCAAAAGCTAATGTTGCTGCAAAGCCATTAGCTGCTGCTGCATTGCTAAGAGCTTGCAACTTCTCACTGCATGTTGCTGCTCTGTATTGCATAGTGCATTGCAAGATCAAGCAAAGCCATGCCACACAATTTACACTAACCAATTTCTCTCTATCACTCACACACTCACATAATCTCCTAACCACAACAAATACTAACCAATGTTAGCTTAGGGTACCAACCTATATGGTGGATACTAACATAACACTAACCCCTCTAACATGAACTAACATACAACTAACTAAATATCCTATCTAACATTCTCAGATTACCCAAGTCCTATTTCTGAACCAAAAACCTATATAGGATACTCATGAGACTAACATCTGATACCACACTAGGATATACTATGATACCTCAAAGCCAAGGGCCAAAACTACACTCAAGGAATCATTGATACATCACTCAAAATCCTAACACTAACATACATACTTCCTCCTAACATAAACTGACATATAACTAACTCAATATCCTAATATAAAGTAACAAATACACTAACTCAAAACTCACTGATCTCTGATACAAACAAAGCCAATGGCCAAGATGACCAAACTTCTAACCCAAGTGGCTACATGCCACTGCTGCATGCCCTGCAGGGGGCCATCCCCAGCTGCTCTGTACAGATCCAAACCCGACCCAATCTGCTGATACTCAAGGCCAATTGGCCAAACCCCCTTGCTCCCCTCACAATTGCTGATACATACTAATAACTGACACTAACTCACATGGCCAAGATACTAACAGATACCACAATGACCTATTGTTATACAATAACACACTAACTTATCAAAATTTGCTACTAATATCTAACTCTGAAACCCAACTCAATTCTCTGAACCAACTAATCTTAGGATACTAGGATATCCTAACATCCTAACACTCCAAGATACAACCTAAATGCCAAATGCCCTCCTGCTCTTAGAGCTAAATGTAGCACTCCCATGACCAAATGGCCAACTGCTCTGCTCTCAATGCACTCACTCAAGCACAGGCCAATGGCCACTGCTAATTAGCCCGGCCCCCTCCTCATGTGCACACTAACAGTCCCAATTTTCACTGACTGAACAAGACATACAATATAATCATATATACATTCCCCCATCTCACAAACTCCACACACATACATATAAATAACATACATGCATAACACAGTATAATGTAGCTCCTATTTATATATACATACATAGGAAATCATTAGAAAAACATATAGAAAGCCTAACTAATGAATAACCTATAAAATCACATGCTCAAAACTGAAAACAAAACCCAAAATAGCCTATGAGGCATTTCATCAAACACTTGGGGGCTCTCCTCGGATTTCCCCAAGTCTGGCACAAAAACCCCATGTGAAATGCACAAAAAGGAAGGTTAGAGCCTTGCTCACCTCCCCAAGGGTATCCCTAACCAATGTGGGTGTTTCTACAAGGTGTCATGCAGAAGGATCTAAAACTATGAAAATGCAAGGTTTTACCTATTTGGTGGTTGATTTCCTAATAAAATCTCTTGTGGATGCTCTTGTGTCAAGTTGGACACAAATTCCTCCTCTCTTGACACTTCCCCACGAGCTCCTTGGTCTCCAAGCTCCTAGCCTTAAAGAATGAAGGTTTTGGAGGTGTTTGGGAGAATTTGGGAGAGCTTCAAAGGTAGGAATCCATGGAAATGGAAGGGGGCTCTTTCTAGGATTTTGTGGAGGCTCATTAATGAAGAAGAAGATGACTTAATGGCTCATTAATTCTAGCCAAGAGAGAGAGCCCTAAAATGCCTCTAAAATGTCTAATGTACCCTCTCAAGTCATGAACCATCTCCTAATTAAAGGGTTAATTGTACACTAAGTATTGGATTAAATTCTAGTCTAAACTAAGCCTAACATGACTTAAATGTAGCTAGTTGTGTTCATCCTAGATTGTGGGCTCAAGTGGTCATGTCTAGTCTAATTGGGTTCACAAGTTAAAGTTCAATTAATGGGTCAGTCAACTAATAACTGCCACAATCATATTAATTAATAAAAAAATACCCACTATATAAACAATACAAAATGACAAAAATACCCTTATCTGGAAATGTGGTAGTGACAGATGGAGAGCACCGCGTGTTTTCAATAGAGATTATAAATTTGAGGAGTCGCGGTTCACTAATAGAGCTGTAGATGATACAAGCATGCACACAATAATAAACAGACTTATCGATTTCGTAAGTTTTATTTTTCAATCGTGTATTTTACTATTTTGCTAAATTCAATTTATTTGAATAAAAATATCCTCCAAATCAATTAAACTTCAAGGTATAGAAATGGAAGGAGAAATTAGGAGGAGTGAAAGTTCCACCTGGCGGCCGCATACGATGATCGATCTTATGCGACGGATGACGGCTTGGATAAACTATGATGTTTTACGTGGCCGAGAGCCACATTTGCCTCTGGTACATATTCCACCGAATTATTCATCCGGCAAGCCGTTATTCTACTAGATACGAGCATGAAGAGGAGGTCCCTTCCTACTATTCTGGAGAGGGGACTTCCTACCATACTGGAGAAGGGACTTCCTACCAGTATGGTCTCCTACCAGTATGGAGAGGGGACTTCCTTCCATGCTGGAGAGGGGACTTCATACCATGCTGGAGAATAGACTTCCTACCAGTATAGAGAGGGGACTTTCTACCACGTTGTTAGAGAGAGCATCTCCTAGGCCGGTCCTACAGATTGGTTCAGAGACATAGCGAAGTATGTGACATTCTTGTCAACTCCAGCACCTCCAATGCCAACTCAAGAGGAAACGGATTCGGATCCACCTCTAAATTGATTTGATCCTCCAAATCTCAGACCAAATAGAGAAAGAGATTACGCTCGGTGGGCTAGAAGAGGTCGTGTTAGTTCTGGTAGATGATTATGTCGTTGGTGTTCTAATGTAACAATTTAAAAATAATATCTTGAATGGTACGATAAAATATTACAAATTGCAGTGTTCTAATATAACAATTTGAAAATGATATCTTGAATGGTACGATAAAATATTACAAACTGCAATGTAAATCTCTCATGACCAACTTGATGGCTGATTAGTACATTTTCTTTTGTTGTGACCAAGTCCATTGCAGTTACTGCAACGTAAATCTCTTGTCGATTCATCATTCGACTTGATGCAGTTCTTCTTTGGCCGTCCAGCTTTGTGTCTTACATCTAGTACTCCAATTTGTCCTCTAACCAAAGCACTTTGAAGATCGTATGGCAGTGGAATTGGTTCCAGATGTAGCTCGTATACACTTTTTAACTTGTTAGTATAAATATGTCACAATAATAATTTGTGATACTAGAATTGCAAGACTTACACGCATAACAAGCATGCACACATGGTATGTACGTATGATACCACCGTAAACATGAACAATAACCTTTATCTAAGTGTACTACATACGTTCTATTTGTTGCACGATCTAATATTTCAAATGTATAACCCTCAGTATGCAACACATGCAGTTGGTGTTTTTCTCTATTTATCCTACCAATTGTTTTTAGCATTCTCGGACGATACTCTGTTTCAAGATTTTGAGGAAATTGTCTGTTCTTCTCTTGTAAAGATATAATCTTAGCTCTAATGCCGTCAAGTAGTATTGTTATCGGTTTATCGCGTAAATTCTTAACCCGGTTATTGAAACATTCTGCAAGATTAGAAATGTTAATATCTAATCTAGAACAAGAAGAATATACAGTACTCCAATGTGAAAAAGTACGCATTTCATCATTTACTCCAACAAGCCAATTAAACATGTCTATGTTTTCGGCTTTAATTATTTCAAACCATGAATCAGCTCCGATTTGTTGTATGATCTTGCAAGAGAGTTAAGCATTTTATGAAACTTTTTAATCTTCGTAATTGATTTCAAATTCTGTTTAAAATGCTGAATACAAAAGAAATGACGTAATTCAGGAAAGGTTAAACACATCGCATGAAGCAACCCCTTTTGTTTATCTGAAATAAATGAAATTATACTCCATTCATTAAAAAATGTTTTAAAAGATGTTCTCAAACTAGTTAAAAACCATGTCCAGGATTCCATGTTCTCACCTTCTACAACAGCATAAGTAATTGGATAAAGTTTATAGTTCGAATCATAAGCACAAGCAATAAATAAGATAACTTGGTATTTAGATGACAAAAAGGTAGCATCAGTACTAATAATTGGTAAACAACAACTCAAAAAAACCGTCAATACAAGCTTTGAAACAAATAAAAATTCTTTGAAAGCTATTATTTTAAGTAGTCTTTAATAAGCAACTGCTACCTGGATTTGACTCGATAATTCTAAAACTATACTCTTCAAGACTTGCATATGCATCAAAGTAGCTATCATTTATTTCAGCTAATGCCATCTCTTGGGCTCTCCAAGCTTTAGAGTAGGAAATATTAATATAATGTTCTCTGTGTATATCCATAACAACTTGTGATGGACTATATGACTGATTATCCCTAATTATATTAATTATCTTATTTTTGATCCATGAACTAGTTGCCAATGGATGAGAACCTGTTGTGAGCCCAGCTAACAAGAATGTCGATTTTCTAATGTAGCAATCTGAAAAATATGACCTATACGAATAGGTCTAGCATATACTCTCCAATTGCAAGTTGGTTGATTACAGGTATATATAATTCCCTTCGCATTGATCATGACACTAGCTGAACATGTAAAATTGTGTTCAATTGCTAGGTCACTGATAAAAGTTCTAAATACAGAACGACTATCGAAATACTGTCCGACAAATAATTCATTTGTGGTACCATTATTGTCATTATCTTCAATATCATCATCCAGATTTTCAACTAAATCATCACTATCCGCAATACTTTGAAAATCATCAAAATCATCGTTACTATCTAAAGCTAATGTATCATCTTCTTCATGAGATGAAATAGGAACTTGTCTAGAAGAGCTCAGACTCGCTTTGTAATTAGAAACGCGTTGAGTACTTATATAGTCAAGTCTTTGTGGTACTTGCATTACAAAAATACTTATAAATGGCAATTGCAAATTAATTTCAAGAACAAAACTCCAAGCTTGTTGACAATCTAATAAAAAATAATGTGTCTCATAAACGTGTCTTAATATAAATTCATATTGAATAGAAAAACTTTCAAGAATCAAATTGTGTAAGCTATCTAATGTGATACTACAATCAGTTATAAAAATTTTGGTAAAACCTTCTTCATATGATAAACCATTTATTGTACCTCCATGCGAGCACCATAGTCTTATACTTTGATCCATTGCAGAATGGAGGGTTTTGAATACAGCAGAAACTTGAGAGAGGGAGCTTCTGGTTGAGAGAATAAAGGAGTGAGAGCGTCTGGTTTGGTGTGAGCGAAAGCTATGCCATCCTCTATTTAAAGGAAACTATCCAACGGTCGAAAAAATGAACATTGCAATCCGAACGTTAAACAATCTTAATTTTAAAGACCGGCGCCAGTATCACTGGCGCCAAAAAATAAAACCGTACGACTTCCTCGAAATTTCAAACCCCCCTACCCCCACCCTAACCCTAACCCAAAAAAAAAAAAATGAATAAGAAAGGGAAAAAAAGGAAAAAAAAAAAATACAACAGCACTCAGCCCAAAGTTGCTCGGCGCCAGTTACACTGGCACCAACTTTTGATATATATTTTTTGTTGGGCACCGGTGTAACTGGCGCCAGTTAAAAATAAAAAAAATCGACACCAGTTGCACTGGCACCAAATTCCTCTAGCAGTAATTTTCCAAAACCTTCCCTCTTTTACGCAATTGATATGAACTTCTTCCCTCTATCTGAAATTTTCTGTATAGTTGGCTTTCCAACAGCAAATCATCCACTAGTAACAATATTTCATCTCACCATACAATGCAACATATATATATTATACAAAATATGCAAATACAATGGTCCTGAGTGTAACTTGATTTCTCTAATTAATCAATAACTATACAGAGAATTGCACTCAAATTTGTTCGTGAAAGTGAGCACTTACTCAAGGAAACTTCTAAGCAAAGTCAGGCAGAATACTTTGATACCTACATATCTACACCATGATTTGAAGAACATACTACTTATCTACCATCGAGTGTGACTGTCAGTTCGTTTGATGTAGATGAGTCTTGATTATCTACCATCGGACGAGTTCTTGCAACATAACCAGGCTTCTTAGGCTCCGGTAAAGATGCTACATCAGTACCCAACATTACGATTACAGAAGACATCAACGGCCTATCGTCTGGATCGACTTGAATGCACAATAAACCGACTTTTATACATCTCAAGACGTCATTTAGAGGAAAGTCGTTATTCATCATTTCATCAACTAGCTCCAAGATCCTACCTTCATTCCACAAACTCCATGCCTGGACAAAGGTACAACATCACAATTCGAAACGTTTTAGGAATAAAAAATTCAAACTTCATTTGTAATACTGGTATTGATAACACTTGGTGCATAATAAAAAGCTATAAAAAATTATTTATAATATATTTTAGCCGTCATAAATTTTTTTTTGTAGTGAGATGATCCGGTCAAGCTTATACTTACATGTGATACGAGGTTTAGATAAAGAGAGAATGCATATGCTCCTCTATTCTTCTTTCCACTTATAATTTCCAGTACTAAGACTCCATAATTGAACACGTCTGACTTCAAAGAGAAAATTCCCTCCATAGCATACTCAGGAGACATGTATCCACTGCATGGACCATCATAACAAACTTACATTGTCGAGTTCCAAATAAAAAAAGTACTATGTAACTCAAAACTGATTGTGATTTCATACTTACTATGTACCGACGACTTTTCTGGTATTAAAATCAGTTTCATCACCACCAAAAAGTCTGGCCATACCGAAGTCCGAAATTTTTGGATTCATCCCCTCGTCAAGTAGAATATTGCTAGCTTTGAGATCTCTATGAATAATTCTGAAGATAGAATCGTGGTGAAGGTACAGAAGTCCTCGAGCAATCCCACTAATTATTCGGTTTCGTGTTCGCCAATCCAGTAATGCAACTTTTCCTTTATCTGAAAGGCATGCAATTCTATGGGTGTAAACTGTTGTGTATTTTTTCCTTGAAAGTAACTGTTGTGTAGCTATTTATTAATTTTAACCGTCTTAATATGAAATTGGAGAAAGAACAATCTGACTTTTGTGATGGAATTGAGTCCACCACCCACTACCACCCACCATGCGGAAACAAATCTCAAACACAAAGACAAGTAATTTATGTGGAAAAGTCTTTAAGGGAAATACCAATGCATTATGCATGAGTCCGAGAACAATCTCCACTCAACAGTTACGTTTCTCTCGCTATACGAAATCCAAATGAATCCGAGGTATTCCTACAATCCAGTAGACCCATATGGTCCACCCTTGTCTCCGCAACTATGGAGCACATCGGCAATTATGAAAATGGCGAGCCTGGTAAGCACTCCACCGCGAAACTGACGTATTGACGGAGAAAAGGTAACGGCTTGCTTATGCTAGAGCCTTTGTGGAGATCGAAGCCACAGATAATCTGCCAAGGAGTATCAAACTGCTTCCCAGTGGGGAGATGATATAGAACAGGTTGTGGATTACGAATGGGTTCCCTCGGTTGCCCCTGGTGTTCCTGCTTTGGTCATGCACGAAGTTAGTGTAACGTCTCCCCAGCTATGTTAATTGTGTAGAGATGGGATGTTTAGGACGTACTATATGTCCTAGACACCCACAGTTATGTATAAGGAGAATGGGACTCCTCTCAGAGGAGCAGATATGTAAGAATGTATCACATCATTTTCTATGTTATGTTGCAAGCCAATGATGGGGGTAGTAAGCAACTCATATATCCGGCTGTTCCATTACCTCCATATATGTGCCAGACCACAGCCACCAATGTTACACACATTCTCCTATAAGCTATCACATACCCTTGGTCTAGGCAAACTTCTTTATCTCTTCCAATACCTCTGGTAGCGTATGTCTTGGCAGTGTTGGTAATCCAAACCGGTTGCGATACCAGCCAGGTCACTGGGCATTCGATGATCTCCACACTCTGGACCCCTTGGCATGTCATACAGTGCAGGTCTTGTACATGTACTCCTTAGCCCTGCATAACTCATCCCAGCTAATTGCATGTACACCCTCCCTCTCTCCATATGAAGTCGCCATATTTCCTTTTTATCAATTTAGTGGTACTTACCGGGGTCAACAGAGCTTGCAGCCACTATATGGCCATAGCAGTAATAACCGCCATCACTAATTCAATCTGCCTGCCAAACGAGAGCAGCTGGACTTGCCATCCCTCCAGCCGAACTTGAATGAACTCCATTAGCGCCTTACAATCTATAGCATTTGTATAATTAATAGATATAGGTAACCCTGGAGGAACGTGATCATGGCTCTCTCAACATCTCCATACCGAGTTTGTCCCCCGAACATTTCAAGGAAGGATAGACATCAGTGACTATTATTGATGTCCTCAGAAACCCTGGGACTCACCCTTGGGCGTAGGGGTGAGCAGATTACGGTTTTGGGCCGAAAACCGACCCGAATTCGGTTTTAAATGTAACGGGTCGGATGTCAGTTGTCCAAAGGCTAATATTCGATTTTTCGGTTCGGGTCTCGGATTTGGGATCCGGTTTTCGACCCGAACCGAAAACCGATTGTGTAGTTACTTCTTTACCCCTCATTCTATATATAAGCAAAAAAACCTAAACCTAAAGCCTCTCTCTCCTCATTTTTTTCTGCCACCGCCTCTCTTCTCCAGGAAGAGAGAGTTCTCTCTCTCTCCTCTCTCTCTCTCTACTAAAGGACTCACAACGTCTCTCTTGAAGTACTCCCATGGCGGAGGACTCCCATGACGTCTTTCTCTCTCGAAGTACTCCCATGGCGGCTCTCTCATCTCTCTCCCTCTCTTGAGCGCGTCTTCGAGTAGGAGGCTGAAGTCGTCGTTCGAGGAAGGTGCCAGATCTCGCTCACAGCATAATCCAGATGGCGGAGAACGATGCAAAATCTTTGCTTGAAATGGTATGTTCTCTTGTGTGTGACATTTGATTTCAAATTTCTGGGAGGTATTATGGTATCATACAACGAAATCCAAATGAATATATGCCATGTGTATTCATAAGACCAATAAAATCTTGTATGTGCTGGTTGTTCATGGTAATTCCAATTTGGCTATTATGCAGTTTTATGTTCAATTTGATCATATTGATGAATATGTAATCTTTTGGCTTCAAACATTTTGTTGCAAGATCGATCGGCTTCTGCAGAGCTGATAGTTTAATTTAAGCAAACATTGGTAGAGTCTAATTTCTGTCGAGTTTTTTTTAATTGAATTGCAATTTTTTGTTTGATAAATAATTGCAGTTTTCTTTGCTCTTCTTCTACTTCTTTGTCTTTGTATCAATCGAACCGACGGAAAACCGATTTTTTTTAATCGGTTCGATTTTTTTTTTGTTTTAATAAAAACGGTTCAGTTTACGGTTTTTAAAAATAAGGTTTACGGTTTAGTCGGTTTTTGAAAAACGGTTTGGTTTGAACCGAACTGAACCGTTGCTCACCCCTACTTGGGCGTTGGGTGAGTTTGTAGTGCCACGCTTCCCATTCGGGGGCACTGTGTTGACTATCCTATCGGCATCAATTGATCGAGGCAGATTGAATTAAGTCTTTTCCTCTCTTTGGTTTGATTTCTTCGGAATCAGGTCTCAAATACATTAGATTGTGTCTTGGAGAAGAACTCTATATAAGAGTCCCTTTCTCAAACCATTCCACTGTTCGTTTTCGTTGTTGGTTTTGCTGATGCTTTCGATGTTGGTTTATGAATACGTTTTCATGAATGTTTCGATGGTTTTTATTGCTGCCTTTCATCGACTTACGTATTCATATCTAATTCTGGGAGAGAGATAAGAAGAGTATTGACCCTCTGTTGGTGCAAATGCAGGTGACTACGTAAGCGTAGCGTGATTGAATCGTTGGAGACCTCTTTCTCTCGACAATTCTCCAACATAGAGTAGCTTGATCCTTCTTTATTTTCACTCTTAACAAATGAACTTTCTTGTTTTGTCTATCGATCAATGATACCGTTAATAAAAAGAACTAGACATAGAGAGTAACCATAATGTGTGTTTGCTTGTCATATAAAATGGAAAATCATGGTAATGTTGCATGTTTGTCATATCAAATGTTGTTAAATAGATACAACTCCATGGATGTATGTTGCAAGTGTAGTATGAAAATTTTGTACGATTGCTCGAAGGAATTAGAATGCACTATAAATATCAAGTTTTTTTTTGTATTTTGTAATTGAATAACTAAGTTTCTTAGGAATGCATAGTCATGGACAACTTGTGCACAAAGTTCCTATTTAGCTTGACGGTTTTTTCTATAATTTCTTGACAGTTTAAAACCCTCGAGATCATTCTTTTACTTGACGGGTAAGAAAATGAAACGAGAAAATTGTTAAGAAAAATGGAGACTTTTCTCGACTCTGTCCTAGATGAGGGATGCGAAACGATCAAGAAAATTCTTTCTTGATGGAAAAAATTGTCAAAAAAGCCATTTTTCATGTAGTTGTTCCTCGAACGGTTGTCGCGGCCACAAGGTCGATTCGGCCTAGGAGGAACATGGATAACTGTGCTAATTCGAAAACTTTCAGTGGGGCTCGCTACCCACGCTAAAAGGATCGTAGTTTATCCAAGTTATGGTCTAGGATGACTTGTGGTGCCTGTGACCTTCATGTGTATTAACTTCTTGGCTAATGAAGTTTGGTTCACAGGGAAGGACATGATAAGTTTTGTTGCAGGAAAAGAGACTCTAGCATGGGTAAGAATCATAGTATATTATGTCGTTACATTTTGTCTCATATTCTTTTGAAGATAGAAAATGTAATGTTCATATTCTTTTGAGACAAAAAAATGTTCACGAGGCCGAAGCCTTCTTGCTTAGCTGAAGTAATGTCCATATTCTTTTGAAGCTTTCTAAGCAACATTTGGAAGACTTCCGTCGATGGTGTATATATATTTTATTTCTAGTAAAGCAATGTTATGTATGGAACGATGTATCTTTTTTCATTGTTAATGTTGGAAGCCAGTACGACACCATTTACTCAGCTGTATCAAACCTATGTAATGATGTGAATTATCAATCAAAATATTTATTCAAATCTATGCCATGATGATACTCAAGTTGTCTTCTTAAATTCTATTACAAATCTCTACAAAACCTCGATGTTTCAAAATGTACACGAACACGTCTTGTACAAGCACAACATAGGCTTGTGCGATATCACACCTAGTAGAGACTTATCGATTTGGTAGCATTGGAGCGTGATATATTGGTATCAGAGTACGATTTTACTTCCTTGGCTTTCTCGTTTTGAAAATCTTTGAAAATAGACACAAGTTTTTTTGAATTGAACCTTTGACCCCGTGTTTATGAGATGTTCCATATAATAAATCCATAATATTTTTTAAGACTAATGTGAGTTATTTCTTTTGTAAGATATGGCAAAACGGAACAATTTGGACACATCGAGTAGCTCTAGCAACTCAAAAGCCGAACCCTCGATCCATCTAATAGAAAGAATGATGCGCATGTTGGAGACGCAGCAACAGCAAGCCGAAGGTCAGTAAAAGCAAGCTGAGACACGACAAAGTCAGTTCGAGACTCGATTCGAGGTGCAGTTCCAAGTACAAGATAAACAGTTGGATACGCTGCAACAGATTGTTCAAAAGATTGTTGCCACAACTGCTCAATGACAACGGCTGCAGTAGTTGAATCCGTAGAAGTCGAAGTGAAGGAGCCCCAACCTGCAAGCGAGAAGAATTCCATATTTGACATCTCAGAATTCAAGAAAGTGTGCAACACTTCGTTCCAAGGGACTAAAATCCTTCCATGGTGATGGACTCGCTAATAAAGTTGGAGGACCACTTCGAGCTACTCGGTATTCACAAGTCGAAGAGGGTAGAGTGTGCACAACTTCAACTACACATGAACGCACATGATTGCTGGGACGTGCAAAAGCAACTGATACTTTGTAATGACAAGACTGCATGGACCTCTTGGGCCACGTTCTGAAAGGCTTTTCAAGACAAATACCTCCTTCCAACAGTTCGTCGGCAGAAGGAAAACGAGTTTGTTCAGCTCAAGCAAGGGAGCATGATCGTGTGGCAATATATAGCAGAGTTCAAAAGACTGGCC
Organism: Iris pallida; assembly: GCA_029216955.1. Taxonomy (NCBI): domain Eukaryota; kingdom Viridiplantae; phylum Streptophyta; class Magnoliopsida; order Asparagales; family Iridaceae; genus Iris; species Iris pallida. The sequence goes on along the minus strand of JANAVB010022511.1, from coordinate 20,643 downwards.
ATGTTTGCTAGCTCCTAACTTCCAGACGCGTTGACTTGTGTTCGAAGATTAGAAGAAGGTCGGCGGTCTTCCATTCAGGCACACATCGTGGTCCCGTAGTAGCAGATGATGAGGGAGTCGCTCAACCATGACCTCGCCCTAGAGCCTCAATACCCTTCTACTACTTCCAGTGCTGTACAGAATTCTAACCACAAGCACCCTAGTACCACGGAAGGTAACAACGCGCAAAAGTGTCACAAAAATGGCGGCTATCAAGGGCAAAACAAAGGGCTCTATTGTACCAAATGCAATCGCAGTAGGCACCTGGCTAGTTATTGTAGTTCCAGATGAAGGATTCTTCAAGTGTGGTCGCGTGGGCCACATAGCACGTTACTGCCAAGACGAAAGACTAAAAAACATCCTCCACAATATTAGCATCAAAAGAACCGTAGTCAGGTTCCCCAGGCTCCCTAGGCCACACCGCAAGACAATCAAAATCGTCGTTCCAATGGGCAAGGCCGAGCCTTTGCTATGACTTAGGAGGAGGTGCATGCCTTGAATACTACCTTATCAGGTATACTGCTATTCAACAATATTTTAGTTAGAGTTTTATTTGATTCAGGTACAACCCATAGTTCACATTGGCAGATCTATCGAGTACCATAAGTTAAAGATGTCTTTGTTAGATATGAACCTTAGTGTTACCATCCCATCTGGACTGGATTTGCCTGCTAATTTAATATGTAGAGATGGCCGTATTCGTGTTATAGGTAGGATATTGTCTCTAGATATGATAGTCCTAGATATTAAGGAGTATGGCATCATTTTGGATATGGATTGGCTCGATGCTTGCTCTACGATGATCGACTACGCAAAAATAAGTCGTTTTTCGTCTGTTCGGAGAAATTGAATTCTCGTAATCATGTGGTTCAGCATTAAAGGTAACCATGATTATTTTTGCTATATCGGGTCGATGGTTGTCATGCTCTGACTGTGAAGGATTCTTGGTTTCTGTTAGAGACATGAAAGGATGGTGCAGACACAGTGCAGATTGACGTTGTGGCAAAATTTTCAGACGTGTTTCCAGATGAGCTACTTGGCATGCCTCCTGATCGAGAGAGAAAATTTACCATCGACACATTTTTAGATACCCGACCGATATCCAAGCTCCATAGAGAATAGCCCCTGTAGAATTAAAGTTGCTCAAGATCCAATTGCAAGAATTGCTAGACCATGGATATTCGTCCCAACGTCTCTTCATGGGGAGCATCGGTCCTGTTTGTTGAGAAGAAAGATGGATTGATAAGGTTGTGCATCGATTGTCGAGAGTTGAACAAGGTCCCATTAGAAATAAGTATTCATTGCTAAGAATCGATGACTTGTTCTATCGGTTGCAGGTGCGTTAGTTTTCTCTAAGATAGACCTTCATTCTAGCTACCACCGGTGGAAGATCAAGCCAGAGGACGTGCCTAAGTCTACGTTTCATACAAGATATGGCAACTATGAGTTCTTGGTTATGCCATTTGGTTTGACCAATGACCCAACCACATCCATGAATTTGATGAATCGAGTATTCAAATCTTTAGTTTAACAAGTTTGTGGCCGTGTTCATCGATGATATCTTAGTCTATTCGAAAAGCAAAAAAGACCATACATAACACTTAAGGATTGTGCTGCAGACTCCATGAGAGCATCAGTTATATAAAAAGTTCAGCAAGTGCAAATTTTGGATGAGCAGTGTGTCACTCCTTGGTCATGTTATCTCAACCAGAAGGTATTGCAGTCGATTCGAAGTAAGTTAAAGCAATCATGGATTGGAAGAGACATGTATCAGCCAGTAACATTCGAAGTTTTTTTGGCTTGGTGGGCTACTATCGGAGATTCGTAAAGGATTTTTTGAAACTTGCATCACCTCTGACTCACCTCACCAATAAGGGAGTCGCATTTGAGTAGACGAATGACTACGAGACTTGCTTTCATGAGTTAAAGCAGTGGCTCGTTTTAGCACCAATTTGCGCTTCCAACGATAGTAAGGGATTTCAGATCTACAGTGATGCGCGGGGTCTGGGTTTGGATTGTGTGTTGATGCAAAATGGAAAAGTTATCTTGTATGCCTCTCGAAAGTTGAAGCCACACGAGAAAAAATACCCTACTCATGATTTGGAAGTGGTTGGGATTGTATTTCTTTAAAGTTATAGCGATACTATTTCTATGGAATGTTTTGCAAAATGATCACTGACTACAAGAGCCTCAAGTATATATTCACGCAAAATGATTTGAATTTGAGACAATGGTGGTGGTTGGAGCTTATCAAGGATTATGACTTAACCATTTCATATTCCCCAAGCAAGACGAATGTTGTAGCAGAAACATTGAGCCGTAAATTCATTAGAACCCTATCAATAGGAGCAAAGATATTGGAAGACTTAGAAAATATGGGCATCGAGCTTCGGGTTTGCGGTCAGGATGTACAGTTAGCTCAATTTCAACTTGAGTCGAGTCTACTTGAGAAAATCAAAACTACATAGAGGAATGATGAATTTCTACAGAAAATCCGTGGGATGATAGCAAAAGAAAAGGCAACTGATTTCACAGAATTTGTGTAGAAGCTTCAAAAATGTCAAAAGAATGCATTGCGCTACTTACAGATAGCGCTATGACCTAACAATTAAATAGCACCCGGTGTCAAATAGCGACAAGATTAAATGGCGCTGGACATTAAATAGCGCATGACTGCCACGTGTAAGCTTCCTCGAGAAGCTAAGTCGTCAGTCATAATGACCAACAACACGAAAGTCGAGAAACATCCCTTCAAATCCCGAGCGCACAACGCTCAAGGAAGATTATGTCAGACCGATCATAATGAGCTTTGTCAGTTACTCTGCACCATTTATCATTGGCGCAAAGTGGCTAACTCCTCACAGGATCAATATTTAAGCGCTTTTCGTCAATTGGCGCTCCTCAACACCATGCGTCATTCATCAACTGGCGCCAAACATTCAACTAATCTAGAAGCAGTTAAGATGTGGCGGCGCATGCCAGTAATCTCAAAGAACGTACATGCAATGCCTACGACCAAGCAACTTTCTCACAGAATGCCATGCGTCTCATGCAGTTAAGCTAACCGTTTGCACAAATGGATAAAGCAAAACATGGTGGCCAAACAATGTTGTGCGCCAATCACTGTAAACTTAACAGTTATATAAAATTCTATAAATAGAGTCAAAATCACTCTTAAAAAGCATCACGATGATCATAATCTTCTGAGAAGTTGCCGCAACACGTTCCAGAGCATTTCTTCTTCGACATCGCATCGTCCAAGGGATAAAGTGATCGTCTTTTGATCAGATTCCTAAAGTTGTACTTCTCCAGAATCAAATTGTACTTTGTACTTTTCTTTTCTTAGTTTTTAGTAGATTTTCTTGGAAAAATTTTGTTTTCGCAAATAAAATGGCGACTCTGCTGGGGACGACTTTCTCTCCGACGAGAATGTAACAACTCAATGTGATGTTGCGTCGGTCAACACGACGTGGGAGACTTTGGTCGTTGAATTCAACCAAACTGCTTATGAGGAACTAATTGGCGCTGGGGGTGCCAAGCGTGCTGCTGCCAAGCACGCCACCACTGCTGCTGCCAAGAACAAGGCACGCGCAATCTGGACTCCGAAGTCAACTGTTGCGCCAATTGTTGTTGCTGCTACCCAAGACAAGGAAAAGCGTCCTATGGCCACTCCCCACTCTTCCCCAGTCCTCGACTTGGTGGAAAACTCACTTGATTGCGCCTTTGTGCCAATCAGTGCCAAAGCATCTCTGAACATGAGCTCTACTTCCAAGAAAGTAGATTATGTTCAGAGTTTGCTTCCTTTTGCCCATAGGCGTCGGGCCAAATGCGTTGTGCCAATACGTGCAGAGCACCAAGGCATATTGCCTACTCCATGCCAAACTAGTTTGCGCCAAGCGATCCCGCGCCAATCAGGCCAGCACCGTGACCTCCTACTCTGCGCATATCAAGAACAGAACATGGGAAGTAAGGGTGTCACAGACTAGCAATCAAGTGATGCCAGATGCTGACATGCGCACCTATATTAATAGGCGCAGAGCAGAACAAATAAATCAGATGGTGCGCCAAAAGACTCCAACGCAGTCTGCGCCAAATGCTAACTCACGCACAAATGAGGGTTTCTAAGAGCCAGAATCACTCATCTATGCCAATGAACTTAGTATTGTCCTGTATAAGCACTATATAAGCAGGGAACTCAAAAGTTTAGCAATAGACATCATATTCCTAATGTAATCTGGCAGAGTCAGCCTCTTTCTTCATCTTCTTCTTCTTTTCCAGCTACTGTACCAGATCTCCGCGAACTCATTATACAAAAGCGGAAGACTACGAGTTCATCTCGTGCAGCGATGACTCCACAGACTGAACATCACTGTAATCAGTATCATGAAATTGTAATCAAGTGCTGTTGTAAGACAGCCAAACGGTATGTGTTTGACCGCTTGAATTACCCCTGCTTTTCTAGAATGATCTTAATAGTTGAGGATGACATGATCATATATGACAAATGTCGCTGCTATTCATATGAAGTTGACGTCAAGTGTTGTTGCAAGCTAGCAAAACGGGCGGTGTTCAACCGTTTGAATTACTCTCGATCTCCCGATCACTCCGATCTCCCACTGTGATCTTAGTAGATGAAGACGAACTGTTGTTTGCTTCTATCAACATAGCATCTCGTAGCACCGGGGGTGGAAGACGTCCGAGGTGTAATTTATCGCGACCGTCGAGTCGACAAATCTACGGTCAAATCCCAGATTCTTTTGAAGAGTTTACCAGAACACAAGATCAAGAAGCCGAGACTTCCTCGGTCAAAGGAATCTTCCCAATTCCAACCCTGGGGGTAGCAGTCTGTTAGACTTCGATGCCGACAGCGAAGACTCTGATCAAACCATTCTATCTACCAACTCATCTTCTATCAAGAAAAGTATCTGCTTACGTGACGAACGAAAAGCAAGACGCTTCCAGTTCTGCTAGCCAAGAATTGAGAATTGCTGCTTGGAAGCTAATTTGAAGGCCATGGCTGACATGGTTACAAGCATGCACACGGTGATTATGACACAACATGTTGTTCTGTTGGTTATAAATCCAATTCTAACCCAAGAACACGCACCAGGTGCGATATCTATCAACACTAGCTCTGGAGTACAACCTCCTCTAAATACCACTGTCCCGGAGGGCTACACCTTCAAGCACAGGCTACTCAAGTCATTCCGGTGCTGGGGGTAGTCTTACCATGCAGTTCCATATCCCAACCCTTCAAATCAATCCGCTGCTCCTCAAACACCAGGAGACCCTCTGAAGCAGTCAAGCTTCTGCGAAATCAGTTTGAAACTTTCAAGCAGAATGAGGGATTACAGAAATTAGGGATCAAACAACCATATCCCGCAGAATAGAAAGAAGTTACATTTCTGTCTAAATACAAGCCACGACTATAATGCTATTCGACGGCAGCACATCTCCAAGTCAGTATATCAACCACTTCGAGATGATGACTAATCACCTTCAGCAGAATGATGCTCTACTTACCAGAGTCTTCGTCGGATGCTTAGAGGGTGTTGCCTATGACTGATATCGAAACCTACTGAATGGTTGCATAACATCCTTCACAGCGTTGAAGCAGATGTTCCTGGAACGATTCTATGAAGGAACCCGACATGACTATGTCCGCCCTTACCAAAATCAAGCAGAAGCCCAATGAAAAGCTGAATGTTTCATCGAGCGCTTCTGACGAAAGGCCCCGAAAATGTCTCTAGGTACTCCTGACGCATTGACAATAATACTTACAAATCAAACTTGTTAGCTATTGTCAGCATGTGGACGGGACCGACACAATTTCAATATTGGGATTCCTTTATAGTAAGTGCCAGAGCAGCTGAAGACAGTGCTGAAAAGTTCAAACAATTAGACATCCCGATGCCTAATCTTGACAAGGATAAGCATCCCGCTACTAGCAGCGGTATTCACCAAAACAATCGCAAAGACAAAGAGGCCTTAGCATCAATATAGGTCAGCCAGTACCTACAGCGACAGCACCTCCACAGAGGGCAGCACCACGACCCAAGGATTATTCCTTCGACGACGACGACTCAAGAGCATCTTTGATTGTTTGATCAAAAGCAATAAACTTCAACTACCGGAGATCAACGGCCAGACGAAGTAGGTAAGACTGATAATTCTAAATATTGCATGTATCACAGGTTTATGGGACATCCAACCAGGACGTGCTATGTGTTCAAAGAAAAGATCCAGGAATTGATCAACGCTGAAGCAACCACTCTCTAAAAGTAAGAGAAGACGATGACAGCCAACGTCGTCTCTTTGCAATTTAGAGACTTCGCTCCACAAGTAGTTCCTGACGGTGTTGTTCCGATACCTAAGACAACTATGGAGATTGTCAAGCTCCCGCCGACACGAAATGATAGTTTGGTACCACTGTCAACAGCTAAAGGCAAAATCATGTGGGTTCACCCAGACCTGGTCGACGAATTCGAACAGAAGATAACCGTCTCTCCTCTTGTTACCTGACAATATCTCCAGCCAAGGTCACAAATGTTGTTGTAACTTTTGCGACTGAAGATATCAATAAAACAATGTCTCCTTCGTAGTATATTGATGTCAACTATTATGCACAACATTGTTTAAAAATTCTGGACAATTTCGAACCTCTCACCTTAGGAGCAATTCGACCTTTTCAAGATGAGATAGTTTACGAACCGGTACAAAATTCATTCTTCGTAGTTCCTCCTCGAATGATGAGGATGCAATCCTCTTTAGCAGAGAACATAACCAAAGAACTATACTCGACAGTGATTCTGAAAATGACGAACGTGGAAGAATACAACTGCGTCGTTATAGTCAGCAATCCAAAAACATCATTCGAAAAATGGGTTACAATTTCGTGTCTGGACTGAATGAAGGCAAAGGTAGACGTACTAATGTTCGACTACCCGCTCCGAAAGGAAGGTCATCACAATACTATAACAAGACCAGACATGGGTTAGGCTATATTACGCCGAACACAACCCCGGATAGATCTAAATCAGATGAAGAGATACGATCTCACTCTTCCGATTCCGCTTCATGGGACTCGACACCAGCATAGAAGAGGTTCATCAACTGACTCTATCTGTCAATATGGTGACAACTGAATTCCCAGATGTAACCACCATTTTTCTAAAATGAGGGTAATTTTGAACTTTTATAAAATTGACCATGTTTGTTATTAATATATATTTAAATCTTATTAATGAATAATTGGTGAATTTAGATTATTTAAATACTAATTAAATTGGTGTATTGTGATTTTGGTGTTCTACTAGTGTAACCCTAGAACTAATTAACCTAGAGACAAACCATGACCATGGGGACCTATTCCATGTGATTAGAGTAGCTAATTACCACTTTTTAGGCTAATTATTTTTGGTCATTTTTGACTTTTAGTGAAAATGAATTTTGATTGATTAATTTTGTGCTAATCATTTTGTTAAGCCTTAACCTAGAATTGCCCTAACCTAGATATTAGTCATGAGCCTAGATATTACATTAGAAGCTTCCATCATGACAAGGTTAGTAATATCTAGATATTAAGTTAGGATTTGGATACTTGTTAAGGTTAGATATTTAGCATGGGCCTTTACCTAGAAGGCCTTGAATTATACATGTAGAGGCCTCTAAATCACCTAGAACTAAACCTAACCCTAGAGACAACCCTTGGCTGCCATTAAAGGGTTCCCTCCCCCTATATAACATCTCTTTGCACCCCCTTGCCTCTTTTACATAGCCCTCCTTAAGCCCTAATAGTTTTCTTCCCCAAAAATCATCCACTTTCTCCAAATTAACTCCAAATTGAGCCTAGTCTTTTGCATCACACTCCCCTAGTGTAGAGAGGTCTATAGAAGCTAGCTAACAAGGATTTGGAGGCTTTGGACCATTGCAAGTTGGAAGAAGGATCTCATTCTTAGGCTTTTTCATTGAGATATAACTCTCAATAGGTAATGGTCTCTAAACCCTTCAAATTTCTGTTGTCTCTTCATAGATGCATGCATCTAGGTACCATGGACATGTAGACCAAGTTTGGTTCGATTTCGAACCCATTAGGTATGCGTATCGCATGAGTATCGGAGTGCTATTGAACGTGTTTGATGAAATGCCCAATGAATTGTTTGTTAACCATTTTCAAAACTAATTTCATAATCCTGTAGCCTATTATGTGTGATTTAGATTTCCTGATCTCTGAGCACATTTTGACATGATCTTCGTGTCCAAATCGGACGCGGGCACGAGGCCCGTGCACCGTCCCCTGCTACCCGACCCTGTTTTCTCTTTGTATTGGACACGTAGACACGTGCCACTTGGCACAGGGGTCGGGGCCATCACTGTCAGACCCCTCCCCGGATTTGAGACACTCTTGTGTCGTATCGGATACGGGATCTGACCCGCACTGGTTTTTTGCACTGCTTTGAGTGTTCTCGAGTCGAGCTACTGATACGTGCTCGACACACGAGCATGAATCGACCTGGACACGATACAGGTCGACTAGACCCTAGCCCTATGTCCACTCTAACCCTAGGCACAGCCACGAGTCGTCTCATGCACTGTGTCGTGTACACGAAATGGCAGCACGATGATTACTGATGCAGTTTTCTGATACTTGCTTTTTGTGAGATTCGACACAGTATTGGACATAGCCTGGACACGACACACCCCCCCCCCCCTTGCTGACATGATGTTGACACACTTATACACTTCTTATTTCCAGGTTTTGCTTTGTATTTGGGTTTCGAGTTAGGGTTTGTATTGGGTATCTTGGTATTAGATTGTGTGTTTGTGTCCAAGAGAGGCCAGTACTAGTGTTGGCCTTTGGGCCAGGTATCAAGTGGGTGTCTATAGTGTTTAGTGTTAGGTGGTGTCCATGTATCAGTCGAGTGCCATGTGCTAGTGTGCGTGTTAGGTGAGTGTCTGCATGTAACAGTATGTATCATATATTCCATAAATGTGCAGTGGCTGGGTTAGAGATTTGAGTAAGGTATCAGTAATTAGAGAGTTCAGACATTTAGATTATTGGAATGATAGGATGGGCACATGTGGGTGAGGTTAGTATCAGTATAGTTAGTATCCTTGTGTTAGTTGTGGTACCTGTCAGTTATCCTATATGTTAGGACACCTATATATAGGTGTTACATGATATAGGATATGAGGGTTAAGCTTGGGTGCAGTACATTAACAGAGTAGCAGCTAATCTCCTGCAATTGGTAGCAGCAGCTTGGCCTTGGTTTGCCTTGGCTTGGCATTGCCTTGCCTGGCAAGCAGCAGGCAGGCACTGCAGTGAGCATCTGCAGCAGCAAACATGCTGCAGTCCACAGCAGCAGGGTCCCCCTCCCGTTGGGGGTGTTGGCCAAATAGCCATGGGCCAGAGCAGTTGGCCTTAGGCCATGGTTTAGTTGAGTTGGGGTTTAGTGCATCATGTGAGTATCAATTAGGTACTTGGTATCACAGGATATGTGTGTGGGTGTCCTAATGTGTTCTGAGTTTAGTTCCTAGGAATAAGTCCAGTTGTTAAGTTATATATAGTTGTATATATGTATGTGATTCTATGTATTTATATATGTGTTAGTTATATAGATGTGTATTCTATATATATATAAGTTATTCACATGGGTGCAATATATATTACTAGTAGGCAAGTTTATAGGTGATGGATTATAGGATATTATATATATGTTTGTATGATGATTAGTTGAGGGTTTCCTAGTGATGGGGTAACAGATGTAGATAGATGAGGATATTAGTGTGGGAATATACTCCAGGTGAGTGTAGCAATGACAGATGAAGCATCAAATGGTTGGGTTGTCTGTTCAGTAGATTAAGGTATGAACTTGTTGCATATATTGTATAGATAGGTTTGTTTGAGGTTATGAAGGGATATGTTTGTTCAGTCCTAGACTAATAGGAGGGAGGTTAAGGTATTGGAATGTTAGAGTATCAGTAATTTCTAACACCTAGTATCAGAGAGGTTTGGGACCCTTGATAGCTGCCCAAGTATTTGGGATCAAGGAGTTGGTCTTGTAGTTCATGTATAGAGGGATTGAATGTGGTGAGGTTAATCCCCTTTCAACTGAGTTGATGTAGGGATTTATATAGTGTGAACACTTGAGTGAGGACTTGTATGTTAGAGGAAGGGGGAGTTGTTTCCTGTAGGTAGGGAGACCATGCTAATGCATACTGCCTTGTATGTATTAGTGTCAACATGATATATGGATACCTGAGGGTGAGACTAAGTGAATGTTAAGGTATGTTTTGATATTGGCACTATATGAGGTCCTATTATCTAGTTTTAGCTAGTATGCTAATATCACCAAGATACTAATCTAAAAACTTAGATATAGGCTAAAACAACCTAGAATGACCTATGTTGACTTGGTTTGACCCAGAGTTGACTTTGACCTAGATTGACCTAAAAATCATGTAGTTTGCATTGTATACTTCATTTACCTTATATTGAACACATCATAACCTGTATTGCTCTAAATAGGACATTGTGACTCCGGTGCAGACATCTATTTTCATCAGTTGCACAGAGTATCAGGCGAGTACATTCTCTGATCGTTTCATACTTGTTAGGATCTATATTCTTGCTCTAGACTACTTTACTTGATGCTGACACTTGTTATCACGGATTGGTACTATATAGATCTTTTCATGCGATATTATCTCCTTAGCGGATACATCGGGTATTTCGTGTTCGTGTACTTTATCATGGATATCGTGTACTCCTTGTATTCGTGTACAAATCGTGTGAAATTGTGTACTCTCATGTGCTCACATGATCTTCGTGTACAATAACATAACTTGACTGGATCCTTGTGTACTGATCGGAGACGGGGGAGTAGAAGTGGTTGTGATTACTCTATTAGTTTACTCGTGTATAACCTCTGTAGATTACTCATGTATAACGTCGTGCCGGTTACATAACCATCTTGTGCTCTGAATCACTAGTCACTTACAGTTCTTACTTATCACAGACATTTCCAGTTTACCATATTTCTCTTACCTTTCATGTACATTCTTACAGTTCACGTATCTTACTCTATGCTTGTTTTACATTTTCTGCCATGATATGAATTGCGTGAGAGATATGTGCTCGTTCATGTCCTGACTGAACCTGTTGAAAATATTACATATGTTACTGAGGGTTTCTGTACCACCTGCTACGGAGCACACCTAGATGATACCTGTGAGTTGGACCTTCAGAAGGATCCAGCTATAGCTGTGGACACCATCCCTATTGCCTAGGCTAGGCTACTAGGCTACTTATCTTATTTCTTTGTCTTTTGTATTTGACTTTTGTGTTGTATTATTTCTGGATGTTGAGATGTTAGTGTCGTTTAGACACTTGAACTTATTTTCTTTGTTTGTCTCTGTTTTATTTCTCTTTTGAGATTTCACATCTATCTTATCGTGCTTTTATCTACCTCTAGATTTTGTGATCGAGTTGTATCTTCTGAGATTGTCCTCCGTTCGGAGAGTATATCATATTTTGTTTAGTTTGTGATTGTGACCTAGAACAGCGTTTCTACCCGCCGACACTGCGACGTAGGCTGGACGTACCCACTTCTCGTACCCCTACACTGGGTGCGGGTCGTGACACCAGAAGGCAATGACAATGATGACTTTATCGAAACTTATGAGGATGAGCCTTGGGCATAAAGAATAGATACTCAATGGAACTTCGCTTCGACCAGCATGAACCACTCACTAAGGACGAGCTAATCCAGATCGACGTCGGAGATAGAAGCTTCTCCAAGGCCAATCTTTATCAGCAAAAGCCTCTCTGAAGCAGACAAACAAGACTTGACCCAGCTCATTAGAGAATACATGACGTGTTCGCCTGGAGCCATGAAGATCTGCTGGGACTAGATCCTCAGATTGCTACCCATAAGCTCAACATTTAGCCAAATGCTAGGCCGATCAAGCAACAACAGCGACGGTTCCGACCTGATATGATAGATGCCATAAAAGTGGAAGTCAAAAAGCTCATTGCCTGTAGCTTTGTTAGGAAGGAACAACATCCCGACTGGGTGGCTAATGTCGTCCCATGAAGAAAACAGAAAAGGTCCGAGTCTGCATAGACTTTAGAGACCTCAACGCAGCTTGTCCCAAGGATGAGTTTCCTCTTCCAATCAGTGATGTTATGATCGACAACACCTGCGAATTCGAACGAATGCTTTCATGGATGGGTTCTCTGGATATAAACAGACCAGGATGAATCCCGAAGATGAAAAACATACATCCTTCCGCACTCCTCTGGGAGTCTATTGCTATACAGTCATACCATTTGGTCTCAAGAACGCTGGTGCTACCTATCAGCATTTTTCATGAGCATTTGCAAAAATAGTCGAATACTATGTCGACGATATTGCTGTCAAGAGTCGTTTAAAGGAAGACCATATCCAAGACTTAAAGACTATTTTCGATCTAATGCGCAGCATCAACTCAAAATAATCCTACCAAGTTATTCTTGGGAGTCTTTAGTGGCAAATTCCTCGAATTCTTATTATCTCTAAGGGTATACATGTTGACCCTGAGAAAGTCAGTCATTCAAGAGATGCGTCCTCCATGCAACCTAAAAGAGCTACGAGGATTCCAGGTACGACTTGCTTATATCAGGAGATTCATCTCAAATATCTCAGTACGCTGCAGACCGTTCACTCAACTAATGAAGAAATGTGTCTTTCGTTTAGACTGATGAATATCATCAAGCATTCGAGGACATTAAGTGGTACTTGATAAACCCTCCAAGTCCTGGTTCCTCTAATCACAGGAATACCCTTCTTGATGTACGTTCGAGCAATGGATCACTCTCTCGATGCCCTCTTAGCCCAGAAGAACAATAAAGCCATGAGCAAGCAATCTACTACCTCAGCCGCACAACGATCGGTGCTGAACATCGATACGTCTGGTGGAAAAAGAATGCTTAGCCTTGATATTCGCTGTCCAGAAGACGCGTCATTACATCACGGGCTAGACTATTCATGTCATCCCCGGAGTCAATCCTCTGCGGTTCTGATGAAGAAGTCTAGTACACTCAACTCTAGACTCGCTACATGGACGATATTGCTAGCACATACGATATGGTCTATGTCCAGCAGAAGTCTGTCAAGGGTCAAGCCCTAGCTGACTTCTTGGCTGCTCATCCAATTCCTGAAACTTCAAAGCTCTACGACGAAATTCTTGATGAAACTCTAGTCTAACATGACTTCAGGAGGAATACTCGCTTGGCGTCTATTCTTTGGTGGTGCATCTAGAATCGGACCTAACGGTATCATCACCGCTGGAGTAGGAATTATCCTTGTATCCCCAGAAGGGCTAGCCATTCAAAGAGCCTATTCTTTGGACGAACCGTGTTCCAACAATGTTGCCGAATACAACGCTTTGCTTATCGGTCTCCAGTTAGCTAAATAGCTGGATATCGATTATCTTGAAGTATACGGAGACTATAAACTGATTGTCAACCAGGTTAAAGATACGTTTGAAGTTCGACATCAAGACCCATCCCTTATCAAGAAGCAGCAGTTAACTGGCTATATCATTCAAAGGTTTCTTTATTGAACATATACGGTGAGCGTGCAATACGGAAGCCGATGCCCTCGCTAACCTTGCACAGTATTAGTTGTCCCTGTAAAAAGGCAACAGTTAATCGTCATCGCTAATCGAGAATTATTCTGTATCGAGAATAATTTGAGTATTGAATTAAGCAATGCAGTCGAATTGGCACTACTAGCGAGGACCGGAACTCCCTTCATCGACTTCGCAGTACATGACATCCTGCCAGAAGACCCTAAAGAAACTACGACAATTCGTCGTCGATCAATCTGATTCTATTACAATCACTCGTCCAAACACTCTACCGTCGATTATTTGATAGTATGCTTCTGCGATGTCTTGCGGTGACGAGGCAAACAGATATTACTGAAGCTCACGATGGTGTCTGCGGTGCACATTAGCCTGGTCCCAAGCTACAGGACCGTATCAGACGTATGGGATACTATTAGCCCACCATGGTAGCGGATACAATTGAATATGCAAGGAAATGCCGAGCATATCAGATCCATGCAGATTTTATTCACCAACCGTCTGAATTCTCACATCCCACTGCAGCATCTTAGCCCTTTGAAACCTGGGCCATGGATGTCATCGGTCCTATCAACCTACCATCATCTCGAAGACATCGATTCATCCTAGCCATAACCGATTATTTCTCGAAATGGGCAGAAGCTATTCCTTTAACTAAAGTCAAGAAAAACAGTGTCATTAACTTCATCAAGCATCACGTGATTTATCGATTCGGTGTTCCTCGAATAATCATCCATGACAACGGACCTCAGTTTGTGAGTCAAGCATTCACTTGATTCTGTAATGATACTCGAATAACAACATTGCTTCTACAGCTAATAATCCCGCAGCCAACGATTTAGCAGAAGCATTCAATAAGACAATTATCAAGCTTCTCAAGAAGTTTGTTTCCGCCAATAAACACAACTGGAACAAAAAACTTGGAGAATGCCTATGGACATACTACTATTGTACGTACCCCGACTGGCTGTACACCATTCTCTCTGGTGTATGCCAAGCTGTCTTACCGTTGGAGATTCAAATTCCATCCTTGAGGATAGCTATCGCCAACGAGTTGACGGTAGAAAATAATAATCGTCTTCGACTTCAAGAACTTGAAGCACTCGACGAGAAATGATTGCTAGCTCAACAGTATATTGAGTTATATCAAGCCCATATCTCAAAAGCTTTCAACCGTAAAGTCAAAGTACGAACATTTCAAAAAGGCGAGCTAGTCCTTACTGTCAGACGTCCTATGACTATGATACACATGAGCAAAGGCAAGTTCGAGCCAAAGTATGAAGGTCCGTATGTCATAAGCAAAGTCTTCTCTAACGGGACTTACCAGCTGACCGGAATGGACGGTCGAATAGCTATGATGCCTATCAACGGCAAATTCCTGAAAAAATATCATATTTGAGAGTATGTATTATATTTTCTGATAAATGTTGTACATACACAAATCTTCGAATTATTATCTTTTATTCATTCTTTAATGAGTAAACCCACAGATAATAAATTCTCAAAAATCTCCAGTGGAATCTAACCCGAATTTTATGGGTACATCCTCAAAAGATTATCCCACAATGTCCATCATAACTTACCATCTCAACATCATCTTTTGAAACCCAGTGATGCGTATGGAATTTTGGTACGCAGGAGTGCTGCGTATGATTTGTTGGGCGTAAGGGTGCTGCACCCGAGAAGTTTGAACTGAATCTGTTGTAACTGCACTGTTGGACTGCGATGAGCTGACACGTGACGGTTGCTTAGATTCTTTTGTTGCTGAGATATTGGATGGTTGGCACCCGTTCGTGATTGGAACTGAGTCAAAAGACATGTGGCGCGTGTACATTGCTCAAAGATTTGATTTGTTGAAACCGAATAGATTTGATGTGCTGACTTGGTTCAGTACATGAGGGAACTTGGCGCATGGCCACTGGCCGCATGGCTTTAAGGGAGCATGCGAGGATTAGTCGGGTCTAGCCATATGACAGGGCACAGCTGTAGCCGATAAATGAGTAATAATTACGCTGACGTTGGCTGTCATCTCATATTTCGAATCTGTCTTCATCTGAAACGACTCCCATGTGCCTAGGTGATGGGCGCATAGAGTCGGGCATGATGATGCTTGGTTTATTGTGCAGTCGTTCTGCACATCCTTCGAGAAGCACACTGCATCATATTACAACTGACATGTGACACGTTTGTCAGTGTTGTATTAAATGGATGGAAGTTTGTGGAGCCATAGGCGCATGCATCTTGGCGCATCCGAGTCTTGGCGCAGCTTTGGTGGGCGCATGGTTATTAAGGCACATGGTTTTTTTTTTTTTCCATGCTTTTATTGAGAGTCTTATCCCAATAACTGTCCGGTAAGTTTTCTTCTGACAACAAACACTATACCTTCTCCATTAGTGTCCTGTTTATATGCTCCTCTACACCATTTAGCTGAGGTATCTTTAGCAGAGTCTTCTAGTATCGAATCCCTTGCTCTTTGCAGTAAGCATCAAAGAGACAGTGTATTATAAATTTGAAACCTTAGTCCCAGTTATTTTTCTTATTGGATCCCTGTCTAAAGCTCAATTTTGTACCGTATTAGGACATCCTATTAGTAAGCCAATCTGGGCATTTATCAGATTCTGAAATTATTGAGCGATTTGGTCGGATGTGTAGAAATCTTTCTCATTATCACAGTGGATCCTCAAAAAACAGGGGTTGTATCGAATAAAGTATATACTTCGACTTTCGTGTGCTAGAACTTTGGCTCGTAAACATAAAAGTACAGTACGCACTTTTTTGCCACTACCTTTATCGAACCGAACACATATCAATTTCTTGCCCACACCCTTTCAACAAAGGCCTGAAACTCCTTGAAAGTAGGCAGCACATAATTCTTGGTCTTTAAAGTATAGTCCAAACTTTTCTGGAACAATCATCAATAAAAGTCACAAAGTAAGAAGCACCACAAATTATTTTTACACATTGGACCACAAACATCCGAGTGAACAAATTCGAGTAACGTTGGCTTCTTGAACTTTGGTGACTTTGGAAAGACACCCAATTTTGCTTTCCTGTAAAAAATTCATGTATCTCTCCTTTGCAAACTTGATCTCCGGAATTACATTCATGTTCAATAGTAGCTTATTTCCTTCTCGTTGATATGGCTGAACCATCTGTGCCACAGCTCAGTAGATGCTTTACTGACTGCATTCACGTTATATGCCCCTTGTACGCTTCATTCCATATAGCAGAGACGACTTCTTGTTTCCTACAGCAATCACCATCGAATCTTTAGAAAGCTTCCACTGATAGTTTCCAAATAAATTAAGAATCCCTCCTCATTTAACCTTCCAACTGACAGTACATATTGAAACGGATATCGGAAACACGACGAACACCTTTGAGAATAAGAACTGCACCTGTCTTGGTTCTTAAATGCACATCTCCAATAGCAACAACTTTTGATACTTCTCAAATTTCCATCTTCAGTACTCCACAGTCTCATGTTGTGTAGGTGAAAAACAATGCCAGTTGTGAGATACATGCGTTGAAACCCATGAGTCCACCAGCCAGGAATAGTTATCGCAGGCGAGGTTCATGACTACCTTCACCTACAATAATCATATTGCCTCCATGTACTGAGGCAGTCGTGGTAGTGTTCTTACTTTGTTTTCCCTTGTTGCCCTTCTTCTCTCTTCCAAACGAAATAATTTTGTTTGATGTGGCCCTTCTTTTCATAATGGTAGCACTCGGAGTCCTCGTACCGATCCATGGACTTTCCTCTGCTCTTGTCTCTGCCACCGCCAGAACCCCTACTTTTACTTCTGTCGCGACTCTCTAAAACGAGCGCCTCTAAGTGAGAAGTGAATGAAGTGCCCTAAGATATCCTCTACGTCTCTTCATTTAGTACCCAGCTCTTGGTGAACTCCAAACTGACCATGCATTCTGGAGCAGAAGCGATCAATAAATACTTGTATGGTCTTCCACGAGCTCGACAACGTACACAGCAACCACAGCTCCTGAACTTCGTTGTCGAACATCACTCCCATAGTGGATAACTAATCAACCACGCCCAGGAACCCACTAAGGTGATCCGTAATAGAGGTACAATCTTGTACCGTAGATCCATCATTTGTTGCATCAGGAACAACTTGTTTACCCTGGTCTTCTTCGCGTACAAAGATTTCATCTTCTCCCTAAGTGTTCTTGCATACTCTATATTAGCAACGTGATTCCACACGTTCTCGTCAACGAACTGCCTAATATACCCGCACATCTATATATGCTCGAACTTTTAGTCCCCATCGGGTTTCTCACTGGTCTTCTTGGAAGCATATACCGAAAGAAGCAGCTTCTTGACGAACAACAAATACTTCATCTTTCTTCGCCAATAGCGATAATTCGAACCATTTAGGTTTACCATGCGCACCGGCTCCGCATCAATCTCTTCTGTTTTGCTTGACTGTCAACTCTGACACCTCCTTTGAACCCAAAGCTCTTGGAACGAAACGCGAAATCGTTCTCCCAAATCAAAGAGACTGCAAGAAACCAAATCGCCAAAACCACACAAAGCCAACAACGCAAACACAAACAATTTTGACGTGGAGAACCCTTGCGGAAAAAACCACGGGATAATCAGAGTCAACCCTGAAAAACCTTCACTAATGAATTAGAGTATTACAACCTCTACAAGTTTCTCACGATCCAAAACGGATCATTACAACTACTTGGACATGGAAAACCGATTACAGACTTTCGAAGAACAAAGACGACGAGAATAATTATCCAACGTCGTCTTTCCTTCAATGTGGTCGTCAATTTCTTTCTCCCTTTCCAAAAGTTGTAAAGCACCAACTTGCATGCATATGGATTAGGGTTAGAAAATACCAATTTATAGCCCCCTCAATCCCGCAACAAATCTGGACCATTAGATATGGTCCAACGGTATATAAATATTCCAGAACTCGTAAAGCCCCGACAAACCAAATTCGGACAGAATCCAACTTTTCAGGCCAGCAATGTTCTGTCCCCAAATGATCGAATTCCGACCGAACTCAATTTTAACTGGGCAGATTTCTCAGACTCCTCTGCTGTGGATCTGAACTCCACTCTGACACCATGAGTTTCTCCGACACACGAATGACGCTTGTCGCACTCTGGGGTATTCTCCACATAGGTTGGAAATCCCATCCCAGCATCAACAGTAATTGGCCTTGATAATCCAAATAAACGACAATCCTATTCATGCATGATTGATTAGAATTGTGAAGTCTTGTGAAAATCTAGAAGTATATATTCTTTTTAAAAGATTAAAGGAAATTAACTTCCCTAACCAAGTTTTACATGACTATTTAACATGATTCCATCTTATTTTGTTTCTCTTCTTGAACTAATGCGATATCAATTGAATATAAGTAAAAAAAAAAGGAGATAAGAGTGTACCAAACAAGAAGGAATCCAGGCTTTTGTTTGGCATGTACTCATATATCAACATTTTCTCCTCTCCTTGTAGGCAGCATCCAAGAAGTCGAACAAGATTCCTATTCTGAAGTTTGGCAATAAGCACAACTTCATTCATAAACTCGTCGGTGCCTTGTAGTGAAGTTCTAGCTAGTCTCTTTACTGCTATTTCCTTATCCTCGCCAAGCTTGCCCTGTCAATGTGACAACAATAAACATATATTGTCAAATCTTAAGATATCATGAACAGATTTCACACTCATCTGGAGATTAGCATGCTGTTAAACAAGACTTTTGTTGTTGACCCACTAGTTTCAAGTATTGAAGCTATTGCTGATTATTTATAGCAAGTCTAAAATTACAAACTAATGCAATGTTAATTATATATGACATTGAATAGTATTCTCCATGCTTATAATTTGGATATAATTGACGATAATATTTGAGGAGGAGATGGACTAGTAGTGATATTCACCAGTTATTCCTTCGTCATTTTTGTAGTAGTTCTTGAAAAAATTGTTCTTTTAGTAAAGTAGAACAATTGAAGGAATTTTCTTGACAAACAGAAAACTATATATGGCATGGTTCGAAGTTTTATTTTCTTGTTTATTTGTGGACAAGCCAATTACCAAAGAAGAGGAGGAAGATGGTAGCTGGCTTGATTTCATAGTTCTACTCGTACCGATAATGGAAGTGACTCGGTAGAGTGTTTACCCAAGTATCTGATACAAAAGCTTATACCTTGTAGACAGTACCGAACCCACCCACTCCAAGTTCGTTTTCAGTTGAAAAGTGTCAGTTGCAGCTTCGATAGTGCCAAAATCGAACAAAGGAATATCTAAATCTTCATTACTTTCATTTGGCTCGTCATTGGAGATGTTGGTGGCACCTGATCAGAGTACATCAGAAAACATTGTGATGTTTGAAAGGAAGGAGTAATAGATATTAAAAAAAGTTATTACAATGCATAATTGTAAGATTTTAGTAGGTAATTGTCTTGCCTTTTCTCATTCGCTTTCTTTTCCATAGGAAACAAGTCAACGAAACAGTAAGTACGAGTGTTCCCAAAACCACGCTCACCACGATAGTCACTATTGTATTTTTGCTCTTGGGACGAGATTGGGATGGTGA
This sequence comes from Iris pallida, assembly GCA_029216955.1. NCBI lineage: Eukaryota > Viridiplantae > Streptophyta > Magnoliopsida > Asparagales > Iridaceae > Iris > Iris pallida. The sequence continues at coordinate 406 of JANAVB010022511.1, read as the reverse complement.
AACTGCATATACAATTGGCATATGATCAACATAATCTTCAAAATTCAAATTCCTTTATATAAACTGCTACTCTCCATCCAGCTATAGCATTTTTATTTCTTGAAATTTTACGAAATAGAAGACATCTTACCAAAAGAAGAAGAAGACATATATGAACTTAAATCATATAACAGTATAGTATCCATGATATGAACTTAAATCAATATAACAGTAGTATCCATGATATGCACTTAAAAAAAAGACATATCTTACATGATATGAACTTAAATCAATATAACAGTAGTATCCATCAAAATACCATATTTTCCAGCCCAATATTCATGTGAAGGAAATAACATTTTGTTATTCACATACAACCAATGCATGGAACACCATATAAAATCATTTTAACCGAATAGTTATATAC
>JANAVB010022510.1:0-30939 GCA_029216955.1 Iris pallida | reverse complement strand
CCAGTATTGCGGATGGCAGTAGCAGCAGTTTCAGTTGTCCAGGATAGTCGTAGAGTTTCCAGATGTTTCCCAGAAGAGCTTCCAGGTATGCTCCGGAGCGGGAGATCGAGTTCACTATAGACTTGATTCCCGGGACAACCCCAGTGTCAGAGAGAGTCTACAGGATGGCGCCGTCAGAGTTGGAGATATTGTCAAGATGATTGAAGAACTCAGAACCAAGGGATTCATTCGTGCTAGTGGATCGCCTTGGGGAGCCCCGATGCTTCTTATGAAAAAGAAGGATGGTACGTCCAGGTTATGTGTTGATTTATCGTACCTTGAACTCATGACAATCAAGAACAGATACCCTCTTCCGAGGATAGATGACTTGTTTGATCAACTCAAGGGGCTCAGTATTCTCGAAGATTGACTTGCGCTCAAGATATCACCAGATCAGAGTCAGAGAGCAGGACATCCCGAAGACGGCTTTTAGATCGAGATATGGGCATTGGAGTTCCTTATTATGCCTTTTAAAGCAACCAATGCGCCGGCAGTATTCATGGACCTCATGAATCGCATCTTCATGCCTTACTTGGATCAGTTTGTGATTGTGTTCTTGGATGACATCCTGGTCTACAGCAAGAGTGAGGCGGAGCATGAGCAACATCTCCGTATAGTTCTTCAGATCCTCAGAGAACACCAGTTATATGCCAAGTTCATTAAATGCGAGTTCTGGCTCGATCGCATTTCGTACTTGGGTCATATCATCACCAGAGGAGGTAGAAGTGGATCCCCAGAAGATTGTGGCTATTGAGTCATGGCCAGTGCCCAGCACGGTTGCAGAAGTTCGCAGTTTCCTCGGATTGGCTGGCTATTCCGGCGATTTGTTTCAGACTTTGCTCGGATTTCAGCGCCATTGACGCAGTTGACCCGCAAGGATGCGCAGTTTGCTTGGACAGCAGAGTGTCAGAGTTCTTTTGAGCAGTTGAAGCGAGGCCTGATAACAGCTCCTATTCTCACGCTTCCAAGGGGACCGGAGGATTTTCAGTATATTGTGATGCTTCAGGCAGAGGTTTAGGATGTGTTCTGATGCAGCATGGAAAGGTGATAGCTTATGCGTAACGACAACTTCGTGATCATGAGAGGAATTACCCACCCATGACTTGGAGCCAGCAGTGGTATTTGTACTTAAATTGTGGAGGCACTACCTATACGGAGATAGGGTGGAGATTTTCACCGACCACAAGAGCCTGAAGTATGTTTTCACCCAGAAGGATCTTAACATGCGTCAGAGGAGTGGTTGGAGCTTCTTGTGGATTATGATATCAACCTGCAGTATCATCCTGGGAAGGCTAATGTCGTAGCAGATGCATTGAGCAGGAGAGCCGGAGCTTATTTCCTAACAGCACAACCAGAGCTGTTAGCAGATCTTCAGAAGATGGATATAGAAGTTTTCTCCCTTCCAGTGTGGCGTTGATGGCCAGCATGCAAGTTCAGTCCACTATAGTCGAGAGGATCCGGATGGCGCAGTCGACAGATTCGAAGCTTCAGCGACTCGAGCAGAGTGTGAGGCAGGACGAAGACCAGAGTTATGCATTCATGAGGATGGTACACTTCGACATGGTAAGCGTCTTTGTGTACCCAGCGGAGATATCCGGCAGGAGATCATGTCAGAGGCGCACAGTTCTCAGTATTCCATCCATCCTGGCAGTACGAAGATGTACCGTGATATCCGTCAGCACTTCTGGTGGAATGGCATGAAGCGGAAGATAGCTCGGTTTTCTCTCGGTGTTTGGTTTGCCAACATTAAGGTCGAACATCAGAGACCGGCTGGACTTCTTCAGCCCTTACCGATTCCAGAATGGAAGTGGGAGCATGTGACCATGGATTTTGTGACCGGATTGCCTAGATCCCCAGCTGGTAGAGATGCTATCTGGGTTAGTTGATCGGCTCACGAAAGTGGCTCACTTTCTCCCGTTCAGAGTTGGTCAGCGACGGCTCAGCTAGCGGAGATATACCTCAGACAGATTATCAGATTGCACGGAGTGCCAGTCAGTATCACCTCGGACCGAGATTCAAGATTTACGTTGCACTTTTGGCGTAGCCTGCAGGAGTTTGGGAACTCATCTCCAGTTCAGTTCAGCATATCACCCCAGACAGATGGCCAGTCGGAGCGCACGATCCAGACTCTTGAAGACATGTTGCGGTCTTGCACACTTGACTTCGGTGGTTCATGGAAAGATCATTTGCACCTGGTAGAATTCTCATACAACAATAGTTTCCAGGCCAGTATCCGATGGCACCGTTCGAGGCACTGTATGGCAGGAAGTGCAGATCCCCGTTAGCCTGGGATGATGTTGGAGAGAGCAGATGCTTGGTCCAGAAATGATTGCTCAGACCGTTGAAGTGGTCAGGCGAGTCAGAGATCACCTTCGAGTTGCCCAAGATCGCCAGCGCCATTGGGCCGATTCTCATCAGCGCCCTCTCGAGTTCTCGGTCGGCGATCATATATTCCTGAGGATTTCGTCTAACCGTGGCGTCATTCGTTTCGGCGTACAGGGCAAGCTTAGTCCTAGGTATATATGACCGTTTGACATTCTGGAGCGAGTAGGAGATGTATCCTATCGTCTCGCTCTTCTACCGTCGCTAAGCGAGGTGCATGACGTATTCCATGTATCCCAATTACGACGTACATCTCGGACCCGAGCCACATCCTGGATCATTCGGAATTGGTTGTTGGTACCAACCTTTCGTATGAGGAGAGGCTCGTGTCTATATTGGATCGAAGAGAGAAGATCCTCAAGAACAAGACTATCAAGTTAGTCCGAGTTGCTTGGGGTCATCACTCTTTGGGGGAGTCAACGTGGGAGCGTGAGGATGATATCCGATCGCGATATCCCGACTAATTTGACTCGTGAGGTATAATGTCTTTCTTATGCCTCATGCCTTCGATTCCTTGCTTGAATGAGTGATTGTCTGCCTAGTTATAGCTTGCATGTGATTAATGTAGCTTGTCATTGCTCCTCTAGCCTTTTGATTAAATTCCGAGGACGAAATTCTTTTAAGGTGGGTAGAGTTGTAATGTCTGTTGTTCGTATTACGTATTTAGAATACGTACGTATTTTATCTTGTATCTGTATATCTCCTTGGTTTGGCTCTCGGCTTGGTTTAACTCTCGGTTTGGGTTGGCTTGGTTCGGCCGGCCCAATGCTTGGTTCATCATGGGCCAAGGGTGGAACACCTTAGCCTATGCTTCTCCTTCATTTCCACCGCAACCCCCCTCTTTATTATCCCCCCAACCTTCTCTCTCCTCCATAATTCTCATTTACTTTTCTTTCCCCCCCATTACTCTTCTCCACCATCCAAGAACACCATAGGCAAGTGCAACTTGCTTCCACAAAAGAACTCCTTTTGATGGTTTCATTAGCTTCTTCTCATGATTCTAAACCACATTAGAACTTGTCAATTTCCATTTGAGGCTTTAATTCTTGTAGATATAGAGTTTTGCTATTTTCGGATTTTTGGTGGTTTTGATCTATTAAACTTCCTTGTTTTCAAGTTTGGATGGTTCCATGTTTTAGAGAATTTCATTCTACCAAATTTTGACCTTTGGAAAGTTGGATTCGAACTTGTTTTGAACAAGATTTGGACAATTGAAACTTAGATTCAACTTTAGAGCTCTTGCTGTTCTTGCCATTTGGAGAAGACAGTGAACAGTGAGCTAGTTTTAAGCTTATGCCGCTGAGCTGTACGCTGCTCTTTAGCGAGCGTACGCTAGCCTTGGTACGCTGCTCTTTAGTGAGCGTATGCTAGCCTTCGTACGCTGCTCTTTAGTGAGCGTACGCTCACCTTGATACGCTGTCTGTTGGCAGCGTGTCTTGAGCGTACGCTAGCTTGAGCGTACGCGTGCCTTGGTACGCTAGCTTAAGCGAGCAAGGCGTACGCTGGCTCCTTTCGTACGCTAGCTCGAGCGTACGCAGTCTTGAGCATACGCTAGCTTGAGCGTACGCTGACCTGTAGCTTGAGCGTGCCCTTGTGTACGCTGACCCTTGCGTACGCTTCCCATTGGAAGTGTATGGATCCTTTGGTACGCAGACCTGAGCGTACGCTAGCCTGAGCGTAGCCTGGCTTGAGCGTAGCCTGATTACCCTTGATCTTCTATAGCCCTGTATATTGATATTTATTAGATATTTAACGTCCATTTTATATCCTTACGTCTTTTGTCATAAACTTGATAATCATGGATTTGTTTAATATGTTTGGAAATGATACCTGAGCATGACACGATAGTGACCCGTAGTGGTGCACTCCTGACATAATGACCTGACATGACCTGATAGTGGCCCGTCGTGGCGCACTCCTGACAAGTACACTTGGCATGATAACCTGACATGATTATCTCAAATAGCTATTGCGACGGCTACCTGACATACATGACCTGTATAATTAATCCTGGACACCGTGGGCGATTGTGCTTGTACAAATATTCCAGTCCTGTCTTGCATCATGTCTAGGAGGGGACTCCTGAGTACCACGGTCAGGAGTACCTACTAAAATGGACTAAGGTTAACAACTAGATTAATACATTAGTCATGAAGAGATTTTCCAGCTACAGGCAATCCCGTTACCTGGACGCTCTTGGGATCTGTAGCCTGTCGTCGAGTAGGGCATATTTCCAGCACACTGTCATGTGTTGCACCCTTCAAGCTACCTAAGGTACATGCATTTTCTGGACGATGTACCCACCTGAATTCAACCCTAATCTCTCGACCTGGGTGACCTGGATGGTCTGCAGGGCTTGTGGCTGTGGAATAATCTCACTGCATCTTGCTAGTAATTAGGCCTGTGATAACCCTAGTTAGTTAAAGTATCAAGCCGTAGTTCTTGCTTGGCCGTAAAATGATTGGATTGAGTCTGACCAGTCTAGTCTTGTCCCGATCCTGCTCCAGATTGCTATATGACCTGAATGCTTGTATTTATTTTACCGATAAATTGTAAGAAACCAAGCTCCGTTCAGACGAAGGGTTACAACCCCGGTCCTTGTTTGGTTTACGGGTTGTAACCTGGCTATCTGAATAGTTCCATGGTTATCTCGTCGTATATCATCCTGATATGTTTCCTTTATTCCTGTCCTTATTTTATTATATTTATATTCCTGTGTTGATTGCTGGTTTTAGTTCTTAAGTGAAGCCTCCTTTGTGGCACTTGCTCTTTCTGGGGTCTGACCCAGCTGGTTTTGTGTGGCAAGATTTCGGAGCAACTCCAGAGGATCTACCGACTTCCCAGCCAGATGGTGGTCACTAGACGGAACCCTGGCAACGAGTGGGTTATTTTTGGCTCTCCCGCTCTATTGTAAAATATTCTTTTGAGGCGTTTAGCCGACGAGCACCTGTTTAGCTCGATTGCACTTTACTTACTGTCTGCCTACGGGCTATAACATGATTGACAAATCCTAGGGTTGATCATGTATGACTAAACTCTTGCTAGTCCTAACATTTTGTAACGACTAGCTTCATGATCAGCTGAATATGTAATATTTGGGACGCCTTATTATTGTATATTTAATGATCATACATCTTGTAACATCTATTTATTGTTTGTGATTGAGACAATAGGCTTGTTCTTGACCTTAAGAGACTGCTGGCTTGTAGATAAACCCTCATGTATCCTAGACAGTCGTGACCGTATAGCGAGATGGAATCCATTTTGATATACGTAGCTGGCTATGTCTGCTCCCGCTCTCCAGTATTCTGGTTCTGGGGCGTGACACAACCTCTACAACTAAAGTACTGAATATATAATGAAAGAGATGTACAACAAGAAATATGGTGTGATAAGTCTATAAGATAGAAAACTGGAAACATGGCCTCATGGTACAACTGGGATCACAGTATCATAGTAACATAGGGAACATGGCATATCTGGAATCATGGTATGACTGGAATCACAGTATCATAGTAACATAGGGAATATGGCATATCTGGAATCATGGTATCTCATATCTATCATGGCAATACATATTCATTTTAAAGTTTAAAACTGTAGTAGGTGAGTGATCAATCAATAGGTAAATAGGATGTACAGTGGTACATATCAATTTTCTGAAGTGTACATACGTACCTTAACGGCATCGGTGTATGTCCATACACAAACCGGGATCAGACATACGACAATTTATATATAGAATAAACAGTGCTCGGTAAATACATACGGAGAAGGGGGGCATGATCACGTACACTACTAACAGTTTTTTCTTAACCCTTTTTATTAACTGTGAGTGATACGAGAACAGTATAAAGCATGTGAAGATACTGGAAATAGTATAAGCATGGTAGGTACTGAGAGCAGTATAAAATATAGTAGAACATGTTCTGAGAACCAGTAAGAAGCATGTGAAGATATAAGAACTGTCCTAAGCATGGCAGGTACTGAAAGTAATACAACATGTAAAAATTTAACTTGCTACCTCAAGGATCAGTATTTTAACAGGGTTAATACATGTTCTAGCATTAAAAGACAGTAAATGAGTTTGTAGATGTACTTGCCTCGAGCAAAACAAGATAATACGAAGATATAGATGTCCGGTGTCCTGTCAATAATGATATACAAACTCGGCCTCTAAGTTATGTTCAAGAGTACACTAGCGGTGTGACACGACTCCTAACTGGATACTAGCCAAGTGGGGACCAAGCATAAAAGTCTAATATGGAGTGCCACTATATCCAAACTAATTTTATAGGGTCTTTACACTAGTGCGGGTGAGGTCCAATACGTTTATAACTCAAAACAACACAAAACTTGCAAGTCGTAACTATTCAATAAATAAATCAAACTGTACACTGAGTTCCAACAATTTTGAGATAGACAAAAAGATCAATTATATATAAAATAAAGTACTAAAATGATCCTTGTTAATTATAGAAATTTAAAGTAATTTTTCTGGAATTTATAAACCCTCAAAAATATTTATTAAAAATCAGCAAACACTGTATCCTGAAAATGAGTTCTGTTTTCCTATTTTATAAAATACCAAAAGTACTTATTAAATACTGGAAAAATTATAATAAATTAGCTAAATTAATATAGTATTTAAAACAATTTTTTCTAGATTTTTGCAGCAATTAAAATATATATAAATTCAAAACATAAAGTAACAATTTCTGAAAAAATAATTAATTACAAATTAAGGATGATACATAAGCAAAATCTACAATGTTGTCGGATGATAAAATAAATATCACCAACGTTTCAGTACGGTCAAATTAGCTAGGATAGCCGACCCATAAGTTCAATTTAGACACGGGAGCAAACGATAATTTCGGGTCAAAATGGACACTTTGCACCGAAAACGTGTCAGGATATAAGTCTACAAAATCTAGCAAATTATATGTCCACGAATCCAGAATGATGATACGAACCTAACGGTATGTCCGAAATAGGATTCCGATGAGCCGATCTCAAAATGATACGTTGACACGGACACTTGGAATCCGGTTTGCACCGAAATGCGTGTCGGAGCAAACGTCTTCAAAACTCATCAATTATATGTCAACGAGTCCAGAATGACGATAAGAACTCAACGGTATATCCGAAATTGGATTCCGATGAGCCGATCTCAAAGTGACACGTTGACACGAAATGTGGGACCCGCTTTGCACCGAAATACGTGCCAGGGCCCACGTTCTTCAAATCAAGCAAACTTTATATGAAACATGCCAGAACGACGCTACGAGTCTACTAGTGGTGTCAAAAATTGAATCTGGAGTCCTGGATTCAAAAAAGGAATTTTATAAGTGCAAATTAAAGAATTCGGACGACCAACTTTGGCGTCGAATTTGACCAACCAAACGTGTTCACAATGAAACGAAACTTAAGGGGCAGGAAGAAGGTTATACCAGCTTTGCACAAGAACTAGTAGCGCACCAACCGGAGCTACGACGACGGAGTTACAAGCTGACGAAGTCGGCTCCACAAAACTGTCCAAAAATAGTACAATTTAAACGGTCAATTTGGTGGCCAGTTTTGAGGTATCAAACGACGAAATTAACGGATAAAAATTCAGGGGAGTGAAGATGGATATATCGAGATTGCGAGGAGCGAAGAAATCGTCGATCCAACGGTCAGATTGACCAGAAAATCTACACAAGTCGCTGCGATGGGGTACTATTTTCGAGTACAAAACTCGCGCGCGCCGACTGGATCTCGTGCCAAACGCACGAATCGTGTGTTTCACACATCGGGGAGGCTGGAGACTCTCCCAGGGTGGTCGCACAGGTTCGCCGGTGGCTTGTGGAGCTCGCAGGGGTGGGTCGGCCACGTGGTGGCGCACGGCCATCGCGGCAGCGCGCGTTTGCGCGCGCGCGCATGCGCACTGCTGCTGCTGCCGCTTGCTGTTACAGCTGCTGCTGTGGTACGGGGTGGCAGTTGCTGGCGGGGGGCCGTGGCGCAGAGTGGGGGGTGGTTGTGCGGTGGTGGAAGTGTAGTTGATGGTGGTGGTGATATTAATGGTGAAGGTGGTGGTGATGTGAGGATGATGATTGTGAGGATGATGATGGTGTTGTGATGGGTTGAAGAGAATGGCGGTGGCTGTGGGTTGTTGGAGAGAGGAGGAAGGAGGGAGGTGGCTGTGGGTGTTTGTGGTGGTGGTGCGTTGTTCGGCCAATGGGGGGAGTTCGGCTGTTGAACAAGAGGGAGGGTGAGAGAGAGATGTATGTATATAAGTGTGTGTATATATATAATATAGAAAGAGAGAGAGAGTGAGAAGAGAGAGAGAGAGAGATATGAGAGAGAAGAGGAGAGATATTTGAGAGAGAAGGAGAGAGAGAGGTCGGCCAAAAAGGGGGGGTTGTGTGCTGGAGATGGGGATGGGGAGTGTAGGTGTAGGTGTAAAGTGAGAGAGAGAGATGTTTATATTATATATTAATATATATATATTAATATATATATATATATATTTATATATATATATATAGATATATATATATATATATATATATATCTATATATATATATATAATATATAGAGAGAGAGAGAGATATTTTTAAATAGGAAAAGAGGGAAATTATGTAGGGGTATTTGGGTAGTCATGGGAGGACAACATGAAGCTTGGGTTCGGATTCGGTCGAGCCGGGTCGGGTTAAAATCGGACAGGGTGCAATAATAGAATTAAAATGGGTATTTATAATCAGGGTAATAAAGTAACATGCGAGGACTCAAATAAATGGGACACAAGCGTCATGTGGGTAGTAGGCTTCATGTGGGCTAGGTCCATACTTTGGGTTGACTATGTTGGATCGATGTCGGGTCCCGAAATTAAATTGGAAATTAAATCAGATTTTACGATAGATAATTAATTAGCCTAAATCGACACGAAAGTTGTGCGAAGAAAATGTAGCACAAAATAGAGTGTTTGAGTGGGACACGAAGGTCATGGGTGAAGAGCGTCTCGAGTAGATCATTCATGAGAAGTTGGTTCTGAGAAATAACTGGTCTGGTGCTCCTAAATTAAAAGTCACGGTAACGTGCAAACGATGATCAAAGATAAAAGTGGGAATAATTATTCAATGATTAATTGGTCTAAGTTGACCCGAAGTTGCGCTATACAAAAAGAGCACAAGGAACGAGTTTAAGTGGGACATATATCAAAATGAAGATAATCTTATCTACTTCAAAACTCGTAAAGAGAGTTTACAGAGATTGGCATCCCTGACGCTCCAGAAGTCAAAGTCACGGAAAGGAACATTTATGATCAAAATAATTAAATAATAAAATATTTATCGAAAATAATTCATTCCAAAATTTAAAATAAACCTAAAATTCAGGGGCTTACAATGGGTACAAGTCATTTGCGAGATATCTCTGGCAAATGTTCTCAATACACATTACGCACGATACAATAGACAATACTCACACTCGATTGTCCATTCACTACAACAAAAAGGCCTATTAATACGCTCGACAAGACGTATTGATGACGCCTGATACCTAAGCGTTATTAAAGTTCGAATACCTTTTTTCTATGACAGTTTGGGCTAATTCTGGACTTTTTATAACGTTTATAAAACAAACATCATTAATATTTTAGAGCGGTGGCAAACTTGTAATAAGTTTTCTGTAAAATCCTTTCCACCCCTACGATATATTGAGGCTCGAGCCCCCCCCCCTTCTCATTCCCTCTCCAAATCCCTTCTCCTTCCCTCTCAGCTCCACTCCCCTTCTCCTCATCTTTCCTCCTCACCAAACCCTAATCTTCTCCTCCTCCTTCTTTCAATCCCCACAAACCCTAACCTAGGTCCCATTCTAAGCCCTAAGCCCCCAACCCCCCTAACCCTAACCTAGGTCCCATTCTCGGCTCGTAGCCACGTCCGCCTTCTCCTCTGCTCTAGAGCCCTCTGTGTCGACCTCCACGGCCTCCTCTCGGACCTCTCCACCCTCCTCGACATCCTCCCTGGCGAGATCGACAGCCTGGAGAGGAAGATCGACGACAGGGTCTCCGAGAAGTGGCTCCCGGTGATGGTTGCCTCCGTCGGGTCATCCGCTACGCCAAGTCGTGCTCTTCGGAGCCTCGACTCCCCGACCCGAATCCGCTACCAGCAAGCTCCACAATGAAATCTTCCTCCTCCTTCGAGAGCTCCTCCCATGGCAATTTTGAGCAGCGACAAGAGCTTTTTCGAGCTCTCCTAGCTTCTTCTGGCCTCAAAATTTTTAAATTTTACCCCAATATCTCGTTTTTGCTGTCTTTTAGAATGTGAGTCATTTTCGTTTGTGGAAACCCTAATTTTCTTATTTTGCAGCTGTTGATGGAGCTGTGGAGCTTGCATTTGAGCTAGTTGACGGAGATGAGCTCGAGTCTGGGCCTGGGGGAGCACGACGAGAATGGTAGTTGTTCGTTTTTGTTGTTGTTGTGTGCATTATTTAGTAGCGATTGTTGTTGGTTTGGTTGTGGTTAAGTGAGGGAAAATGTGAAATATTTGATTTTTTATTAGGAGGGGAGGAGGGGGAGAAGAGGAGCTCGAACTTGAAGCTCTGGCACTCGTGCGCCTAGCTGCACCCAATTCCAGCTGCCGAACAGCAGCCGTACGGACTCCCCAAAACCCTAACATTTCCCATTTCCTCTGTATATACGATCACAGCTCTTCTCCTTCCTTAAGAAACCCCTCTATCCGCCACCCATTCATTCCTCATCCACGTCTCACGTTAGGTATACGACTTACTCGGATACATTGAATATATTTTGATGTGTACTTTATATATAATGTCCCCTTGCTTACTGTTGCTAGTGTATATACCAATATTTTATGACAATTCATAAAAATATGATGATAATTCATAGTAACTGTAGTTGTTTATGATGATAATTCATAGAAAAAAAAAATCAAAGTAAGGTTGATATCCATCTTAACGTTTGCTAGTGTATATAATATAACAATATTTTCATTGTTAGCTCTGAAGGAAATATGATTTGCTAGCTTATGTTTATGATGATAATTCATAGTAAAATTAATAGTTCCCAAGAAAACCACTAATGGCCAGAAATCATTGCTAAGCTTTCCCATTTCCCCACAACAGAAATAAAAAAAATGTGGGAAAACATTCCACTTAGCTAAGCTTTCCCATGTTCAAACTTTTCCAACTTCAAATATTTTATGGGAGCTTGGATGATGATTTCGCGTATCTTTGGGTTTTCTTACCCAGTTTCATGGGAATTGATTGTTTCTGCCAATGTTACACATGAACAACAAATGCATAATTGCTTAACTTAGCATTATATCATATGTCTATTCCTTAATCCAATGAATATATGGTATATGATAAATGATATGAATAGATCACGAATAATCTGCCATAAATTAGCAAACTAATCTTCAAACCATCACGAAATACTAAATCTAAGCTAAAAATAATAAGCAAATGTAATGTAGATATTAGAATCTCCCAGTTAAGAAGAGATCAGCTAACATGATATTAGTGTGTTGCAGTTTGCATCAAATGTTTATCTACATTTGTACTTTTTTGGCATGACATTGCATTGTTGTTGCTGATATAATCATTTTTGATTGCTACAAACAAGATATGTTGATACTGTAAGCATGCTAGGTGAGTTGAAATTTGAACCTACTGCTTGTCTAAAGTATAGTTTGTTGCAGTTTACTTTGTTGCTAGTGATGCCCCCATGTTGCAGCTTATCATGGTATCATCTTGCTTAGAATGGACATTCTTGTTATTCTATTATGATAATACTGTCGCGCTTATATGTAGCTTCTAGGAGTGCTTGCTCATGTTAAATCCGAAAGGGATGCGGTAGAAGTATTACTGCAACCAATCGAGGCTTTTGAAAGACTTTTAAGTGAAATACAGAGTCTGAAACCACAGATCGAAGAAATGGAATATAGACTTGGTGCTGAAGGACAAGGTGTCAAAAGTCTGGAGGGAATGCAGAAAAATCTACACAAACATGAAGAGAAAAGGTTAAGTGTGCTATGATCTTTTAATACATTTAAGCTCCATTATTCATTTTCTCCATGCAAATAGCATTCCATGTAATCACAAGGTATCATATAAAATTTTCTATAGCCGACATAAGCATTGTGGATAGGAAATACACAAACCTCATTTTTGAGATCCTTTTCACATTTGTTGATCCGTCTTCCTTGTCTTCTGATTGATAATGCTTTAGTTAGATAATATTTATATTTTATACCAGTAAGAACACAGACGACAATTTCATATATTATTAATTTTGTGGTAGATTCACTGAACCTCATAGGGAAAGGACAGTACCTATTTTTTATGCAGAGAAACATTAATTTTTGAAGTAGTTGAGTGTCTCCTCTTTCTATTAGGAACAATAAAACTGAAGCGTGGGTTACAGATGGTGAAAAATCTTCCTCGGGATGACTCAAAACGAACAATGAAGGTATAAATGAGGAATATAGGAGGCATCCTTATCTGAAGATTTATATCCTACAGTAGATTCTTAGGAATGTTATGTTTCTTGTTCTTCTCGTTGCTTTTTGGTTTGGTACGAGAACATGACATGATTTTGTAGGAGGAAAATGGAAACATAGTTTCTAAATCATATTTGTACTCTTTGTATCGATAATTCTCGAGCAAGAGAACCATGCTTGTTGTGTCGGGTTGTGTGGTTGTGCCCTAGCTTCATGAATCCTTAGCCCTGGTCGTGAATGTAGGCATGCTTCATCGTTCTAACTTTATGATTTAACTTCTGTTGATACGAAGTTTTTGCAAATGCAAAGGTTTTAGCTGATGTCGGAGACTTTGTGCATATGCTGGTTGGTTTTGGGTATTTACTGTCATTCCTGTAGAAGTTATTTCTCATATTCTTACAGGTGAAGTTCTATCATTTACTTGCTTTAGACATTGCAGTGTACTATTGAGCTCTCTTGCACTCTTCTAGTTATGTTATTGGATTCTCTTCAGGAATGGACGTGAACTGTGGCAGCTACGTCCGGTGGATGTCAGCTTCGCGAAGGATGATCGGACCATCGGGGCGATCTTGTGGGCTGGGTATCCTGGAGAGGCAGACGGATTGGCAATTGTCCAGGTTCTATTTGGACAGCACAATCCAGGTAAGGTTTTCTCCTTTGTTTATACAAATTTGTCGTTATCAATCAACATCCATAAGGCCACGATACGGACTAAGGATACGAACACGGATAAGTTAAACTTATAATAGATTTTACCCAAATAAATAAAGTATATTGAACTTTGTTTTTATCTTTTTCAGAATTTTGCTACATGTTCTGTGGACAGTTTTGATGTGGCCAAGTTTTGATGTGGACAATTTTGGTAGTTGTATATATATATATATATATATATATATATATATATATATATATATATATATATATAATATATATATTGGATATTCAATGTAATGAAGATGTTGATATGTACTCTTGTGATATATAATGTTCAGTTTTTGGAATGTAATATATACTGTGCAGTATAGAACATTATAAATATGCTAATTTGAATAGTATAAAGTGTTATAAATGTGCTGCATTGAGCCTATACATATTATCTATTCATAACGTTTTAAAATTGTTCTGAATTGTGCACTATATATTAACTATTCATAACGCTTTTATAAGAACTATTCATGACAGTTTTTTTATAACGCTTTTAAAAAACATTTATAACACCCATTTTCATAACGGTTGCTTTAAAAAAAAGCGTCATGGTTTGTCATTAATGACGCTTTTTAGCCGTCATTAAAAGGATTTTTTGTTGTAGTGATTGCCAAGATGCAAATAGATTAGACATATAACAAGTTAAATCCACAGTGTCAATAAAGAACATGCGTTCAGTCTCAATCTAGAAGTCAATCAGAAATCAAATCTCAATCTAGAATTCAATCAAGAAAATAGTACATGAGTGCACTACTACGAGCCACTAAATCGAGCTAGGCATAAACAGTAATCTGGAGTGTACCATTACAGGCCACTATCTATAATCTGGACATAGAACAATACATAATCATAAGCATGTGTCATGTATATTGGGTGTACAATCATTATCTAACTATACAAGATCATCTAATCATGTTAAGAGTTCATTACAATCGAAGAAAATATTAAAAACGGACAAAAAGGGGCAAAACAGCTCAAATCAGCCTAAAACGGCATACCGACGGTATTCCGGCCTAAAGACAGAAAGTTTCTGGTGCAAAAATCGGCATACCGTCGGTATACTTCGGCATACCGTCGGTATACCGATCTTCCAAACAGCAACAAAATTCAGATTTTTGCCAAAACTTATTTCGGCCATAAAAGCTTCATTTTAAATCGAAATTCGGATTTTTGAAAGTCAAAATTGCATAGAATTGAATTTCCTACAACATGGAAGTATTAGTTTTCACAAATTAAAATATTTGATAGATCAATACCTCAAAATACTTGAAAATCATATCTAAAAACTCAAATCTACGCAATACTGTTGATCAAAACCAAAAGTGCTATATACTAAACATGTTAACAATTTAAAGAAGCATATTATAGGCCAATAAAATTTTAGTTTCTATGGAAAATAAAAATAAAGCATGGTCATGTCACTTTTGAGCAAGATGTACTTGCCTAAAACCGAGCCTAATCTTCTACTCCACCACCAAGAGGGGTTCCGAAACCACACTCTAGGCCTCAAGGCCAAGCCTTCCTAAGCTTGAGGAAGAGAGAAGAGAGTGAAGGGGAAGTGGTGAAGGAAAAAAAAGAAAGAGGAGAGAGAAACTCATAGGATATATATATAATAGGTGAATTAATCGTGACCGTTGGATCGTGATCCATGTCAAATTCTAGATCAATCATAGCCATTGAAAGAAAACCAATTGTCCATTGGATAATAGAATGCATCTACACTATTCACGAAAATATCTAAACACTATTCATCAAAATATCCAAAACACTATTCATGAAAATATCGAAAATACTATTCACGAAAATATCTGAAATCGAAAATATCTAAAGTGTGAAAAATCTGTCCGGGCGGTATGCCGTCGGTATACACCGGTACACTGTCGGTATGCCGGTCAAGGAAAAAATCTATAATTTGGGAAAATTTTAAAGTATTATGAAAACTGATAAAATACGAAATACAATACAAAATACGTATCCGTATATAAATACCGATAATGTGAGACGAGTCTCACACAAAGACAACATGCCATATGGTAATATCTTGTGACTAGGAAGATGGATATAAACTTAGATTATTCAATTAGGTTTTTCTAATCCAGGAATTCTCTAACTTGGCTAACTCCCGAAATTATTAAAAATTTCGGTAGAGTCTCCTTTGTATTTCTTGACCCAAAAATTTTACAATAGACAATATATATATATATATCAAATGACCGGGTACGCCGTCCCCTTCGGTGGAGTAACTCTACACCGATCACATGCAATCAATATAGTAGATAAGAATTATATAAAACACAAAACTAAGTTGTCCAGAATCCCAAACATGTATCATCTACTTGCAAATGGCATAACTCCTATCATATAAATCTGAATACCATCATATTATATATCGTTGGAAAGCTTATCAAATTTTCTACGAAACATGTATTTACACATTTTGGATTTGATAAAGTTTAATAAGTCAAAATTAGGATATAAAGCTGCTGAGTCCTTAAATTACAGAAATTGTTTCCAGGTTTCGACAATGATATTGTACGGTTAATAATTCCTAATATATACATCTAGATACTATCATATTATATACCGCTAGAAAGCTTATCGAATCATCTTCGATTTCTGTTCATACATATTCTCATTTTGACAAGGTTTAATCGGTCAAATCTGTCGTACAAAATTATGTATACACTGGATTCCTGATTCAATTCCAGAATTGTACACCTATGTTGTACGATCCATAACTTCTACCATATAAATTCAAACCCTATCGTATCATATATCATCGGAAAGCTTATCGAGTCCTCTTCGATTCTCCTTCAGACATATTTCAATTTAATGACGTCTACTAGATCAAAACTGATCCGGAAAATACTGTAAAATAAATTCCAGAATATGGTTCCAGAATTTTCCATCCATGTTGCACGGCCTGTAGCTCCTATTGCATAAATCATAATACCATCATATTATATGTTTCGGAAACGGCATCGAATTTTTAGATAACTCGTTTAGACATATTTTTATTTTAGTAAATTTTATTAGGTCAAAACAGTCTCACAATAAAACTGTGCAGGAAAAATTCCAGATTTATATTACTTGGGTGTAATACTTGTGCTATAGCTCAACAAGTACATTAGAAATTATATGTAATTAATATAGGTAGGGGAGGACTTGCCTTGGTTCCTGAAATTAGACCTAGATTTTGCTCTCCAATAAATTCTTAGATTTTTGGAGAAGTGGAAGAGAGGAGAGGTGTGGTGGTGGTGAAATGGAGTGAAGAAAATGGAGAGGGAAGAAGAGTGGAAGGAAGAAATAAAGAAAGGAGATGATGGAAGGGGTTAGGTGTCATATGGGGGTTTCTCTTATTCATGCACAAGTGCCACATGGCTTGGTGGTTGCCACCTATCCTTACATAATGCCACCTACCTTCAATGATGACACCTAAGCTAATTGAGTTGGTAAATCAAAATATAATTGCAAAATTAAATCATAGACTTTCATGCAATATTCATATATGAAATAAATCTAATTAAATTATTAGATCCTTCTTATTATAGTAAAATATTAATACTTAATTAGAGAAGAAATGTATAAATAGTTAAAGTAAATTGAATAATTTGATACGACTATGACAAGATATCAACAGGATTCTGCAAGGTGGACCGTGGACGTTTGATGGTAGGCTGATCATTCTGAAGGAGTGGACTCCAGATCTGAAATGTGAACGAGAAGTCCTGAATGCCATTCCCATTTGGATTCGCTTTCCGGAGTTTCCCGTTCGCTTTTTGAGCATTCTTCTGCTGATGCAACTGGCCAGTTTGGTCGACACCCCGATCAAGGCTGATGAAGCTACAGCCTTTCGATCGAAGTTGATGTATGCCCAGATTTTCGTCGAGATTCGGGCTGGAGGGGAGTCACCGAGTCTACTAGAGTATGAGGTGCCTTCTGGAGAGGTTCTAACCCAGAAGGTGGAGTATGAATGGGTTCCCCCTGCGTGTTCGAAGTGTGCTTGTTTTGGGCATCTTGACAGCACTTGCCCGTCCAGAGGAGCTCAGTCGGGGCCGATTACGCCCCTTATTGAGGTACCGGGCCCATCTCGGGTGAGGGAGCCTCTTACGGGGGAAGGAAGCACGGAGGATTATATCCAGAAGGGTGACCGTCCGGGGGAGGAGGCCGGGGAATTGAGTCTCACTATCACGCCTTAGCCGTCCTCCTCTAATGAGACTATGATCACCTTCTCGACGCAGAGGAGCATGGTTACTAGAGGCATGGCGGCCTCGGAGAGAGAGGAGAGAGGCGTTGACGGGTCTTCTGAGGAGAAGGTATATAGTAGGAAGAGGCGAGCTGGACCACTACGTGAGAAGCCCTCCTGGAGAGGCGCTCTGTGTGGAGAATCCGACATGGGCGTTTGTGCTTTCCCAGACAGACCCCCAGCTTGTCCCCTCTGTAGGGAGGGAGGAGGATATGACAGCGACGGATGTGGTACTGCCCCCAGGTACCAGTCCAGATGATGTCCAGGGGACCCTTTCCAGTAATAATTAATGGCTGTCATCGCCTGGAATGTGAGGGGGGCGTATTCGTTAGGGAGATGGCGGAAGATATGTGCGGTCTTGCACAGA
This sequence comes from Iris pallida, assembly GCA_029216955.1. NCBI lineage: Eukaryota > Viridiplantae > Streptophyta > Magnoliopsida > Asparagales > Iridaceae > Iris > Iris pallida. Next base: position 12,694 of record JANAVB010022510.1, on the reverse strand, counting down.
GAGAGGTATGACATCTCTATCCTGCTGGAGACTAAGATTAAAGGGAAGAAGACTCTTACTCGTCGGACCCCATCTCATTGGGCCTAACTCCACAACTTGGCCATTTGTAGCATGGCTCGGATCTGGGTCAGATGGAATACAAAGTCTTGGGATGGAGACTTGATCCTAATGACGGAGCAGTTGATAGTCATCTCCTTCACTAATAAGGATGGATTTCGGTTCTTACTTGGAGCGGTGTATGGTCACAAAGACAGACGGCGGCGGAAGACTTTGTGGAGTGACATTTCTAGGATAGCTGCTACTGCGGACGCCTCGCACCTGCCGCTTATTTTGATGGACGACTTCAATGCCCTGCTCCACAGAGGAAAGAAGATGGAAGACAGACCGGTTCTTGATCCAATCCTTTATGACTTTCAGTAATTTCTTCTTCAGGCGGGGCTCTAGGGGCTGTCTCGCTCTGGGTTCATATGGACTTGGCATAATAAAGCAATCCATAATAGGGTTGTTTGCCAGCTGGATAGAGCCCTAGGCAACGGGGAATGGTTCAGGCATTTCCCTAATTCATCGGCTGAGGGTCTGGCAGCTGGGACGAGCGACCATTACCCCATCAGGGTCGGCTTCACTATTCGGCCTCTCGTAAAGTCTCGCCCCTTCAGGTACAACAACAGCTGGTATCTTTCGGAGGGTTACTTGGAGGCTGTTACGAAGGGGCTCACTAGCAATCAGAGGGGACGGCCCAGTATTGCATGGCACATCGGCTCAAGGCTACGAAGAAGGCCTTATGGAGCTGGATGAAGGGTCTATCCAAGTCTACATTAGAAGATAATGAGGCAGAGCTTCGGACCATCCAGCTGGACATGCAATCTGATATGCTGAACGGAAACCAGACGGCGAGGGAGAAGGAGCTGATCGGAGAAGTCAACATCTTGCGTCTGCAGAAGGAGATTAACACGGCCCAGCGTGCTAAATGCTCCTGGCTCAAGGATGGTGATCGATGTTCCAAGTTTTTCTATGACGTCATCCGAACCAGACAGCATAGAAACCACATTTCCTAGCTTCTTGATGTAGATGGCAATCTGGTGGAAGAGCCGGCTAAGATACAAGACGAGGCAGTCAGGTACTAATCTGAGTTATATTTCCAGACTGACTATATGTCTGTGTTCCCAGATATAGTGTCACGCCCCAGAACCAGAATACTGGAGAACGGGGGAGTGACTCAGCCAGCTACGTATTACGGGTAGAAGAATACCGTATAATACGATCAATGCTGTCTAACCAGACGAGGGGGTGCATACTACATAAAAGTCTTACTATGGTCATTACACATCTATTGTCTCAATCATTCAAACAAGAAACAGAAATATAGAACATGTAAGGTAAAGCAGTAAGGCGTCCCAAACGCTCAGTCAAAATGTTCTTGAGATCTGGCTTTACAAAACATAGCCAGATGATATAGCAAGCGTACACAATTGTTATCAGCTGCAGTCTGACTTAATTACAATTATGCAAAAGTAAGTACAAGACAATCCGACTAACATGTCGGTGCCAAACGGCAAGGTATAAAGTAGATAACAAAACGAGTGGTGAAGTTAAGGAACCCACTCGAGGCCTCCTGCGATCATTCCTCTAGTATTGACCATCCTGGAGGTGGAAGTACGCTGAGTCCTCGGGAACTGGCTCTAAATCTGGCCATGCAAAACCAGAGAGGTTAGACCTCTAATAGCAAGTACCACAAGGGAGCACGACATGAGAACTAAAACCAGTAAGTAAGAGAATATAATAATAGATCTCTGCTTGCTACTAGAACTCTCATCACATCAAGACACTTCGAACCAACCTCCCAACCAAACAAGGACAGAAGTTGGCCCGTCATGTCCTGACATTTTGATCATCCCAGTTAGGTAACAGAGTATAGTGCACAAACAAATCATCTTGAACGGCCAATCAACTCCTACGGCTTGCTATTATGAGTTCCAAGTTATCCTGGAATAATACAATTAGGGATTCCTCAGTTCTTACTATGTGCAAGCAAGGCTAGTCTATCCAGTCGATCAATTGGCCCATGCATGAATTAGACGAGTCCTAGCAGGACGCCCGTCAATATACAATATACAATAATAATAAAAGCAGATACTGTTCCCTGTCCGTGTGGCAGATTTACAGTATCTGTGGGAACCAGCCGGCCCGTCAGGTACTACTCGTCCCAAGGGGGCTGCCATGTAAGAATTCGGGAATCCATTCTCTCCATGCAATCATTATTTTATTTAACTTAATAGTCTCTACGTTGAGTGAAATCCCATGCCGTGGATCATGGTCATTCAAATGAGTACTTTCGTACGGGGTACGATATGCACAACTCTACAACGATACCAGTGCGGTTAGGTTGCAGGTCTTACATAGCGTAATGCAACAATCAAATCTATCCACGGTAATCATGCCTTGACCATAAAGTACACATGCTTCTTTTGTAGAAAAATAACTAAATAAATAAATAAATAAATAGATTGAAGCCTGCATGTGCATGTATGTCAATATTCGGGATCAGCCAGTCGAGTACAATAGTTCATAACATGAACGTGTCTCATTCATTTCATTCAATAAGACGACTAGCCAGTCTCTTAGTTCCAATTAGGAACGCATGATCAATTTAGTCAAGATCACAATCATTATCAATGGTGGCAAGGCATGAAAGTCAACTAGCATTCAGTGGGGTCGAGTCTACAACTCTCAGGGTTTAATTCCAATCAATCGGGGTATCTATAACTCAATTCACGACACATGGTACATCTCACGTAACCATCTATATTTAACAGAAATATTAACATGTCATGATTATATCAAGTTTATGCAAAAAGGCGTAAGGATATAAAATGGACGTTAAACATCTAATAAGATATCAATATACAGGGCTATATAGAAGATCCAGGGTAAGCAGGCTACTCTCATGTCAGCCTACGCTTATGCCAGCGTACGCTCAGGTCAAGCTACGCTCAAGCCAGCGTACGCCCAGGTCAAGCTATGCTCAAGCCAAGCTAGCGTATGGGAGTCATACGCTTCCAAAAGGCAGCGTATGAACTCCATACGACTCCTTACTATCCAAGTGAGCGTATGCAGGTCATATGCTCCAAAAAGGTAGCGTATGAACTCCAGACGACTCTTGACCATCTAAATCAGCGTATGCAAGTCATACGCTCCAAAAAGGTAGCGTATGAACTCCATACGACACACGCTTCCAAAAGGCAGCGTATGCAAGACACACGCTTCCTAAAAAGGCAGCGTATGAATTCCATGCTGCGCTAAAGAGCGCGCACAGCTCAGTGACGCAGCTAAAAAGCTAGCATACACTGCTCATTGTCTTCTCCAAACAGCAAGAACTCTATGGTTGTGCCCCAAAGCTTCAAAAGTCCATAACTCTGTCAAAATAAGTCCGAATCCAACTTTCCAAAGGTCAAAATTGGGTAGGATGAACTGCTCTACGACATGGAACCATCAAATCTTGAGAACAAAGGAGTTTGCTAGATCAAAACCTATAGACAACCGAAAATACAATAACTTAGATCTACAAGAAATGGACCAATGAAATCAAAAATACTAAGCACTAAACTCTCTTAGAATCATGAGAGGAAGAATATTGAACCATAAAATATGGTCCTCATGTAGAGCAAGATGTACTTGCCTAGTTGGTAGGTGGAGAGAGTAATGAAAGGAAGAAGAAGAAGTAATGGTGAAGAAGAGTGAATGAGGAGAGAGAAGGGAGAGGGTGGTTTTAAATAAAAGGTGGTGGTAGGTGGGAGTTGGGCCGGGTTCTTAATGGGTCGGGTTTAAGGGGCTCATCCAACCGAAAATAAACTAAAGCAGAGAAGTAAATTACAGGAAATAAAATGCAAAAATAAATTACGGAAAATTAATTGCAGAAAATAAATTGCAGGAATTAATTAGCATGAAAATTAAAGAGCAGCTAATTAATTAACATGAAAATTTAAAGAGCAGATAATAGAATTGCAGAAAAATAAAGTGCAGAAAATAAAACGCAGATAATTAATTAACATGAAGTTATAGGAATTTAAATACAGGATACTACATGATAAATACTAAATAAATACATTCAGGCAATATACGTATTAAAATACGCATTCTGGGAACGGAGAGTGACATCTCTACCCACCTTGAAAAAATTCCGTCCTCGGAATTTCAAATTCAAGCAAGATAGAAATATCGGGGCTAAACTAATCTAAGTACAAGCAATTCAATGAAGCAATCATTCTACAATGTCCATAGCAAGTAACCTATCCATATTTAACAATCTACGACATCAAGCAATTCTACCCATAAGGCGATAAGCATGAGGAATCAAGACAATCAAGGTACACAGAAAAAGATATACCTTGTGAGTCAAACAGATGTGGATACCGTGATCGGATATCATCCTCACGTTCCCACGTTGACTCTCCCAAAGAGTGATGACCCCAAGCAACCCGGACAAGGTTAATTGTTCGGTTCTTGAGTATCTTCTCTCTTCGGTCCAAGATGGACACAGGCTGCTCCTCGTAAGACAGGTTGGTACCAACAACCAGTTCTGAATGATCGAGGATATGGCTTGGGTCCGATACATACCTCCGTAATTGAGATACATGAAATACGTCATGCACCTCTCGTAACGAAGGTGGGAGTGATAAACGATAAGCAACATCGCCTATCCGATCAAGGATAACAAATGGGCCCACGTACCGCGGACTCAGTTTCCCGCGAACGCCAAATCTAATGACCCCACGGGTAGGTGAGATCCGCAAGAACACGTGGTCCCCAACAGAGAACTCTAACGGCCTACGATGCTGGTCCGCCCAATGACGATGCCGATCCTGCGCAACACGAAGTCGCTCTCTAATTCCTTTAATCACTTCAACCGTCTGAACAATCATTTCTGGGCCTAGTATCTTCCTTTCCCCGATATCATCCCATGCTAGTGGCGATCTACACTTCTTACCATATAGTGCCTCAAATGGCGCCATCTGGATACTGGCTTGATAACTGTTGTTGTATGAAAACTCAACTAAGTGCAGGTGGCTCTCCCAAGATCCTCCAAAATCTAGAGTGCAAGCTCGCAACATGTCTTCTAAAGTTTGGATTGTCCTTTCTGATTGCCCGTCCGTCTGCGGATGGTAAGCCGTGCTAAATCTTAACTTGGTACCCAGACTATGATGTAAGCTCTTCCAGAAATGTGATGTAAAGCGGGTATCTCGATCCGACACAATACTGACAGGAACTCCATGCTGCCTGACTATCTGTTGCATATACAACTCTGCCAACTTTTCTGTAGATTGCCCTACTCTGAAAGGAAAAAAATACGCCACCTTCGTAAGCCGATCTACTATCACCCAAATGGCATCCTTACCACTTGGTGATCTCGGTAAACCGGTCACAAAGTCCATCGTGATATGCTCCCACTTCCATTCCGGGATAGGAAGCGGTTGCAATAATCCAGCTGGCCTCTGCTGTTCTGCCTTCACTTGCTGACATACCAAGCAACGGGAAACGAATCTAGCTATCTCTCTCTTCATCCCGTTCCACCAGAAGTGCTGCTTGATATCTTGGTACATCTTGGTCCCTCCAGGATGTATAGAATACTGGGAACTGTGAGCTTCTGCCATAACTTCCTGTCTGATATCTCCACTGGGCACACATAGACGTGATCCAAATCTAAGTATACCATCTTCATGAATTCTCATCTCCTTCCTGAGTCCTGACTCACATTCTGCCCTAAGCTTCTGAATCCATGGGTCTTATGCCTGAGCTGCCTTGATCCTATCTACCAAGTCGGATTAAACTTGTAGACTAGTCAGAACTCCTACATCACTAGGAAGTATAACTTCTATGCCCATCTCCTGAAGGTCTTCTAAGATATGCTTCTGTGTTGTCAACATAAATGTGTAACACCCAGTTTTCCAAATGAGGGCAATTTTAAAATTTTATAACTATAATTATTTAATAATGATATTTAAATCATGATGTGATTTTTGGTGATTTTTAATTAATTTAAAACTATTTAAAATAGTGATTTGTGATTTTGATGGTTAGCTAGCTAAACCCTAGTATTGCTCAGCCTGGAGACTAACCATGACCAAAGGAGCCTAGTCATGTGATTAGGAATTCAATTTACCAATTTTTAGCCTAAGGGTATTTTGGTCATTTTGGCAATTTTGTGAATTTGTAATTTATATTAATTAAATATTGTGCTAGTCTTTTGGTGGAGCCTTAACCTATAAGTTAACCTAACCTAGATTAGTCATGAGGTTGAAATTAGGGTTAGAGCATTCCTACTAAGTGCCAAGGTTAGTAATATCTAGATATTATTAGGATGAGATATTCCTTTTGAGATATTTGTGAAAAGAAGCCTCAACCAATAGGAAGGCTAGGAAATTGTTGGAGTGATCCTAACCACTCATCTAAAACCCTAACCCTACTGATTTCAACAGCCCATTCCCCTATTTATATTCTCCCAAAAACTTAGGGCAAGCCTCTTTTCATTAGGGTTCATAAGTTTAGGAAAGAGGTAATGTTCCAACTTCACAAATTCATAGAAAATCCAAATTAGCTCCTTTTTCCTTCAAACAAATTCCTATAGTTTCTAAATAGTGTTTCCTTGCTGTTTTAATTGAGATTTGACAGGGGGCACACAATTTGAGGAGTTTTGGAGCTTGATAGGATCTCTACTTTGGTGTATTTTTGAAGCTTGGTGCACCACTAGGTAAAACCTTATCTAACCTATTAAAAATTCTGCAAAAATCATTTTTAGGATGTCCAAAACCCTAGCCAAACTGTAGGACTAGGTTTTCCTGGAATTTCGTGCCATTTCGTGTCCAAACAGGACACGTATCAGTAGGCTGTGCATACTGTTTGATGAAATGCCCCAATGGGCATTTCGTGTGAAATTTGTGGTTTGGTTTGAATAGGAAATTAGTATTTGGTCTCGCTTATGCATTTCTATAGTTTTTGTAGTGTCTTAGTGTCGTGTCTAGGCTGCACGGACACGTGAACACGCGGGGTGCCACGCGCGCGCGAGCTGTGTTGCATCCCCTGCTGCTCGGGGTTGATTGCGCGCAGCACACGCCACGTGGCCACGAGATTCTTGGCACACGTGTTGAGGCATTGACTGACACGAGGCTCGTCAAATTTCACGAGTCCTCGTGTCGTGTCGGACACGTTTTTGAGTGTGCACTGATCAGCTGTGTGCGTGTGTGTGTTCTCTGTGATGTTTCTGTTTGTTGAATCGATTTTAATGTTTTTAAAATGTGTTTTAATGATTATTTTAGATCTCAAATGAGTAGTTAAATCTCTGCTACTGCATTTTATACAATGGTTTAATTTGATATGATGTTGGGTTCGAAAAATTTCATAGGACAGTGAACTCTGATACTTGTGATACTATTTTTCCAGTTTTTCCCAACAAGTTTAAATTCCTATTTCTGTTAATAATTTCTCTGTTAATCTGAACCTACATATCATAAATAATGTTAGATAGGCTTTGGCATTCGAAATTGTGCTTTGGTTTGTGTATATGGGAATTTGGATACTTGGGTTGATCCCAAATGTGTTCAATGTAATTCCTGAGATTGTTCTCAGTTTTCAAAACTGAGATATGAGTTTCAACTCTTAAATTCTGAATTGATACTTGGATGGCAAACTGTAAATGAGTTTTCATATGAGTTTTGTTAAGGTTATGATTAATCTGAGTTATCTCTTAACAGTAGTTGTTTTATGAATGTTAAAGCCTAGATGTATTTCCTACCTTGTTTAACAAACTGAGAATGAAAACAAATAAATCTGAGATTGAGATGGGTTAAACCTGAGTTGAAGAACTGATACATTTAACTGTTTCCATTTTTTCTGAAATTTAAGTTATGATGTGATTTGATATATATGTTGTGTCACTTTGTTTTAAACTGAAATATAGGTTTTAAATCAGAGAACCTGAAGTCCCATTCCTACTCATACACACACACACATCTCAAATCTGAGTTGACTCCTATTTTCACACACTGAAATTGTATTTGAATAAGTTCCAAAGTTTATGTATAGCTTAAACTGTTTCATATTTTACAGTTTGATTTTGATTTGAATAATGGTTGAATGCAATGCTAATGTTATTAACCTTGTTCTCAGATTTCCTGAGAAATCCTGAGAACAGTCATGTTAATCATGCTCAAATACTTGGTATTCTTGTTCAGTTCCTATTCACTTGACTGTCAACCAACTGCAAATCCTGAGAACACACAATATATAATTCCTGAGATGCCTATCTCTTTATTTGCACTGTCAATTGGGATTTAGGTATATGATTTCCTGAGATTTATCCAATTTCTTGATATGTGTTTCCTGTCAACATACCACTCTACTTATAACAAACAATGGGCATGCCACCACAAATCTCACATACACCCTATACTCTATCCTGTCACAGAAATGTATGCTCATATCCACAGACTTCACACTGTTTCCAAACATTCCTATTTCCCTACATTCACACATTCACATCCACACTCTTAGCCCTCTCTACATCTCTCTCTATATATGTATATATGTATGTATTTAAGGAATAAATGAATAATGGTTGAATGTGATTCCTGAGATAACTCAGGTATTTGAATGTGTGCAAGATAATGCAATTGGTGAATATTGGATGTAATGATACATGATATGCATCTACACATGTTAATTTCAGTCCCCTTGGCCCTTACTTGATGTAGTCTCATACTCATTTAGATACCAGTTGGAGAGTTGAGTTAAGGCCTAGTATACTTTTTCCTCATTTCATTTAATTAGGAAATACCTATTATATATATATGTGCATATGTATGTGGTGTATGTGAATAGTATATGGATATAGGTTGAGGCTTATATGTGTTAGCCTATAGGCCTTAGGGTATATATATGAGGTTAGACTATATATAGTAAGGTGGATATAGGTATTGGTTATGTGGGTAACTTATGAGATTAGTTTGATATAGGTTTGACTAGGGTTTACCAAAAGTCAACATTGAGTCTAGATGCGACTAATTGACCTAGTTTGACTAGAGTGTTGACTTGGGTTGACCCAGAGTTGACCAAGTATGACTTGGACCTAGTTTGACCTAGACAGTTGACCAAGTTTGACTTAGAGTTGACTTTGACCTAAATCGACCTAGAAATCATGTAGATTGCATTGTAGCTTTCATTTACCTTATTTTAAAACATGTCATAACCCATACTGCTCTATTTAGGACTTTGTGACTCCGGTGCAGACATCTGATATTTCATTACTCTTTTCATAGTAACAGGCGAGTACATTCTCTGATAGTTCTTTCATTTACTTGTCAATTACTGTACTTCAGTTCTAGATAGTTTTATGTGATTCTTACAACACGTATGGATATTTCTGAATTCATGTATGCGACACACATACTATTTGTCTGGCCTCTATTTCTGGAACCACTACTGGAATCACTACTGGAACCACCTACTGGAATCACTCTGGAATCTTTGCTGGTATCATTATGTTTGGCTGGACTCATCTCTATTTCTCGTGTCGTTTCTGGATTCACTTGTACTTGTGGGCGGGGAAATATTAGAGTAGACATGTAGACATACCCCAATCTGGAACCACTCCCTTGGAATTATTCTGGAACGATAGCCATCCCACACTTGGCCAAGTGTGCGGTGTGCCGTATTACCTACAGCCGTTTACATGTCGATCTCGGTATTTTAAAACACACTGTTAGAGTATAGGCTGGACTCACCCTGGAACCTTTGATCACTGCCTGGAATCATCTTATACCGGACTCATCTTGTACTGGAATCACCTGTATCAGATTCGTGTTGTCTGGAATTACTTGAGTTTTGCATTTGTTACATTTATATTCTGAACTTATATCATGTTGCTCTAGTTCAGCTAGTTTCTATTTACAGTCTTCATTGCTATGATTCTGCTCTTGTTTTACTTGTCTTACTTTTCTTGTACCTTAACTGTTTCTCTATACCATCACCTGTATATAACTGCCATATTCATCAATAAAACTGTCTATAACTGCTTTATAGTTCTCTGTCATTTACTTGGAATTTCTTGATGATTTGTACTCGTTCCTGTCCTGACTGGACCTGTTGAAAATATTACAGATGACTGCCCTGAGGACGTTTGTCCTACTTGCCTTGGAGCAGGAGATGGCTTAGCGACCTATGGCCCCGACACTCAGGAGTGATCGGGAGACTAGCTAGTAGACTTGGTTTAGTTTTCATGTTTTAGAATTTGAATTGTAATAACTTGAGATACGAGTTTGTTTTTGAGTTTGTTGAGATATTATTTTTCAGTAGTTATAAATGTTGTTGTTAGTCTTTAGTTATAAACTTCTGTGTTATCTTATCGTTCATAGACTGTGATTGAGATTCATTATATCTATACTTGTCCTCCGTTCGGAGTTGAGATTTGACAAGTACATTATATAATTGCGTGAGTTGTTGATTAGATAGTAACCTAGGACAAGCGTTCTACCGCCGATACTGCGGCGTAGGCTGGACGTACCCACTTCTCGTGCCCTTACTCTAGGGTGCGGGTCGTGACACGTTTTTTAGTGGTGGCCCACGCAGGTCGAGTTTATGTAGTGGTATTCGAACTAGAGTATCACTACAGCCTGCGATAGGATTGAGAGATAGGCTTTAACGGAGAGGTACTCAATCACAGATAGGAAAATTCTGCTTTAATTCATGCCATCTACATATCTTACTGACTTGTCTTCCTTGCAATAAACTGTCCTCCTTTGATTTATCGATTCCTGCTCAGTATTGACTTCCTTTTTCGATCTGTCTTCAGGATGGTGGAGACACGATCACATCGCTCTGGTACAGCAGCCGCTGGAGAGGGGTCTGCCATCTCTCGTCCATTGCAGCAGCCTGTTGAGACTGTAGCACCTTCTGTTCCTGATCAGACAGGAGCTGCTGTAGCCATTGGGGGTATGCCTCCACTTGTTCAGAGGACGACCCCAGTCATTCCAGAGATGTTTCAGCAGCAGCATCAGCAGCCACCTGCAGGATTGGTTGACGCTGCGCACCTGTTTTCATTTGTGGAGAGGATCATGGAGTCCCCACCAGCAGCAGCGGCAGACTGCCGATTATCGTCAGGGGATTGACGAGGCCCACCAGCTGGTTCGTACTACAGTAGAGATGGTGACTGCTCGGGGGGAGCATCAGCAGCCTTACCGGAAGGAGAAGGATATCCAGGATTTTCAGAAAATGCATCCTAGAGAGTTCTTCGGCACAGAGGGCATTCACGTTGCAGATGACTGGGTTGAGCACATTGAGGAGATTTTCCGACTAGCAGAGATACCAGCTCGACTTCAGATCGAGGCGGCAGGCAGCCAGATGCAGGATTTGGCCCGTGCATGGTATCAGGCAGATCCCAGAGTAGGGGTTGAGGGCCAGACTTGGGCCCAGTTCAAGGAACTGTTTAAAGAACAGTTTTTCCCTGATGTGGCCTTGGGTATCGAGGCACAGTTCGAGGCTTTGGCTCAGGGGAACCAGACGGTGGCAGAGTATGCCGGAGAGTTCTGCAGACTGGCCCGGTTCATTGATGATTTGTCTGAGAAGACGAAGGCGAGGAAGTTTCGCCGGGGTTTGATTAGAGAGGTTCGGTCGCTGACTAAGAGCGACCGGAACGCTACCTATGCGGAGATATTTTCTGGGGCTATGGCAGCGGAGGACGACCTGGGGTTGAAGTTGAAGAGGGGTCGGGACTTCCAGGGTGGTAGCAGTAGCAGAGGACCGGCCAAGAGACCCCATGTGCAGGCTCAGCAGGCACAGGCACCAGTGAGAGTGCAGCAGGCACAGCATCAGCATAGAGGACAAGACCGCGAGGTGTCGACTTGTGCCTACTGCAAGAAGGCAGGCATGTTTGGGAGTCTTGTAGGAGGAGGCTGAAGGTTTGTCTATTCTGTGGGTCTGGTGCCCACAAGATGATAGATTGTCCCGTTGCACCTCCTATTGGGGGAGCTAGGCCACCTGTAGCTCAGCACCAGAGGGGTGGAGCTTTTGCTATGGCAGTCGAGGAGACTGACGTTGCAGGTGACGGGTTAGCAGGTTTGACCTTCTTATTCTTCTCTTCCACTTTCATGTGTGATTTCTATTAGTACCTGCCAGGATATGTTGTGATATGCTAGATAGCGTAGTTACCCTGTTCGAGACTGTGGAATCACGACCAGTAGGACTATGATTGCATGTTATCTTCGACCTTGTTTGATTGGGGCTTGACCTAGGAGGAGTACGATCATCTTAATTTCGAGGACGAAATTCTTCTAAGGGGGGTAGACTTGTAACACCCAGTTTTCCAAATGAGGGCAATTTTAAAATTTTATAACTATAATTATTTAATAATGATATTTAAATCATGATGTGATTTTTGGTGATTTTTAATTAATTTAAAACTATTTAAAATAGTGATTTATGATTTTGATGGTTAGCTAGCTAAACCCTAGTATTGCTCAGCCTAGAGACTAACCATGACCAAAGGAGCCTAGTCATGTGATTAGGAATTCAATTTACCAATTTTTAGCCTAAGGGTATTTTGGTCATTTTGGCAATTTTGTGAATTTGTAATTTATATTAATTAAATATTGTGCTAGTCTTTTGGTGGAGCCTTAACCTATAAGTTAACCTAACCTAGATTAGTCAT
>JANAVB010022509.1:0-53534 GCA_029216955.1 Iris pallida | reverse complement strand
TATAATAATATAATATAATATATATCATATATATTATAACACCCAGTTTTCCAGATGAGGGTAATTTTGAAATTTTATAATTATAATTATTATTTAATATATTTATTTCATATCATGATTTTTAGTGATTTTTAAATTATTTTAAACTATTTAAATTCATGACTTGTGGTTTTGACGTTTTGCTAGTGAAACCCTAGAGACTGTTTGGCCTAGAGCCTAACCATGTGATGATATTTTAATATCATTTTTGGCCTAAGAATATTTTTGCATTTGACCTCTTTGAATTATTTTGATATTATTTTATTATTTATGATATTGTTTTGGGGTTATTTGAGTCGGGTTCGAATTTCAACTCAATCCGACTTGAAACGGGAACCCGGGGTAGTTTGACTCTAGTGGGACCCACACACTAGTTAGGCATGGCCCACATGATATTAAATTTAGTCCACATGATAGAAATATTTTAGTTAGAGGTTAGACTAATTATTATGGATAAGGTCAGTGTGATTAGAGACTTTAGAATGACTAATTTAGCCCCAACCAATTAGCCCTTTCCTAATACTAATAGAATAGGTTAGTGGGGGTATTTTGGACCTTACCATAATAGGACAAATAGTCCCATATGGCCAGCCACTTTGGGAGAGGATAGGCTCAAGTTCATTTCATTATTCTCATCCACACTCTCTCTCTTGTTCTTCCCCAAATTCCTAGAGAGCAATCCCTAGCAATTTCTCCACCAAATCCTTTCATTTCGCCACCAAATCTTCTTCTTTCTTTCTCCATTCTAGCCAAGGAGGAAGCTACCCAAGTTTGGGAGGATTCGGAGCTCGTTCGTGTCCTTTTGGAATCTCTACGTGTCGGTGTCGCTCCGGGAAGGCTTCTCTTCGATTCGATCTACCGGGAGGTATAAATCCCTTCTCCTTTTTATTTCCTCATGCATATAGGTCTATTTTGAACCCATAGGAATGACCCCCATGGTTGTATCTCATTTATGTCCATTTTGTGTCCATTTGGAGGTCATAGGAGTGTCCTTTGTGTTGTGGTTGTGTTCATGTGAGAAAATCCCAAATTTGGACACACTATGTGTTGTTGTTTTATGAATGAATTATTACATGTTTAATCTCATATTTTTGTATTGGAGATGTGTTCTATAGTGTCTCATATATATATATTAGTGTAGAGAGTGAGTTCTTGATATATTATGTTATATACTTGTGTTCTTTTGTCTCAAACTACCTAAATCCATCATGATTTTTATCCACGTTTTTAATTTCAGCTCTAACTTAGAAATGTCATAACTTCTAGCTCAAAGCTCGGTTTAATCTCCCGTTTTTTTTAAAAAAAGCGTATTGAAGTTAGCTTTCCAAAAACATGTATTAATAGGCCTAATTCTTTCTGTAACTTTCTGGAAAATTATTTGAGTGTCAGCTGTACGAAAGACAAATGCGTTCTCGGTGTTTTTGCGATTCCGGGAGTTTCCAGAAACGAAAACGCGATCCGTTTGAAGTTTCGGAAAGCTAACACATAGATCTATAACATACTTTAATCCTATATTTTAATTTATGCTGAGATGGTACAGTATTGATTATTAGTAGGAGTTACTATTCGGCATATGCATTTTGTGCACCCTTGTGTGTAATATAATGTTCTATTTGATTTTAACCCATGTTAATGTATATACATTATGTAATTAAATAGAGAATGCAAGCATGAGTAAATGTTTAAATAAATAATGTATGAGGTGTAAGTATCCTATCTAATGTAAGCATGTATAAGTATGGCTTGTAATGAATATGTAGGTTCCATAGTATGTAATGTATGGTGCATATAGTGGTGCAAGAGAATAAATGAATGATGAATGAATGCAAGCATGAATGTAATGTAATAATAGATGTAATATATGTAGCCTTGTTAGGAATAAAACTGGAATTTAGTTTTGTTTCACTAAATAAGAGATACATGAGAACTCATATATGTGAATGTTAACTTCCTATTGACACTTTGCTACACAACTGTCATGCCTCACTATCACTCCACACACAATGCACACTACACTATATAACCCTCACACCCTCACTCATTGACACTCTCACTCACACATTGCCTAACACTCATTCTATGATAACACACACATGTTCTTGTGCACTTTCATGACACACACACCCATGAACACATACACATGCTCTTCTCTCTCTCTATATATATATATACTATACATGGCAAAATGTGTTAATATGGTAAATAGAGTTTTCCTATAGTTATATACATATATGTGATATAGGGCCTAGTGTTGAATTTTTTTTCATGTATACCTCCATGTTCACACACACACATAGCTTTACATGTTAGCTTCCTTTCTCTTATGTATAATATTGAATGTGATGGCTTGTGTTTGGCTTGTATAGCCTTGTGATTGGTGTGTGATTGCTAGACTAGGCTTGGTTAGGCCAAGTGAGACTTATTAGACTTGTTGGGCTAGGATTTGACCTAGTTGACCTAGTTTGACTAGTCTAGTTGACTGGAGTTGACCAAGTGTTGACTTTAGTCTAGTTTGACCTAGACAGCATGCAGATACATTGTAGATTATATTATCATTCCCTGTGTACATCTTGACTTGTGTTGCTCTAACTAGGAGTCAGGTACCTCATCTCGGACAGTACATTTACTTCAGACATTCAGATACAAGGCGAGTACATTCTCTGACCGTTTCATACTTGTCTGGATTTATATTCTTGCTCTAGATTACTGTACTTGATGCTGACACGATCATTATCACGGATTGGTACTATACGGATCTTCTTCTGAGATGTTATCTCCTTGTATTCACTAAATACATATTGTGATGTGCGTTTCACTTACATATTGTATTTATTGATTACCCATATCCTTGTATACTCCTTGTGCATATTGTACTCTCAGTATCACATGAGTCCCAGGGATAGACCATTGTACAACTATTGTATAACATTGTACATCTATTGTATAATATTGTACATCTATTGTATAACATTGTACATCCATTGTATAACATTGTACATCTATTGTATAATATTGTACATCTATTGTATAATATTGTACACTATTGTGCAAGATAACGTAATCGGAGTAGATCCTTGTGTATTGATTTGGGGAGGGGGAGTAGAATTGGTTATGTGATCAAATCCTATTGTACAACATTGTATAACTATTGTATATGTCTATTGTACACCCACGTACAATGGAGTTACCATTGCATTTTTCTAGACCGTTTACATAACCATATTGTACTCTAAATCACAGTAGGCTTACAGTTCTTACTTATCATATTTAGATATTTCCTGTTATCAAATCTCTACTGTTTTTCATATACTTCTTTCTTTCAGCATTTCATGTACCTTACTCTATTGCATGCTTTATATTTCCTAACATGATATGAACTGCGTGAGATGTTTTGTGCTCGCTCCCGTCCTGACTGGACCTGTTGAAAATTTTACAGAGGGTGATGAGGAAACCTGCACCCTTACTTGGAGTTTGTCTAGTTGACACTCGCGACCTGGACCCCTGGGGAGGTTCAGGCAGCTGCTCAGGATGATATCTTGTATAGTATAAATAGCTTAGACTGTCCTTTCTTTTCATGTTTAGCTGTTGTCTTATTTTCAGAGTTGTATATTTTAGAGATGTTGAGACTTTGTTATTTCTTTCTGCTGTACCTCAGTTGAGGATTTCTTATCTATTTTCCATCATGCTACATTCTACCTTAGAATGTGATTGAGTTGTACCTCTGTGTTGGCCTCCTTATGGAGAGTATTCATATTATGTTAGTTATAGTTCATGACCTAGAACAGCGTTCTACCACCGACACTGCGGCGTAGGCTGGGCGTTGTTACGCTCTCGTACCCTCACAGTGGGTGCGGGTCGTGACAATAATATATCATATATAATATATATCTCATATATATATATTTTGTCAAACGCGAGATATATTGATAAAAAGGCGCAAAAATGCCGAAACCTTTACAAGAAAGATGGCCTTGTTAAGGCTTAGAAAGAAGCAAAATGAATGGAGGGGAAAAAAAGGGCACCCACACTCCCAAAAAGCCAAAAACTCCAGCGCAGTCAGCAGGCAAGGGAGTGCCAGAAACCCGGCCGTACATGTTCGCAGTGTCTGCTCGCCTTGGTAATCTGTCTGAGGATCTCTCTGGTCAGATTGTTAGCCAAGTATTGTTGTCCATCGTATCTATATTATTTGCAATTCTTCTACAAAACCTACGTCATGGCGGCTGCGACGATCCTATGGCCGTAAGAAGCACTGCCCTAGGACGCCAGAAGGTCGTTGAAGCCCCCTACTACCGTACCGTAGTCGTACTTTTAGGATACCACGTGCCATACTGCTGTCGCCTGTTCTCTAGTCCATTGGATGCGCTCCGCAGTTTCCGGCCGTCGCTCCTTGCAGCAGTGACATGCGGAGGCTAAGCTGTAGCCAATGTTGGAGAGAGCATCATCAGTGGGGAGCTTCTTACTGGTGCCCTCCAAACGATAAAAGACTATTTTTTAGGTATACAGGTCTGCCAGAAAGGGCCAATCACGGGGAACTGCCCTCCAATGCCTCACACCACACGTCCGCAAACTCAAGGGTACAATTACTATTGCTCGACAGTGACCATCTTAGAGAGTCGAGTTAGGCGACGACCACCATCCCGAAATTAGCGAGGTCAGCAACTGCCTCCTCCCCTAACCAATCCTTAGCCCTTGCCCAATCCCATCCCCTCCTCTAGTGCACAGGTCGCTAATCTTGCTGTTAGGAGGAGCTTCTGGCTGAGGGGTTATAAGATCATTGCCAAGCCATCTCTCATGGAAGAGTAATGAATCACTTGTGCCCAACTGAAGCCGGATCCAAGGCTCGGCAAGACGGTGACCCGTCAAGATACGACGCCAAGATGCGAAGATCTATTGTTAGCGAAGGCAACCACCAGGTATGCGCTTGAAGTATCTGGCCTTCATAAACCTGGCCCAAATCTTACGGCTATCTCAAAGTTTCTACCACAGCTTCATCAAGCAAGCGTCAATGACATGAGCCAATCTACAGAAGCCAAGCCCTTTCTCTTCTGTGGGTCTGGCCATTGAGTCCCGACTGGCCCAATGGGACTTGTCCTTGCCGTCACAATGGCCCCAAAAGAAGCCAGCGAAGAGGCTTCCAATAGAGGAGAGAACCTTCTTAGGGGGAGAGCAAGCCGCTAGGGTAAAATAGAGATGGAAGTGAGTACGTGTTGTATGAGGATCATCTTTCCTTCAGGGTATAAAATCGTTTGCCATCCCACAATCTTTTTTCTGATTTTTCCTACCAGTTCCTCAAAGATGCCCGTGTTAGATCTGCCGTACACCGGACACCCAAGATAGAAGAATGGGGGGTAAGATACAGCGAATGATGTAATATTAGAAAGAGTAGCAGAGTGTTCTCTGTTCGCCTTGTGATGAAGATAAATAATGATCTTGTTAGCGTTGATGCGCTGCCTCAAGCATCTGGAGTATCTCTAGAGCGTTGTTTTGACCGCCTGAACTAATCCTGTGTCACCAAAAGAGATGATGAGGATATCGTTAGCATAAGCCAGGTGGGTGATGATCGGGCATCCGCTCTGTTTGCCATGAAATATAAAAGAGCAGAACAATTATCGGAGGACTGGGCTTTTACTTCACAATACAAATCGCTTGTACAAAGAAAGTCTAGGGACAAAAACCTAGGTACAGCAATCTAAGTACAATTATTTATTTTAGATTCTGGGAGGTGACGATAGAGGCTCGGAAAAGCGACGGCAGCTCTGCCTTACTCCTTGGACGATCGGGTGCAGCCTTGGCTCTGTAGAAGAACTGCTCGACGTTGCTGAAGAACTGCTCTCTTTTTAGGCTTGTATATTCTCTCTCTGGCTCTCTGGCTCTCTATGTCTCTCTCTGTATATGTCTTCTCCATATTCTCTCTCTGTATGTGTGTATCTTCGCAAGGGAATTGCACCTTGCTATTTATAAGAGTAGGGGGGCTTCAATAGGGTTTACAATGATTGCCCATTCTTAAAAGTCGGCGGCTAAGGATCACTGGATCTGGGCCGTTCATCTTGAATATACGAGATTTGAGCAATAAATGTGATTGCATCAAATCATTTGGGGGTAATTAAATGATCGACATAAATCCTCCTGATTTATCATACCAACCTCGGATTTCTCGACACGTGTCATTAATTTGCTTGTTTGTAAATGATCTGATTTGATCCTAATATTTCATTGGGATTTGTTGAGGGATTTCAATCAAATTGATGCCACGTGTCCCGCTATCATGCCAAGTGTCTTAACTGCAAGCCATTGCAGAAATCGAGTCACAGGAAAGTAGCTCCTCTTTGAGCCGCATAAGGCTGGCCACGTGTCGAGGCTGCTTGAGAGTGGCCCCCCTGAACATTTGGACCGCATGGTAATGATTTGAGCCGCATGAGTATGGATGACCGCATGATGAGTACCTTCTTTCTGAACCGTATGAAGATAATCTTCGTGAGCCGCATGGGGCTAGTCTTCGTGAGCCTCATGGGGCAGCCTCCGCTTGAACTGCATGGGGTAGTCTCTACTTGAGCCTCATGCGACTGTCCACATGTCAAGGCCGCATGACAGTTTCTGGATCTCGGGGGATCTTATCAGAGATTTTTTTTGTTTCCCTAGGAGTCCGTCATTATGAGGGATTCATAATTGTATTTTTGTGTCAGGGCTGCCATGTGTCAGAGCTGTCAGCCGTCAAGGCATTTAATGCAGTAAAGGACAAATGGAAGAGCTGTTTGCAAGCCACGTGGCTCCTCTCTGAGCCACATAGAGCTTGTTTGAGCCGCATAGATGCTTGAGCCGCATGGATCCTTGAGCCGCATGAACTCTCTGAACTGCATGGGGCTCCTTGGCCGCATGGATCTTTCTTTTTTCATTTCCATGCTTCTACAAGACCCCCTTCAAAGTTTTTAATTTGCAAAATTGAAATACTTTGAATAAGAAGCATGGCCATGTATAAATTCTCCTGGCCGCATATGATGTCCTGGCCGCATGGATGTCTCGGCCGCATGGATGTCTCGGCCGCATGGATGTCTCAGCTGTATTGAGTCAATCAGCCGTAGGGACTTTTCGGCCGCATAGCTCCTTTCCACGTGTGCGCATCATTAATTGCCTCAAATTGTTTTAGTGCCGCCTTTTGGAGAAATCCCAAGGGTCGGCTCATTAAATCTTTAAATTTTATGCCCTGGGTGAATCTCCTTTATGAGAGAGGGGAAAATCCGAGGAGTCAGTTTCGTATTTTTCCAGGCGGTTATTAGTCTACGTGTTCCTCCCCTCTCTTGTTCTCCTATAAATAAGAGGAGTTTAAGAGAGAAAACTTCTTTACTTTCTCTTTTACTTCGAAATTTCCCTACCCCATTGTCATCCTCTTCTTCAATCACCAATGGCTCCCAAGAAGACCGTTACGGCGAAGGGCAAGAAGACGGCGTCTTCGTCGTCTGCGACGGCGAAGGTCAAGACAACTGCCTCTACTTCGACCGCGGCTGCTCCTCCGCCGGCCGTCGTGCCCGCAGCTCACCCTGACGTTCATCCCCCTATTTCTGGTAAGGACTTTGTGTTGGTTTAAAGAACCCTAACTGCTATGGCTACGTCGCATGCTTTATGCACGAGCCTCTATTTTCATGTGAGCCGTATGTTCGTCCTATGGCCGAGCCGCGAGCCGCATAAGAATAGCCACTGTGGCCGCATACGCGCTTCACCAACGAAGCCATATAAGCTACACTGAGCCGCATAGATTCGCACACGTTTGTCTGTCACATGGTCCGTACGAACTTATCCGATCCCTGCGGGCCCTATGTAAGCACTGTCGTATGACCCTTCATTAAATGGAGCCGCATGAATGTTTTTCTGAGCTTGAGCCGTATGAGGCTTCAGTAAGTTGGAGCCGCATAAGTGTTCTTCTGAGCCGAATGAGGCTTCAGTAAGTTGGAGCCGCATAAGTGTTCTCCTGAGCCGCATGAGGCTTTGTTAAGTTGGGGCCACATAAGCTCGAAAGCACCTATTAGTTCCTTTTTGTCCATCTTTTTAACTTATCTTTTTCTGTCTCCTTCTCAGTGAATTTGCCGGTTAATGCTGCTGGAGAGCTCCTGGTAGGAAGTACCCAAGCTACTCTGGGCTATTGGTACGACCATACAGTTCAGCATATGGTGGACCAGTTTCGAGTGACGAGCCTCCGGCAAGATTGAATGCCCTCAAGAATCAGCCTTTCTATTTTCTTAACGCTATGATGAACTCGAGGAAATTAGAAGGAGGATACTTGAAGCCCACATTCTTCTTTGGAGACGCCTTGACTGTGAAGAACAGTCAGATTCTGGAGGTGTCAGAGAACTGGAGTTTTGTTTCTAACGGGATGACGATCCGCATCCCCCAGATGGAGCATCACTTCCCTTTATCTTGGTTCAATATGCTCCCACTGGACCGAAAGATGGAAAATTCTTTAACTCCTACCCGAAGTGGGATGTTGTGGGAGACATCCATTATAACAACAACCTGAAGTCAGTGTGTGCGGGCAAGGTACACACCAGCCATTCTGTAATGGGATTAGCCCCGGGTACGTTCTTGAATGTGCCGGGTCCCAATTTACATTTTCTACAGCCGACACTTTTATGAACCAACTTGCTCGGAAGGGATCCTATCCCATTGGTCGGTTGATGCTCCCTAGCCGGATACATCCCATTCCCTCGTGGACCAATCTGTCTATGTGGATTTTGTGAAAGTATGAGGCCTTTCTGTGTGAGATTGGTCTTTACCATGCTATTCGGGGCACCAGCCGTGGCTTGCCTATAAACAAGAGATTGTTTATATCTCTGCTGGAGATGTATAATCGCCATACGGAAACCTTCTATACGCCCGTAGAGGAAATGGGGCTTGCGCTCCATGAAATGCATGCGATCTCCAAGCTTCCTTGGGGGGACGAAGCTTTTGAGGCGTATACTCCCACGAATGAGGAGTTCGAAGAGTTGGAAAGACGGTATCCAAGCTTCGTGGCTCTTTATCAAGAGATATTGTGCCATTATAGCACATATCATCAAATAGCCAAAAAGGAGAGCAGTTCGGAAGGGAATGCTTCTCATACCAAGGACTGGGTGCGCTATCTCTTCACGACGGATGCCTCAGGTCAAGTAACTCCCCGACGTCCTCAATCCCGGGAGGCGGTGAAAGCCTTAGTGTCATCGGCTAAGAGGGTGGCCACCACCAGCGACAGATTCGAGAGTCAGACCGACTCTTTCGGTTATTTCTATCAGGATACCCAAGAGTTGTCAGAGAATGCGCTCCTGGCGGGATCTTGATGATATGGCTGCAAAATTATGTAGTCTCGGGAGGAGCAGGTTCTATCGAGAGGATCAGTCGCAATTTCATCCTTTCAGCTGTGAAGTTAGTTTTGCGAGTCCGGCTAGCTCTTCCCAGCCATGGTGTGCAGCATACATCGTGGCCTTCGCATTTCACATCCAAGGTCATTGCCTGTGATGTGACGAAAGATTTTGAACGGACCGAGCTGCCGTATCATTATTTGGGGGTGGCTGTTGATGCTGTAGGAACGAAATAGTAAAGCGTAATACTCTAGAGGGGGGTGAATAGAGTTGGCAGCGAATAATGCTAATTAAAAAGTTAGCAGCACAATCACAGAATATTAATCACAACTGAAATAAAGTAAAGACAGAGTTAAGAGAGCAAACGCAAAGACATCGATGTATACTGGTTTCCCTCTGTTGAGGACTAATCCAGTCGGCAGAACTCTTGCTACCAGTTGAATCCACTATTGGAAAAACCGCAAGTTTTCTTACGAAGTCCTTGCAACTTCTACAACGCGAGCTTTGATACGAAGAACTCGTCCAACTTCAAATGTGAAGAGGTATTCTTCAATCAACCCTTCTGATTACAATCTCTCAGAAACTTCTAGACCGTACCGTACTGGCAAATCGACTAGAGGATTGTAACTGGCTTGGGATCTGAAATTGAAAGCTCTAGAAAACTCTTTGGAAGACTAAAAGCTTTAGATAGAGAGAAGATTGAAAGTGAATGAGTGAGTTGAAATGACCGAAATCCTTCTCTATTTATAGGAATTCCAAAGGCAGACTTCTGACAGAATTCGGGCAGAATTCGGGCAGAACTCTATGAGCAAATATCGGTCAAATTCGCAACTGCAGAAGGACCAAGTAACAAGGATTCAAAATCACAACGGCCACCAATCGAACTCTGGCCGAACTCTGGCCGAACTCGGTCCGAGTTCTGTCAGGGTTTAGTCAGGGTTTAGTTAGGGTTTTAAAAAACTTTTTGGTGATTTTTGAAAACTTTTTTGAAAACCTTTTTGTAAACCTTTTCGAGAGGTCATTTTTAAAAACATTTTGAACTCATTTAAGGGTAGCCTATTTGCCAGTACGACTCGTGTACAACATATTCCTAGACTCAAATAAAATAAAAAATAAATTGCATAAGGAATTACAGACTCGAGTAGGCAAACAGATCTTCGGTCTTGAATTCAGTGGATAGCCATTCTTGATCATGTTCAAGAGTCTGAGATGTCCCGACTAGCTTCGTATATCCAGACAGAGTTTAATCAATTATTAAAATCAGGTTGACCATATGACCAATGGGCCAACAATCTCCCTCATTTTGATAATTGACAAACTATGAATGATATAACATTAAGCTTGTTCAAAATATCAAAAAGTAGAATTGTTCATATCCTGTATTATCTCAAAAAAATGTTAGATCTTTTAATTTTTCTCCCCCTTTGTCACTTAGCAAAATAATTATAAAAGATAAAGCTCCCCCGCAATCAATACATAAGTAACAAATAGTGAGAAAACATATATAAAAGAAATAAGGCATAAAACTATAGACATATCACAGGCATGTATTGTCGCAGAAAAAAATAATCACAGGCATGTAATTTCACAGGCAGTTATAAAGAATGAAGCAATATAAGAAATAGTGCTATCATAAACTGAAACTGAAACATAGTACTGAAATAAACTGGAATGCCATAAACTGAGGCATAATAAACATGTCCATGAAAATAAAAGAGTACTGAAGCAAACTAGAAAGTGCTAATAATAATCAAAAAGTACTGATAATAACTTAGAATGTCGGAGTATTTCCAAGTGCACAATAAAATATCACTCAAAATCATATAGTAACATCTTTCCCATCATCATCATCAGCTCGACCAGCATGTCCTGAAGTACCAGCTCCAGAGGTACCAGCGCCAGAAGGATGAGGAGGGGCGCCAGCATAGAACTCACCAACAAAGTCAAGAGGTGGAGCACGATCAGAACGGTACCAATCATAGGCATTACCGGGCTGGAAGTAGGCATGAACAGCCTCATCCTCACAGCGGTAACCAGAGAAAGCTGGATCTCTAGGGATGGAACCGGCTGAATGACCAGTCTGGGCGAAACGAAGATCAGCTAAGGAATTTGCAAGCACCTAATAACGGGTGACGTCGCGGAACTCACGCTCGCGAGCCATGTACGTCATCGAGACGTACAAAGCAGATAAATGCTGATGTATGCCCTCAAATGTCATGGCATACTGATGAGGTGGTGGAGGAGGTGCAGTAGGAGGAGCAGGAGGTGGAGCTGAAGCAGTCATGCTACGAGGAGATAACTGAAGAAACTTGGGCTCAGGGTCCTGAGTACAAGTCGACAGATCGATATCGAAGCGCTGAAAGATGCGTGGGAGAATCATCGCGTAAGAGAGATTTCTATCTCTTGCACGACAACGACCCATCATCTGAATCATGGTCTTAGGGGCAGAAAATGGAATCCCCTTAAGAATGTGGTACATGGCGGACAGCTCAAGAGAAGTCACATCATCCTTTGAAGTGGATTTTGGAAGGATAGTTGAATAGATGATGTGATACAATTCATAGTTAAACAAGTTCAGGTTGTTAGCCTTGAACATTCCAGAGCGTACTCTATCAGGTGCACAGAGTTTCGCTTTGAAACTGGCGAGTATCGTGCCTTCGGAAAAATCAAATTCAGTGATGTCAACTAGCGGTTCACCTTCGTTAGGGATACCAAGGATCTCCGCTAAGAGGTTATCATTGAAATTGATATCAATACCTCCAACACGAGTGCTCACATCAAAAGTATTTAATATAAGATTGCAATAAAATAATCTAATGGCATTAGTTGCTATAGGGAAGCAGATTTTAACAAAAAGATGTAACCCTAATGCCTCAATAAAATGACGATGATCAGGAAATACAGTCCATTTGACTAGAGCGCCTGTGCATATGGATCTCATGGAGAAGTCTCCATACCACAGTAGGGCTTGGTCTAGGGTTTGAAAGAAAATTCGTCGAACGCGCCATCGCTCGTTTGGACCGACGAGAAGAGGGAATCCGTATGCGGATGCGAAGATGACCCTTCCTCACTAGGGTTCGTCTTCTTCCTCTTTGAAGGATTGAATTTGGGTGCCATTTGTGCAAATTGAATTAAAAATGTACTAATTGAAAAGTGGACAAAGATGGAGTTATACCTCCCAAAATCAAAGTATGTCGAAGAGAACGACGAACTCTGCATGAATCCAAATTTTGGATTGATTTCACCACTTGGATTGGAAGAATAAGGGTGGTGAAAAGCTAGGGTTCGGGGCTCCTTCGTGGCTGCTGCTGCTGTTGTGATTTAGTTTGGAAGCAATGAAGAAGAAGGGCTTCTCGGGTTCTGTATATATAACCTGACACCCTCAACCGAACTCGGGCCGAATTCGGTCAGAGCTCTGGCCGAATTCGCCTAGGGTTCTTTATAGTTGATTTTTGCCATTCTTTTTCATTGTCTCATTTCAAATATTTAATTCAAAGATTAGTCATTTCAACTTCAATTACATAATTAATATTATTTTATAGATTAAATGTCGTTACACAGCGATTGTTTTAGATTAGCTGTAGGAGTACTGTCTCAGCTGGCGGAGGTTCACCGGGGAACTCTTAAGTACCGCTTCGCTTCAACCGTAGTTGTGGTGACAGACATACTCTTTATTGGCTTGTCTCTAACACAGTTTTTGCATAGTGATATATAATCATAAAACAAAATTAATTAATATTATTGACGTCCAAAATTTCTAATTCTCGACGTAAATAATTGAAACGATCTTCCGCTAGAGGTTTAGTGAAGATGTCAGCTAGTTGATTTTCAGTATCTATGTACACAAGGTTTATATCTCCATTTTGATGATGATCTCTAAGAAAGTAATGTCGAATCTCGATATGTTTAGTACGAGAGTGACATACTGGATTCTTAGTCAAATTAATAGTGCTCGTGTTATCACAGAAAATGGGAATATGTGTGTAAAATAAATTATAGTCTTCTAGGGTTTGTTTCATCCACAAAATCTGAGCACAACAACGTCCTGCGGCGATGTACTCAGCCTCTGTTGTTGATAGGGCTACAGAATTTTGCTTTTTACTAAACCATGAGACTAAAGCCTTGCCTAAGAAATGACATGTGCCACTGGTACTTTTTCTATCAACTTTGCATCCAGCAAAATCTGCATCCGAATAACCAATAAGGTTAAAGGACTTAGTTTTGGGATACCACAAGCCAACAGAAGAAGTATCCTTAAGGTATCGAAAGATATGCTTAATTGCGGACAGATGTGATTCCTTTGGGTTAGCTTGAAAACGTGCACACAGACAAACACTAAACATTATATCTGGATGACTAGCAGTTAAATAAAGTAAACTACCAATCATACCTCGATACTTACGTGTGTCGACTGGCTTGCCTTGTTCATCTGAATCAAGCTTTGTTGAAGTTGCCATTGGAGTGCCAATAGGTTTGACATTGTCCAGATCAAACTTCTTTAGCAGGTCTTTTGTGCACTTGGCTTGATTTATAAATGTCCCATTATCAGTATGTTTGATTTACAATCCGAGAAAGAATTTCAGCTCTCCCATCATGCTCATCTCAAACTCATTCTATATACACTTAGAAAATTCTTGACACAGAGATTCATCAGTAGATCCAAATATAATATCATCAACATAGATTTGAATTAAAAGAAGTTTGCCATTAAAAGACTTAATAAACAGTGTAGTGTCAACCTTGCCTTTTGAAAAACTGTTGTCAAGTAGAAAAGAGCTTAGACGATCATACCAAGCACGAGGGGCTTGTTTTAAACCGTATAAGGCTTTCTTCAACTTGAAAACATGATCAAGGTTTTTGAAATCCGTGAAACCTGGAGGTTGTGCAACAAAAACTTCTTCTTTTATAAAACCATTTAAAAAAGCACTCTTGACATCCATTTGAAATAGTTTGAAATCATGAAAACATGCAAATGCACATAACATGCGAATGGATTCTAATCTCGCAACTGGGGCATAAGTCTCATCGTAGTCGATATCTTCTTCTTGATTGTATCCTTGAGCTACGAGTTGAGCCTTATTACGAGTCACTAAACCATTCTCATTTAGTTTATTTCAGAATACCCAACGGGTGCCAATGACCGGATGATCAATAGGCCTGGGAACAAGTTCCCAAACTTGATTTCGTTCAAATTGGTTTAATTCCTCTTGCATAGCATCTATCCAAAAACTATCACTACATGCTTCATCAATAGTTTTGGATTCTAGCTGTGAAATAAATACAACACTAGAAACAATATCTCTACTGGATGTACGAGTACTTACTCCTTTGGTAATATCACCAATTACCAAATATTTTGGATGATCAGCTGTAAATTTTGACCTTTTCGGTAGATTCTGAAGATAGCTGGTTCCTGGATCTTCTCTAGGAGGTTCAGCTAGTGCAGAGCTTGGTTGAGGATC
Organism: Iris pallida; assembly: GCA_029216955.1. Taxonomy (NCBI): domain Eukaryota; kingdom Viridiplantae; phylum Streptophyta; class Magnoliopsida; order Asparagales; family Iridaceae; genus Iris; species Iris pallida. The sequence goes on along the minus strand of JANAVB010022509.1, from coordinate 38,707 downwards.
AGCTGATATTGAGCTTGATGCAGTCAGATCTTCATCACTGTCATCGATAGTCATTTGATTTAGTTCATCAAAAGTGACGTTGATTGACTCTTCGATGATCATGGTTCGTTTGTTGAAGACTCTGTATCCTTTGCTTTAGGCCGCATAACCTAAAAATATACCTTCATCGGCCTTTTTATCAAATTTTCCCAAATTGTCTTTTGTATTAAGAATAAAACATTTACAACCAAATATTCTAAAGTATGAAACAGATGAAATTCTATCAAACCATAACTCAAATGGAGTCTTCTTCGATTTGGGTCGAATTAGAACTCTATTGAGAACAAAGCAAGCTGTATTGACAGCTTCAGCCCAAAAATATTTGGGTAGACTAAACTGGTTTAACATTACTCTGGCCATTTTTGTTAGAGTTCTGTTCTTACGTTCCACAACTCCATTTTGTTGTAGAGTCCTAGGGCAGGAGAACTCATGTACAAAACCGTATGTGTCACAAAATTGCTCAAAATCAGCATTCTCGAATTCGTCTCCATGATCACTTCTGATTCGAGTGATCATGTAACCTTTTTCATTCTGTACTTTCTTGCAAAAGGCGACAAATTCAGATAATGCATCATTCTTGCGTGTCAAGAAATATACCCACGTGTATCTAGAGAAATCATCTACAATTACGAAAGCATAAAGCTTACCTCCGAGACTAGCAACTCTACTAGGACCAAATAAGTCCATATGAAGCAATTGTAGAGGTCTAGTAGTACATACTGCGTTTACTGACTTGAATGTGGATCTGGTAGCTTTGTTCTTTTCACATTGGCTGCATACCGAGTCCTTCTTGAATGTAATGTCCGGTAAACCGCGTACTAGCTTCTTTGTGGATAATCTTGAGATCGTATCCATATTAGCGTGACCGAGTCTCATATGCCACAGATGACTCTTATCACTCTTGGCCATTAAGCATCTACCTGATATGTTAGTTTCTTCTAACAAATAGAAAACATATATATTATCTTCCCTGACACCTTCAAAGATAGTACTACCAGTTGAGCTATCAACTATAGTATATTGTCTTTGCCAAAATTGATTCCATAACCATGATCAGCTAGGTGACTTATGCTGAGTAGATTATGTTTCAACTCGGTAACCAGACAGACATCCTTAATCACAGGATAGGGAGACTTACCAACATCACCGATACCAATAATATACCCTTTCAAGTTATTACCGAAGAAGACATAGCCTTCCTTCTTTTTCTTCGACAGTGTTACAAATAGGATAGCATCATCGGTCATATGCCGTGAGCAACCGCTGTCAAGGATCTATTTACTTCTAGCATGTGTAGGGTGTTCCACCTACAAAACAGTTTGCAGATGAAACTTTTGGTACCCATTTCTTGTAGTGTCCTGAATTGTTAGCTTTTGGTATCCAAGCATAAACATTTAAATCAACAAGCTTTCTCATTCTACATGCAGACGAAATATGACCAATGAGGCCACAATAATGACATTGTTCATATCGAGTGTTGAAAGCTGAGTGGTGTGCATGGTTGGTAGGTTTAGGTTTTCTAGTATAGAAGAAAGCATACCTATAATCTTGTTTGGGCTTAACCTTTTGGGGTAAAGGTTTTATATGGTTAGGTCTGACAGTGTTTGGCTTGGAAATGTTCCAATTTTTCGGTAAGTGACACGTGTTAGGGAAGGAAGCAGCAGGCTCAGGCTGTTTTCTTAACCTAATTTCCAATCATTTGGAAGTGTCATACAACTTAGTATAATCAGAAGTGAGTGTTTCTATTTTGATTTGTGCACATCGAAGACTTTTTTTCTCTATAGAAAGTTCTTCCTTGAGTTGGTCAATAATTTTGTCTTTCTCTTCAGATGACTTGGTAGTCTCGTATAATAAGAGCTTTGTTGAAGAAAGCTCACCAGACTCACTAACATTATTTCTAACCTCAGCTAGTAGGTCGGTAAGTCTACCTATTTCACCTTTGTACTCTTTGAGTACCTTCTTAGAGGTCTGATACTTGCTACACAGTTTCCTGTAATCAGTCATCAGGTCACTGAAGGCATCTCCTAATTGCTCAAAGATGAAGTCATCATAAGTATCAACTACAGGTTCAGTAGGTACCTGATCGGATGCCATAAAGCATACGTTTGCAGCATCTTCTGATTGTTCGTCTTCTGAGTCGCTGGCTTCACTTTCATGCCATATGCTGGTATTGGCATATCTCCTAGATGTTGATTTCTTCAGGTTCCCTTTTTCATACCTGTTGCTCTTCTTGCTTGATGATGAGTTTGTGGGACAATCCTTCTTCATGTGTCCCTTCTTCTTGCAACCATAGCAGACAGCATCTTCTTGATACCAGTTGTTGCTGTTGTTCTCTTTGACTCTCTTCTCATGTCTCATGAATCTTTTGAACTTCCTTGCTAGGAGTGCTTGATCTTCAGCGTCAGATCCACTGCTGTCTGAATCACCTTCAGCAGCTTTTCTGTGCTGACCTTGAAAGCGATCGTCTTCTCCTTTGGTGCAGGCTCTTCAAAATCTTGTAGCTGCAGTTCATGAGTGAGTAGTTTACCCATGAGTACTTCGAGGGAAATAGTTGTGAGATCGTTCCCTTCAATGATTGCAGTAGCCTTCGCAATCCACTTCTTGGTGAGAGCTCGCAGGAGTTTGTAAATCTTTTCATGGTTACTGTAATCTTTGCCTAAGGAGGACAAAGGATTTACAATATCCAAGAATCTCTCGAACATTTATGTAACTGTTTCGTTGGGCTTTATCTTGAACGCTTCGTACTCTTGAGTAAGTCTGCTGACTTTAGATTCTTTGACTTGAGTCATGCCTTCATGTGTGACTTCAAGTAGCTTCCACACTACATTAGCCGTTGTGCAGATAGACACCCTGTTAAATTCAGTTCTGTCTAAAGCACAAAAAAGAGCATTAATGGCACGTACGTCAAGACTGGTCCTTTTCTTTTCTTCCTCTATATATCTGCTATAGGGTTTTTCAACTAAAACTCTATCAACATTTATACGAGGTGGCTTTTGATAGCCATCAAGAACAATGGACCATAAATCAAAGTCAAGTGATTTCAAGAAGAAACTCATCCGTGTTTTCCAATAGGTATAGTTCGTACCATCAAACAGTGGGGGTCTGTTTGTGGCCTGGCCTTCACTTGTGAATTTCACAGTTGCAATGTGTTGTGCTGTGATCTATATAACAGTTAATTAAAATAAATAAATAATTGCACTGTTACCTTTGCTTTACCTGTAACACCCGCTCTGATACCAATTATAGGGACAAAATAGTAAAGTGTAATACTCTAGAGGGGGGGTGAATAGAGTTGGCAGCAGAATAATGCTAATTAAAAAGTTAGCAGCACAATCACAGAATATTAATCACAACAGAAATAAAGTAAAGACAGAGTTAAGAGAGCAAACGCAAAGACATCGATGTATACTGGTTTCCCTCTGTTGAGGACTAATCCAGTCGGTAGAACTCTTGCTACCAGTTGAATCCACTATTGGAAAAACCGTAAGTTTTCTTACGAAGTCCTTGCAACTTCTACAACGCAAGCTTTGATACGAAGAACTCGTCCAACTTCAAATGTGAAGAGGTATTCTTCAATCAAGCCTTCTGATTACAATCTCTCAGAAACTTCTAGACCGTACCGCACTGGCAAATTGACTAGAGGATTGTAACTGGCTTGGGATCTAAAATTGAAAGCTCTAGAAAACTCTTTGGAAGACTGAAAGCTTTAGATAGAGAGAAGATTGAAAGTGAATGAGTAAGTTGAAATGATCGAAATCCTTCTATATTTATAGGAATTCCAAAGGCAGACTTCTGACAGAATTCGGGCAGAACTCGATGAGCAAATCTCGATCAATTTCGCAACTGCAGGAGGACCAAGTAAAAAGGATTCAAAATTACAACGGCCACCAACCGAACTCTGGCCGAACTCGGTCCGAGTTCTGTTAGGGTTTAGTCAGGGTTTAGTTAGGGTTTTAAAAAGCTTTTTGGTGATTTTTGAAAACCTTTTTGAAAACCTTTTTGTAAACCTTTTTGAGAGGTCATTTTTAAAAACATTTTGAACTCATTTAAGGGTAGCCTATTTACCAGTACGACTCGGTGTACAACATATTCCTAGACTCAAATAAAATGAAAAATATATTGCATAAGGAATTACAGACTCGAGTAGGCAAACAGATCTTCGGTCTTGAATTCAGTGGATAGCCATTCTTGATCATATTCAAGAGTCCGAGATGTCCCGACTAGCTTCGTATATCCAGACAGAGTTTAATCAATTATTAAAATCAGGTTGACCATATGACCAATGGGCCAACAGATACATTATCCGTCTTTGATGAGACCGGGCTCTGAAGACGGCGTAACTGATGACGACGGTTTTATCTTCCGCTATCGTAATGAGTCTTGGGAATTCGAGACCATGCGTGCTTGCCGGATGGCACTGGCGAGGAAAGACTTGTACAACATTTTCGTATCTGTCCCTCGTTTTACTGATGAGGAAATAATGGTTGTCCATCTCGACGGTATTGGGCCCCCACAACTTCTGGATGGCCATATACTTCTGTGGCTGCGTAACATCCGCCCCGCTCATCTGGTGTATCGCAACCGTAACACTGTCTTCCTGGAGCCTTATCTGCCTAGCAGGTTCGTCCGGCAATTTGGATATAGTCAGCTTTTTCTAGACAGCCCCAGCTCTTGTCTGGGCTTTGAAGGTAGCCTTCTTGACGGCATCCGGGCCTGGCATTACTATGACACGTTCCATACCCGTACCGTTTTTTCAGTTCCTGCTATCAAGTCGTCGGTAGAGATCTTGTATATGGCGGCTCTGTAACACGTCATGGCGAACAAGCCCCCTGTCGATTTTAACCCGGGTACCAGTTTCATCGTTGGTACCGGCCTGGATGAAGGTTCCCAGGGGGCTAAGACAAGGAAGAGGAAGAATAGAGTCGAAGTGCCGGATTCGGACTCCGCTGCTGCAGATGACGAAGGCGACGAGCATGATGGAGATGACTCTTCCCTTCCGGTGGCAGATGTAGGGACGGATCAGCTGCCTGTTTTGCCAGATGAGATGGTGGTAGATCAGCCATCCGTTGTACCCGGCCCTACACGAAAGCATAGCAGGCAACTTTCTCCTGTCGGCGACATTCCTCGTTCTCGGAAACTGGCTGCGACCAGACACCGCAGGCTAACTTTAAAGGAAAAAGGCAAAAAAATTGACCCCGTATCAGAGGTAAATGAGTTACTATCGGTCCTTCCTTTCTTCTAGCTTTGATTTTAATCATCTTCTTTCCCTCTTGTAGGCGTCAGAAGAGAAGGACTCTCGAGTTGCCGAGATCGTGACTCGGAATGACGGGGGCTCCGGTGAGCCTGCCCCTGAAATTGCTGAATTCCGTCAAGATGTTGCTGATCGAGTTGCCTCTCCTTCTGAGGTGGCTGGGTCAGAGGAGCTGGCCAAATTTAATTTGGAGATCGTGGGTGAGGAGACCCTGCCAGCTGCGAACGAGATGCAGCCTCCATGCTCCTCTCTCGGTAAGATAAGCCGAATCTTAACTTGCGAGGAGGCCTATCTGCTCTATGATCACATCCTTCGGGTCACGTCGATTGATCATTGTCATGGACATGCAGGTCCTGCCTCTCCAGTGCCGAGGATGGATATTGTTGATACAGACTCTGCCGGAGGGGCACTGACGGAGAGGAGCGTCCCCCCTCCCCTTCTGGGTCGTCTTGATGGGCCTCCTGCGGGCTCGAGTTCAGCAAGTCTGGTGATGGGGCAATCGAGGCAGGGGACGATAGTCCTTGTGTCTTCCTCTGCTCGGGCGGCCCCGAGAGTCGACCTCTCCGCCCTGCCAAGTGTCCAGGCTCTTCGGGTGGCAGAGAAAGAGTTAACCGCCATCCGTGCATCATTCTGCTCGGAAGTTGCCCCCCTGGTGGCAAGTTCTAGTACCACTCCTTCGATACTGCCGGCCATGCTTCCTCTGACGCCGTCCTCTACAGAGGTACTGGACGAAGCATTACAGGACGTGGTCGATAGCTTCTATCATCACTTGAAAAGGAGGAAAAGGAGGATAGAAGCTTCTGTGGAGAGAGGGACCTCTTTCGTCTTGGCCCGGCAATGCGCCCAGGGTCAAATTGATATCCTTAAGGCCCTTCCTGGTGGAGCAGGGGTGGCTGTACTTCTGGAGGTGAAGTTGCTGGAGACCGATCAGCTGGTGGCCCAGCTTCAGGTACTGCGGCAGGTTGATCTATCTTCCGCTATAGATCAGGAGCGTGTCTCCCTCACAACTGCTATAGAGAAGGCGAGGGCTGCTCAGGATAAATCCAGGCCGGCTATACTGGAGGATCTCCGCACTCTGTCTGATCGATATGATCAATTAAGCCATGAGAGTGAAGATGTTACAGCTCGGGAAGCGATTACCTCCCACGGGATTACTGACACGCGGAAGCAGATCCTTGAGCTCCAGAGGAAGTTAACTTTCTTTGAGTCTGAGCTTGAGGCTGCCCAGATCGACAGAGGGCTAATCATCCAGGAGGCTGATAAAGTCAATAAAGCTTCGGCTGACTTGGAAGTGGCTCTGAAGAGGTTGGACGACGACTGGCGGGCACTCATGGACATGGATAATGGGGAGCGGTTGTCCCAAGAGGCTGAGCGCCGAGCTAGACAGCGGCTTGAGCGGGGTACTGCCTTAGTGAGAAACCGTCTCTTGGAGTTGTGTAATGCCGAACTATAATCGGCCTTTTTCTCGTTTTGGTCCTATTTTCCTTTTCTTTTCTTTTGAAAGGGACATGGTCCCCAAAACATGTACTACTTTTTCGATTTTCAAATAAAGAGTACTTTCCATTCTACCCTTCATTTGTATTGCTTGTTGTGCCTGTGGTATTGTGGTGATGTGTGCCCCGTATGGGGGACTTGTTTGTAGACCTGTTACCCCTGGCATACCTTGGTTTTAGGTATGGATAACAAGTTTGATTGGGGATACCTAGAACAGTTCTACGGTAAGGTAGTCGTGGGTGTTCGGGGTATCGGGAGATAGAATGCCATGGAGCTGCTGGGCTCCCGGGACATGATGAGGAATGATAGGCTTGTACTAAGAGACTTAGCAAAGGATATTTGTGGGCCTATTATCCTTGGCGTACCCTGACTTAGGATACAGATAATAGGATGAAGGGAACCAACATACTTACTCAGAGGTAATGAGGACATGACAAGTATGAGGATTTTACCGTGGAGTCTTCCTACTTAGAGGTAATGAGGACATGGCAAGAGTGGACTCAACGGAGGATATTTGTGGTCAACAGAGGACATTTGGGGTCAACAGAGGACATTTGTGGGCCTATTACCCTTGGCGTACCTGGTTCAGGGTACGGATAATAAGACGAGAGAGGACCAACATACTTACTCAGAGGTAATGAGGACATGGTAAGTACGGAGGTTTTACCGTGGAGTCTTCCTGCTCAGAGGTAATGAGGACATGGCAGGAACGGACTCAGCGAAGAATATTTGTGGACCTATTATCCTTGGCGTACTCCGGTTGTGGGTACAGATAATAAGTCGAAAGGGAATCATCATACTTACTCAGAGGTAATGAGGACATGGCAAGCATGAAGGTTTCTTCGACGGAGCCTTCCCACTCAGAGGTAATGAGGACATGGCAGGAGTGGGCTCAATAAAGGAGGGTACATAGAACGACTCAGAGGTAATGAGGACATGGAAGTTCTATGTAAAGGGGTGATTTGTTTTTGGCGGAAGTGAAACGACTCAGAGGTAATGAGGACATGCCGTTTTGGAAATTTGTGGATCGGTTACCCTTTTTGTGCACTGGGAGTGCGGGTAGTGGATCATTTGGGAGGATCTCTTCCAGGAAGAAAGTTCATAGGTATGGTCATACATGACTTACTATCTGAAAGAGTGACCGGAATGTGAGTTCAGAGGCACCTGCAGGTACATGACTCGATAATCTGGAATTTAGAAATGTGAGTTCAGTGGCACCAGCGGGTACATGACTCGATAATATGGAATGTTATGGATGTGAGTTCAGCGGCACCAGTGGGTACATGACTCAGTAATCTGGAATGTTGTGAATATGTGAGTTCAGCGGCACCAGCGGGTACATGACTCGATAATCTGGAAAGTTGTAGATATGAGTTCAGCGGCACCAGCGGGTACATGACTCGATAATCTGGAATATTGTGAGAGTGAGTTCAGCGGCACCAGCGGGTACATAACTCGATAATCTGGAATATTGTGAGAGTGAGTTCAGCGGCACCAGCGGGTACGTGACTCGATAATCTGGAATATTGTGAAAGTGAGTTCAGCGACACCAGCGGGTACATAACTCGATAATCTGGAATATGTTGTTTAGACATAATATTTCTTCAGGAACTTGCCATTGACGGGCAATATGAGCAAGTCTCCATTTTGTTTTGCGAGGCGGTAAGCACCGTTGGAGAATACAGCCTCAATGATAAATGGACCTTCCTATTTTGGCTGGAACTTGCCGACGGTCTTGTGAGTCATGACCATCGACCTCCGGACTGACAAAACGAGATCGCCTACTTGGAATGTTCTGATTTTAACCTTCTTGTTGAAGGCTCCGGAAATGCGTGCTTAGTATAGCTCGATCCTTTGCTGAGCCAGGAGACACTTTTCATCTAAGGCCTCTAACTCTTGTAGTCGGCGACGGTAGTTATCATCCGTCGTCAATTGATAAGTGAGCGCGACACGAAGCAAGGGTATCTGGGTCTCCAATGGAATGACTGCCTCACTTTCGTACACCAGGAAGAATGGTGTATTCCCTGTGGCTGTTCGGACTGTGGTACGATATGCCCAAAGGCATTTACCAAGCTTCTCGTTCCAGTCGCATTTGTTGGACGACACGAACTTCTTGAGTAACTTGATGATGGTTTTGTTGAATGTTTCTGCCAATCCATTCGCTGCTGGATTGTATGGCGTCGAAGCAATATTCTGGATACGGGGCTTGTTGCAGAACCGATAGAAGGCGTGGCTTGCAAACTGCAGACCATTATCGTGGATGATCCTTCGGGGCAGTCCAAAGCGATAAATGACGTGATGCTTAAGGAAGCTGATCACATTTGAAGTCTTTACTTCTGCAAACGGGATAGCTTCCGTCCATTTGGAAAAGTAATCTGTGATTGCGAGTATGAAGCGATGTCCTCGGGAGGAAGGTGGAGTGATCGGGCCGATGATATCTATTCCTCATGCTTCGAATGGCCAGGACGCCACTGTCGGATGTAGATATTCGGAGGGTTAGTGGATGAAGTCTGCATGGACTTGGCAAGCTGTGCACTTTTTAGCATAGTCTATCGCATCTGCTACTATCGTGGGCCAGTAGTAGCCCATTCGGCGAAGACGGTCATACAATTTAGGGCCAGGCTGATGGGCCCCGCAGACACCGTCATGAGCTTCGTGTACGGCTTCTTTGGCTTCTGCGTTTGACAGACAACGAAGCAATAACCTATCGTAGGATCGCCGATACAACATTTTCGTCTTTGTATCATAGAAGAATCTGAGAGAACGCCGTCTGATGGAGGTGGCCTCTTTTGGGTTCTCGGGCAGGATGTCGTAGACGACGAAGTCAATGAATGGTTGTCTCCAATCTGGGACTTCGTCGATCGTCTGAGCGGAATAACTCGCCACGAATTGAACGTTGTTCTTAGGGCAGACCAGTTCATGGCCTATCACATCTACCGATTGATGAGTATGATTTGGCACTGCTAGGGAAGCGGCCAGGCCTGCTAAGGCATCGGCTTCGATATTTCGAAGTCTGGGAACATGTTCGATGAAGAACCCCTCGAACGACGAGATGATGTCGATCGCTATTTGGTGATAGGGGATCATGTCTTCGTGACGGACTTCATATGAGCCCCGGATCTGATTGACGATTAACTGAGAATCGCCGTATGCTTCAAGATATTCTACCCCCAGCTCTCTTGCAAGTTGGAGGCCAATGACCAAAGCATTGTACTCGGCCACATTGTTAGAGCAGGGCTCTGTGAGAGATTAAGCACGGTTAATTACCAATCCGGAAGGGGAGACCAGCACTACCCCGACTCCGACGATGATGTTGCCTTTAGGTCCGGTCCTTGAGGTGCCGTCGAAGAACATTCGCCATATATCATCGTGAGAAGTTGCATGCGAGTCGGCGACTTTATCTGGGATTTCTTCATATATTCTGGACGATTTCGAGCCTGGGTGGGATGCTAAAAAGTCTGCCAGAGCTTGACCTTTAACAGCCTTTTGCGGGACGAAGATCATATGATAGGAGGACAGCAATATTGGCCATATAGCGAGGCGAGAGCTGAGTGCCCCTGGTTTAGTCATGAGGACCCTGAGAGGGTTGACTCGTGAGATCAAATATATGGTTTGTCCCGTGACATAGTGCCGCGTCTTCTGAATGGCGAACACCAGGGCAAGGCATTCCTTTTCTACGACGGTATATCGGTGCTCTGGCCCAATCATCATTCGACTGAGGTAATATATGGCTTGTTCATAGCCTGCATCGTTGTTTTGTGCTAGTAGGTGTTACGCCCCAGAACCAGAATACTGGAGAGCGGGGGAATGACTCAGCCAGCTACGTATTACGGGTAGATGAATACCGTATAATATGATCAATGCTGTCTAACCAGACGAGGGGGTGCATACTACATAAAAGTCTTACTATGGTCACTTCACATCTATTGTCTCAATCATTCGAACAAGGAAACAGAAATAGAGAACATGTAAGATAAAGCAGTAAGGCATCCCAAACGCTCAGTCAAAATGTTCTGGAGATCTGGCTTTACAAAACATAGCCAGATGGTATAGTAAGGTATACACAATTGTTATCAGCTGCAGTCTGACTTAATTACAATCATGCAAAAGTAAGTACAAGACGATCCGACCAACATGTCGGTGCCAAACGGCTAAGTATAAAGTAAATGACAAAACGAGCGGTGAAGTAAAGAAACCCACTCGAGTCCTCCTGCGATCATCCCTCTAGTGTTGACCATCTTGGAGGTAAAAGTAAGCTGGATCCTCGGGGACCGGCTCTAAATCTGGCCATGCAAAACCAGAGAGGTTAGACCTCTAATAGCAAGTACCACAAGGAAGGACGATATGAAGGACTAAACCAGTAAGTAAGAAAATGTAATAATAGATCTCTGCTTCCCACTAGGATTCACATAACATCACGACACTTCGAACCAACCTCCCAACCAAACAAGGACAGAAGTTGACCCGCCATGTCCTGACATTCTGATCATCTCAGTTAGGCAACAGAGTAGGTACAGTACACAAACAAATCATCTTGGACGGCCAATCAATTCCTACGGCTTGTTATTGTGAGTCCCAAGTTTATCCTGGAATTATGCAAAATAGGGATTCCTCAGTTCTTACTATGTGCGAGCAAGGCTAGTCTATCCAGTCAATCAATTGCGCCAATCATGTAGTTAGACGAGTCCCAGCGGGACGCCCGCCGTTATAGCATGTACAATAATATAAGCAGATACTGTTCCCTGCCCGTGTGACAGATTTACAGTATCTGTGGGAACCAGCCGGCCCGTCGGGCACTTAATAGTCCCAAGGAGGCTGCCATGTAAGAACTCGGGAATCCATTCTCTCTCCATGCCATCATTATTTTATTTAACTTAATAGTCCCTACGTTGAGCGAAGTTCCATGCCGTGGATCATGGCCATTCAAATGAGTACTTTCGTACGGGGTACGATATGCACAACTCTACAACGATACCTGTGCGGCTAGGTTATAGGTCTTACATAGCGTGATGCAACAATCAAATTAACCACAAAATAATCATGCATTGACCATAAAGTACACATGCTGTCTTTGTAAGATAAATAGATAATTAAATAATAAATAATTACTTTGAAGCCTGCATGTGCCTGTATGCCAATATTCGGGATCGGCTAATCGAGTATAATAGTTCATTACATGAACGTGTCTCATTCATTCAATTCAATAAGACGACTAGCCAGTCTCTTAGTTCCAACCAGGAACGCATGATCAATTATTTAGTCCATGTCACAATCATTATCAATGGTGACAAGGCATGAAAGTCAATTAGTATTACATGGGGTTGAGCCTATAACTCCTCAGAGTTAAGTTCTAGTCATACTGGGTATCCATGGATCAATCAAGACACAAGGCACATTTTACATAACAATCTATTTTAACAAATTTAACATATCATGATTTATCAAGAAATTCACGCAAAAAGGTGTAAGGATATAATAGAAGAATTATCATGCCATCATTAAAAGAATAGGTTGAGGAATAAATAAAAACACCCAGGTCAGGAAGTCACGCCAACAAGTCTATGCTAAGGCCAAAAGTCACGCAAGAAGTCTATGCTTAAGACCAACAAGTCACGCTAAGTCTAGCTGGGGTGAGCGTGGAAAATAGGCGTGAATAGTGAGCGTGAAAAGTGATACACGCTGGCAAGCGTGAGCGTGAAAAGTCATGCAAGCAAGCACAGCGTGAGCGTGAAGGGAAAATCCACGCACGCACAAGAGAGCGTGACTAAAAATCCACGCACTCATGGAAGTATGCGTGACTAAAAATACACGCAGACTCGTGGATGTGTGCGTGACTAAAAATACACGCAGACTCGTGGATGTGTGCGTGACTAAAAATACACGCAGACTCGTGGATGTGTGCGTGACTAAAAATACACGCAGACTCGTAGATGTGTGCGTGACTAAAATACACGCACGCACAAGAGAACGTGAGCGTGACTGAAAATACACGCACGCTCATGAGAACGTGAGCGTGACTGAAAATACATGCACGCTCATGAGAACGTGAGCATGACTGAAAATACACGCTAACATGTAAGAACATGAGCGTGTCTCAAAATCCACGCAGACACGTAGAGACGTATGCGTGACTCAGCCTTCGTCCCAAGACAGAAGATGAAGTTCCCAGCCAGAAAACACGCTAAGTTGGGAGGACCAAAAACCCATGAACAGCCGAAAATGTAACAACTTAGATCTAGAGGAAACCTAGCCATAGAAATCCAAAATGCTAAGAACTAAACTCTCTTGGAATCACAAGAAGAAGACAAATGAACCATAAAAACATGGTTCTCAAGTAGAAGCAAGTTTGCACTTGCCTCCTGCTGCTGCTGCTGGTAGGTGGAGAAGTGATGAGAGAAAGAAGAAGAAGTAATGGTGAGGATGAGTAATGAGGAGAGAGAATGGAGAGGGTGGCTTTAAATAGGGGGAGTGGTGGTAGGTGGGAGCTAATGGGCCGGGTTGGCCACCACCAATCCGAAACCCAATGAGGCCGAACCAAATATGCAAGACTAAAAGCAGGAAATAAAAGCAGGAAGAAAATGCAGAAATAAAATTACAGGAAATAAATTAACATGGAATTTAAAAAGCAGATAATTAATTAACATGAAAATTTAAAGGAATTTAAATACAGAATAATATATGATAAATACCAAATAAATACTCATGAGTTGTACATGTATATAAAAATATGTATTCCGGGAACGGGGAGTGACATCTCTACCCACCTTAGAAAAATTCCGTCCTCGGAATTTCAAATCCCAGCAGGTAGAAATATCGGAGCTAAACTAATACAAGCAATTCTAGTGAGCAAGCAATCATTTCTACCATATCAAAAGCAAGTACTATATATGTAAATTCATCAATCCATGATATCAAGTAGCTCTACCCATAAAGTGACAAGCATGAAGAATCAGGACAATCAAGGTATACGGAAAGATATATACCTTGTGAGTCAAACAGGTGTGGATATCGTGATCGGATATCATCCTCACGTTCCCACGTTGACTCTCCCAAGGAGTGATGACCCCAAGCAACACGGATAAGACTAATTGTTCGGTTCTTGAGTATCTTCTCTCTTCGGTCCAAAATGGACACAGGCTGTTCCTCGTAAGACAGGTTGGTACCAACAACCAGCTCAGAGTGATCGAGGACATGGCTTGGGTCCGATACATACCTACGTAATTGAGATACATGAAACACGTCATGCACCTCTCGTAACGAAAGTGGGAGGGATAAACGATAAGCAACATCGCCTATCCGATCAAGGATAACAAATGGACCTACGTACCGCGGACTCAATTTCCTGCGAACGCCAAATCTGATGACCCCACGAGTAGGTGAGATCCGCAAGAATACGTGGTCCCCAACAAAGAACTCTAACGGCCTACGATGCTGGTCCGCCCAATGACGATGCCGATCCTGTGCAACACGAAGTCGCTCTCTAATTTCTTTAACCACTTCAACCGTCTGGACAATCATTTCTGGGCCTAACATCTTCCTCTCTCCGATATCATCCCATACAAGCGGTGACCTGCACTTCTTACCATATAATGCTTCAAATGGCGCCATCTGGATACTGGCTTGATAACTATTGTTATATGAAAACTCGACCAAGTGCAGGTGGCTCTCCCAAGATCCTCCAAAATCTAAAGTGCAAGCTCGCAACATGTCTTCTAAAGTCTGAATCGTTCTTTCTGATTGTCCATCCGTCTGCGGATAGTAAGCCGTGCTAAATCTTAACTTGGTACCCAGACTATGATGTAAACTCTTCCAGAAATGTGATGTAAAGCGGGTATCCCGATCCAACACAATACTGACAGGAACTCCATGCTGCCTGACTATCTGTTGCATATATAACTCTGCCAACTTTTCTGTAGATTGCCCTACTCTGAAAGGAAAAAAGTGTGCTACCTTCGTAAGTCGGTCCACAATCACCCAAATAGCGTCCTTGCCACTTGGTGATCTCGGTAAACCGGTTACAAAGTCCATTGTAATATGCTCCCATTTCCATTCCGGAATAGAAAGCGGTTGCAATAACCCAGATGGCCTCTGCTGTTCTGCCTTCACTTGCTGACATACCAAGCAACGGGAAACAAATCTAGCTATCTCCCTCTTCATTCCGTTCCACCAGAAATGCTGCTTGATATCTTGGTACATCTTGGTCCCTCCAGGGTGAATAGAATATTGAGAACTGTGAGCTTCTGCCATAACCTCCTGTCTGATATCTCCACTAGGCACACATAGACGTGATCCAAACCTAAGTGTACCATCTTCATGAATTCTCATCTCCTTCCTGAGTCCTGACTCACATTCTGCCCTAAGCTTCTGAATCCTTGGGTCTTGTGCCTGAGCTGCCTTGATCCTGCCTACCAAGTCAGATTGAATTTGCAGACTTGTTAGAACTCCTACATCGCTAGGAAGTATAACTTCGATGCCCATCTCCTGAAGGTCTTCTAAGATATGCTTCTGTGTTGTCAACATAAATGTGCCGCCTCTCCTGCTAAGAGCGTCTGCTACCACATTAGCCTTGCCTGGATGATACTGAAGCTCCACGTCATAATCTTTAATCAATTCCAGCCATCTTCTCTGCCTCATATTCAGCTCCTTCTGAGTAAAGATATACTTCAGACTTTTATGATCTGTGTACATCTCCACCCGGTCACCATATAGGTAATGCCTCCATAGCTTCAGAGCAAACACTACTGCCGCTAACTCCAAATCATGAGTTGGGTAATTCTTCTTGTGGTCCCGAAGCTGCCTAGATGCATATGATATCACCGTCCCATGCTGCATAAGGATACATCCAAGTCCTTTACCTGACGCATCACAATATATTGTAAAACCTCTGGGCCCAACTGGCAATGTAAGAATAGGTGCTGATATCAATTTCTGCTTCAAAGTCTCAAATGATGCCTGACATTCTGTCGACCAAACGAATGGTACATCCTTCCGGGTCAAGCGGGTCATGGGTGCTGAAAGCCTTGTAAAGTCTGACACAAACCTTCTGTAATATCCTGCTAATCCTAAGAAACTCCGTACATCTGCTACGGTCTTGTGTACTGGCCAACTTTCTACTGCTTCTATCTTCCTGGGATCTACTGCTACTCCAGCTCCTGATATGATATGACCCAAAAATGAAATGTGATTCGTCCAGAACTCACACTTGCTGAGCTTGGCATACAACTGGTTCTCTCTCAGAACTTGTAACACTTTCCTGAGGTGGTCTTCATGCTCCTCTTCATTAGCTGAGTATACGAGAATGTCGTCAAGAAACACAACGACAAACTGGTCTAAATATGGCATAAAGATGCGATTCATCAAATCCATAAATATAGCTGGAGCATTGGTCAAACCAAACGGCATTACTAAGAACTCATAATGCCCATACTTCGACCTGAATGCTGTCTTGGGAATATCTTCCTTCCGAACCCTCACCTGATGGTACCCTGAACGAAGATCTATCTTGGAGAAGACTCTAGCTTTGCTCAACTGATCAAATAAGTCATCGATCCTGGGTAATGGGTACTTGTTCTTTACTGTTGCCGCGTTAAGCTTCATGTAGTCAATGCATAATCTGGATGACCCATCCTTCTTCCCCATAAGTACCACTGGTGCTGCCCATGGTGACACGCTAGCTTGGATGAACTTCTTCTCCTTCAGTTTCTTAATATGCTGATATACCTTGGCCTGCTCTGAATCTGCCATTCTGTAAACCCGATCTGATATCGGTTTAGTTCCTGGTGCCAATTCTATACTGAACTCAATATCTCTAACCGGTGGTAGACCTGGAAGTTCTTCAGGAAATACGTCTAGAAATTCTTCAACTACCTTCGGGATCTGAACTTCTTCCATTGCCGCTACTATTCCCTGCTCTGGTTGAGTTGCCTCTGATCTGACTAAGGTGAACCACTCCATGCCTGGAATATCAAAAGATACACTCCCTCTACGACAATCTATTGTCGCATGACTGTCTTTCAGCCAGTCCATGCCTAAGATAACGTCAAAATTTCCTACAGGAAATTCTATCAACCGGGCAGGTAAAGAATGCCCGCAAACTACAATACTACACGCTAGAATAACTCTACTAACTCCTACGAGCCCATTGCCAGTGAGTATATTCAACCTCCCTGGCAATGCCTCGAACTCCATTCCTAGTCATGTCGCAAATCGTGCAGATATAAATGAATGGGATGCTTCCGAATCAAACAATGCTACTGCGGGATATAAGGCGACAAGAATATTACCTGCCACAACATCTCCCGATGCTAATGCCTCTTCCAAGGACAGAGTGAATGCTTGCCCTCGACCTCCTTGCTGCGGCCTAGCCTGGTGCTGCTGCTGGCCCCTTTCTTGATGATGCTGGGGTGGTCTATGCTGGTGTTGCTGCATCGGCGGTCCCTGCTACCGAAACATCTGAGCCTGCGGTACTAACGGACGCTGTGCCAACGGCCTTACTGCCACTGCTGGTCTTCGATACTGGCCTTTTCCTGGTGCTGGCAGAGCAGGAAACTGCTGCCCTGGTCCTCCTGACCTCGAATTCATAGGACATGTGGTAACCCGATGGTCTGGATTTCCACATATCAGACATAGTCCATTCAATGTCTGACACACATCTCTAGTGTGTCCCATCTTCCCACAATAAGTGCAGCCCACCGGGGGTTGCTGGTTCTTCTTCTGTTGCTGTTGCTGCCTGGGTGGTACTGGTCCTCGTATCGCCACATCGTGGATACGAATGCCAGTGGATGGTGCTGTTGTTCGGGGCGCTGCTCCCCTTCCTCCTTCAATCTGACTGTGGGAGCTCTTCTGACCCCCAGTCCTAGTCGCAAGCCTCTGAATGGTGAGCTCATGCCTTCGAGTTGCCGTCAATATTTTATCAAAAGTTTGGTAATTGTGCCCCTCTATCAATTATAAGAGCTCAAGATGAAATCCTTGCTGGAACCTCATAGCCCTCCGACTCTCTGTTGCTACCATCTCTGGGGCGAATCTACTCAATCTGCAGAACTCCGCTGCATAAGCATCTACCGTCTTGTCGGCCTGCCTGAGGTTGATAAACTTCTGTTGTAGCTCAAACTGCGCCACAACTCCATAGTACTTGGTCTTGAATCTTGCAGTGAAATCGTCCCAAGCCACAGGACGTCTGATGCCCACTTCCTCTGATTCCCACCAATCACGTGCGAGATCCTGAAGTAACAACTTCACTAGATCCACACGTTCTTCTGCCGGTACCTTAGCTGCTGTCAGAATAGCCTCCATGTCCTTAAGCCATGCATCTGCTGACATGGCATCTTCCGTGCCCTCGAAACGGCGGGAGTTGTACTTGCAAAACCTGGCTGATGCTCCTGAATCTGGCCTTGCCCCTCTTTCCAATGCTGTCTGCATCCTTGGTTGAGTAGCACATTCTGCTCTTGTAGCTGAGTGTGCATGCGCTGCTGGGCCAACATCTGATGTTGCTGAGCAGCCATCATTCCTCTCATGATCTCCAGAAGGGCTGGTGTGTCCACTTCCACAGGGGTAGGTGGAACTATGGGTGGGTTTGGAACTTCCGGATACTGCGATCCAACTGCTGGTTCTACTATCACTTCTTTCTGGATAGCCTCCTGAGGTGAGACTGGCCCTGGTTGCTGACCAACCTGGTCAGGTTGCCCTTATTGTTGCTGCCCAGCTCTGACCGATGCGGACGAAGTGCCCCTAAGAAAAGGGACAAGAGAACAATCAAACGACCGGACATGAAGGATCAATGAAGTCAAAGGATACCGGAATGTCAAGCTAGAGTCGAGAGTAACGAATCATGAGATCAAGGGGAACATGTATGATTGAGACATCCTATAAATTAAAATACCCCACAAGTCTGAAATCAGACCTGCATGGGCCACCACTAAAACCTTGTCACGCCCCAGAACCAGAATACTGGAGAGCGGGGGAATGACTCAGCCAGCTACGTATTACGGGTAGATGAATACCGTATAATATAATCAATGCTGTCTAACCAGACGAGGGGGTGCATACTACATGAAAGTCTTACTATGGTCACTTCACATCTATTGTCTCAATCATTCGAACAAGGAAACAGAAATAGAGAACATGTAAGATAAAGCAGTAAGGCGTCCCAAACGCTCAGTCAAAATGTTCTGGAGATCTGGCTTTACAAAACATAGCCAGATGGTATAGTTAGGTATACACAATTGTTATCAGATGCAGTCTGACTTAATTACAATCATGCAAAAGTAAGTACAAGACGATCCGACCAACATGTCGGTGCCAAACGGCTAAGTATAAAGTAAATGACAAAACGAGCGGTGAAGTAAAGAAACCCACTCGAGTCCTCCTGCGATCATCCCTCTAGTGTTGACCATCTTGGAGGTAGAAGTAAGCTGGATCCTCGGGGACCAGCTCTAAATCTGGCCATGCAAAACCAGAGAGGTTAGACCTCTAATAGCAAGTACCACAAGGAAGGACGATATGAAGGACTAAACCAGTAAGTAAGAAAATGTAATAATAGATCTCTGCTTCCCACTAGGATTCACATAACATCACGACACTTCGAACCAACCTCCCAACCAAACAAGGACAGAAGTTGACCCGTCATGTCCTGACATTCTGATCATCTCGGTTAGGCAACAGAGTAGGTACAGTACACAAATAAATCATCTTGGATGGCCAATCAATTCCTACGGCTTGCTATTGTGAGTCCCAAGTTTATCCTGGAATTATGCAAAATAGGGATTCCTCAGTTCTTACTATGTACGAGCAAGGCTAGTCTATCCAGTCAATCAATTGTGCCAATCATGTAGTTAGACGAGTCCCAGCGGGACGCCCGCCGTTATAGCATATACAATAATATAAGCAGATACTGTTCCCTGCCCGTGTGACAGATTTACAGTATCTGTGGGAACCAGCCAGCCCGTCGGGCACTTAATAGTCCCAAGGGGGCTGCCATGTAAGAACTCGGGAATCCATTCTCTCTCCATGCCATCATTATTTTATTTAACTTAATAGTCCCTACGTTGAGCGAAGTTCCATGCCGTGGATCATGGCCATTCAAATGAGTACTTTCGTACGGGGTACGATATGCACAACTCTACAACGATACCTGTGCGGCTAGGTTGTAGGTCTTACATAGCATGATGCAACAATCAAATTAACCACGGAATAATCATGCCTTGACCATAAAGTACACATGCTGTCTTTGTAAGATAAATAGATAATTAAATAATAAATAATTACTTTGAAGCCTGCATGTGCCTGTATGCCAATATTCGGGATCGGCTAATCGAGTATAATAGTTCATTACATGAACGTGTCTCATTCATTAAATTCAATAAGACGACTAGCCAGTCTCTTAGTTCCAACCAGGAATGCATGATCAATTATTTAGTCCATGTCACAATCATTATCAATGGTGACAAGACATGAAAGTCAATTAGTATTACATGGGGTTGAGCCTATAACTCCTCAGAGTTAAGTTCTAGTCATACTGGGTATCCATAGATCAATCAAGACACAAGGCACATTTTACATAACAATCCATTTTAACAAATTTAACATATCATGATTTATCAAGAAATTCACGCAAAAAGGTGTAAGGATATAATAGAAGAATTATCATGCCATCGTTAAATGAATAGGTTGAGGAATAAATAAAAACACCCAGGTCAGGAAGTCATGCCAACAAGTCTATGCTAAGGCCAAAAGTCACGCAAGAAGTCTATGCTTAAGACCAACAAGTCACGCTAAGTCTAGCTGGGGTGAGCGTAGAAAATAGGCGTGAATAGTGAGCGTGAAAAGTGATACACGCTGGCAAGCGTGAGCGTGAAAAGTCAGGCAAGCAAGCACAGCGTGAGCGAGAAGGGAAAATCCACGCACACACAAGAGAGCGTGACTAAAAATCCACGCACTCATGGAAGTGTGCGTGACTAAAAATACACGCAGACTCGTGGATGTATGCGTGACTAAAAATACACGCAGACTCGTGGATGTGTACGTGACTAAAAATACACGCAGACTCGTGGATGTGTGCGTGACTAAAATACACGTACGCACAAGAGAACGTGAGCGTGACTGAAAATACACGCACGCTCATGAGAACGTGAGCGTGACTGAAAATATACGCACGCTCATGAGAACGTGAGCGTGACTGAAAATACACGCTAACATGTAAGAACATGAGCGTGTCTCAAAATCCACGCAGACACGTAGAGACGTGTGCGTGACTCAGCCTTCGTCCCAAGCCAGAAGATGAAGTTCCCAGCCAGAAAACATGCTAAGTTGGGAGGACCAAAAACCCATGAACAGCCAAAAATGTAACAACTTAGATCTAGAGGAAACCTAGCCATAGAAATCCAAAATGCTAAGAACTAAACTCTCTTGGAATCATAAGAAGAAGACAAATGAACCATAAAAACATGGTTCTCAAGTAGAAGCAAGTTTGCACTTGCCTCCTGCTGCTGCTGCTGGTAGGTGGAGAAGTGATGAGAGAAAGAAGAAGAAGTAATGGTGAGGATGAGTAATGAGGAGAGAGAATGGAGAGGGTGGCTTTAAATAGGGGGAGTGGTGGTAGGTGGGAGCTAATGGGCCGAGTTGGCCACCACCAATCCGAAACCCAAAGAGGCCGAACCAAATAAGCAAGACTAAAAGCAGAAAATAAAAGCAGGAAGAAAATGCAGAAATAAAATTACAGGAAATAAATTAACATGGAATTTAAAAAGCAAATAATTAATTAACATAAAAATTTAAAGGAATTTAAATACAGAATAATACATGATAAATACCAAATAAATACTCATGAGTTGTATATGTATATAAAAATACGTATTCCGGGAACGGGAAGTGACAGCAGGGCACCAAGGGAATGCTCTATTATGCGTACGTAGAGCAGGAATGGTTTCCAAGCAACCGGGGCCACCAAGACTGGCGGGTTCGATAAATATTCTTTGATGCTGTCGAAGGCCCGCTGACATTCTTCGTCCTATACGAATGAGACACCTTTCTTCATGAGATGGGTGAATGGTCGACATCGCCCGGAGAGGTTAGAAATGAACCTCCTGATGTAAGCTAGCCTCCCTTGAAGGCCTCTGAGTTTGCGGAGATTTCTTGGGAGACCCATCTCCATAATTGCTTTTGTCTTCTCAGGGTCTACATGGATACCCTGGGCGGAGATGATAAAACCCAAGAACTTTCTGCTGGATATGCCCAAGAAAGATTTTGTGGAATTCATCTTCAGATTGTGCGCTCGCATCAGGTTGAATACCGTCCTCAGATCCTGTAGATGGTCTCCCTTACGGCGACTCTTGACGGCGATGTCATCGACAGAGCACTCCACCGTCTTGCGTAAGTGGTCTCTGAAGATGATACTCATGGCTCTTTGATGTGTGGCGCCAGCATTCTTCAAATCGAAAGGCATGACTGTGTAACAGTATGTGCCAATCGGTGTTCGGAATGATGTATGCTTTTTATCGTCAGGAGACATCTTGATTTGGTTGTACCCCGAGAAGCCATCCATGAATGACATACGTTCGAAGCCGCAGGTGTTGTCAATCATGATGTCTGTGATAGGGAGGGGGAATTTATCTTTGGGGCATGCCTCGTTCAGATTGCAGAAGTCGATGCAGATTCGAATCTTTCCATTCTTCTTGAGGATGGATACTATGTTGGCGACCCAGTCTGGATGTTGCTCTTCACGGATGAAGCCGCTGGCTATCAGTTTATTGACTTCGGCTTCGATTGCATCCATGATGCCCGGGCGGAAGCGTCGTTGTTGTTGCTCGACTGGCTTTGCATCTGGCCAAATGTTGAGCTTGTGAAGAGCAACCTCGGGGTTTAGTCCTGGCATGTCTTCATAGTTCCAGGCGAACACATCAATATATTCTTTGACAAGTTCCAGTAGCGATTCTCGTTCTTCGTCTGTCAGGCTTTTACTGATGAAGATTAGTTTTGGAGAAGATTCGCTGTCGAGGTCGACCTGTATAACTTCATCTTCAGTAGGAGGTTCTCTCTGTTTGAACCGCTTTTCCTATTATGCATCCAACTATTGGGCCCACGGCTCTAGCTCGAGGATTTCAGGAATGTTTTCATCTTTTTCATAAGCGTCGGCGAATGCCATGTTGACTGTCAGGGCTTGTCTGAATACGTCTTCGATGCTAGTATCCGAGTCAGAAGTTGGTGACCCGGTTGAATGTGAATGCCAGTCACATTCTTCTTCTGAACTCTCAGGGGTCATCGTGGGTGTTACATACCCTAATCCAAATCGAGTTTTGCTATAGTAGTCCCATGGTTTGCCAGCCGGGACCGGTGGCTTCAAAGGTAATCGTCGTCCGGTGCCGTAGTTCAAGCCTGGCGTAGTCTCCAGATCATACCCCTGTTTTTGCATGAGATATTTGGATTGGGGGCTATAAAGATACAGAGGCAGTCTCCCGGCATCTGATTCAAGGTCGACTTCTTCTATGGTGAAGGGCTGCGGATCGTCCTTCCGGTCGAAGATGATTGGATGGTCCCCTCCCTCGAATATACGGTAAGCGCCTTCCACTGGAGTAAGCTGGTTTGCGGTGTACACATTTGTCACCTGTGTGTGTAGGTGAGTGCCTATACCGTGTTCCATAGCATACATTGCATAAAGCTTATTAAGCTCGAGGTAGTTCAAAGATAGCCCTTTATTGATAAAGTAAGGTATCTTTTCTAGTGGGATTACATCATCTGCGGAGGGAACATCAGTGTGGGCAGCCACATACTTGGCTAGCTTCGGTTCCTCTTCGGCTACTCCCTGTATAAACAAAGACTGAAAGGACGACCTGGGCAGCTTGATCGTTAAGGGTTCAACTGGTGGAGCAGTGCGTGGAGTTGTCGACAGACTAGCGACCCCGAGTTTGGTACTCAATACTGGACAGGGAGTAGTTGGTTCACTAGAAGTCCTAGGCCTTGTATCGGGGTGACGACTCTTCTTGGAAAGGCGTATCGTCATTGGCTTGTCGGAGGGATTGAGCTTCTCCGTTTGCGGCTGGCCAACTCTCGGCAGCCTGATTGTCAATGGCTCCATTGTGGGTCTTGGCATTTGGCCGGACCATGGTAACCGGATTATCATTTGCTCTTCTTGTGCCGAGAGGCTGATTGCGTCCTTACGCAGAGTGGCGGTACGGGGTACGGACTTGCCAGGTTTGCGATCTTGGAGGTGGATCGTCAGAGGTTCTTCTGATCCTGTGGCTGTCTCGGTACGAGCTTGCGCATCTCCTTCCCCAAGGTGCCTCTTTGACTTTTCGTACAGGCAGGAGTCTGAGTAGTTGGATTCGACCCCTTTGAAGGGATCGATGTCGGCAAATTCTGTCCTCATGAAGCCGTGTTTGTCGACATACTTGAAGCATTGGTACAGCGTGGAAGGCACAATCATATAGTTGTATATCCAAGGGCACCCCAAGAGGATGTTTTAAGAAGTGTCTGCATCTATGACGTAACAGGTGACTTCCGACTGGAGATCGCCAATTTGACACTTCAGACGAATCTTCCCAATTGGGTAGCTCCTGCCCGAATTGAAATCGCTGATGGCGGTGCTTGTAGGCGTCAGGCGATGCATAGGGATGCGGAGATGATATAATAGACCCTTCGGGATAATGCTTATGAAAGAGCCAGGATCAATGTGCATCCGATCCACCTTTACGTCGCCGATGTATCCAGTGTAGTATAGCGGGCGATCGTGCAGGTTGGTTTTGATGAGCATGTCCTACGGAGTGAAGACAATGTTGGGCATCGCTCCTGTGCAAGCGCTGTCTTGGAGATCTGCAGGCGGGTTCTCTCCCGTGAGGTTGACCTGAGCCAGGTACACGTCGGCATTTTGGAGTGCATCGCTCAAAGCCGTGCGAACATCCTTTGAGAGTCTCAAAAGCTCGTATAATGACAAATTGGCCGATGTGTTAGCCAGTTGCGCCAAGATGTCGAAGTTGTAGGGCTTCTCCAGCCCCTGCGGTGCCTCTTTTCAGAGGAATTTTCCAAAGCGAGTCTCCTTCAGCCTAGGCTTGTCGGTCGTCGGAGGCTGGGCAGGTCCCGGAGCGTCAGTTATAGCGGGCGAATGATCTTCAGCTGAGTTATCAGCCACGGGTTGGGATTGTGCCCTAGACCGCATGACGACGGCTGTAGCTTCTTCGATATCTGCCGAGATTATGCGACAGGACCTGACTTTTCCATTCTTTTTCTTACAAATGGAAGATGGTGTAGGCTGAGTCACTTCTGATACCAAGTCTGGATGGACCCACATGACCTTCCCTCGTGATGTGGTGAGGGGCACTAGACCAGCGGCCTGATCTCGGGGAGGTGAAAGATTAGCAATCTCTATTGTCGCCAGAGGGATGGGGACCACACGTCTTGAGTATCCGTCGGAGGGAAGCTGCCGAATTGTACCGACGCCATATTGGCTGCCACGGTTACCTCTTCGAAATCGATGGCCAGAGCGTTCGAATCGATAAGATTTTGGATGTACCGTTTTAGCTGGTAGCAGTCGTGTGTAGCATGGTGGATGTAGCGGTGGTAATGGCAGTACTTTGGTTTCTCCATCTCTGTCGGTCGAGGTTCCCGTCTTGGTGGAGGAAGCTGAATTCTGTCTCCTTGTATGAGCATGTCCAAGATGGGCTTGACGTGGCCGTCTTCGAAGGAGTAGATGATTTGCGGCCATTGTTTGTCTACCGGTTTTGACTCAGGTTTCTGTGTTGTGTCGGCCACCATAGCCTGCTTACCCCTGCTGTCCTGATTGTTGGAGGGGCTATCCCCATTGTCGTTGTTGGTATTAGGACGCTTGCCCTTGTTCTCTCCGTCCGAGATTTGCAATCCCAATTGGCGAGCCTTCTTCAACCGTTCTTCGGTGCTTGTGGCACTGATGATAAACGTCTTCTAGTCCTTGAATTGGCTTTCGCCCATCCAGAGGCTGATTGTTGGAAGCAGTCTTTTTTGGCAAATTTTAATCAAGGAGGAATCCGGATTTCCAGACGACAACTTCATTGCGGTTTGGCGAAACCGCTCGATATAGTTCCTTGTCAGCTCTTTCTCCCTTTGGATGACGTCCATGAGGGTGGACATTGTGACGTCCTGTCCTACTTCGTAGAATCTCTCCAAGAAAATGTGCTTGAAGCTAGCGAAGGAGTGGATGCAGTTGTCTGGCAGGTTGCGATACCAGTCGTAGGCGACTCCTTCTAAGGCCCCGATGAATAATCGTGTGAAGATGGCATCGTCATGGGACAGAGTTTCGGTGGTGACCTCGAAGTAAGTGATATATCGACTTGCGGAGGTCTTGCCATCATACGGGTTGGTGTTAAACGACTTATATCTTGGCAGGAAGGGGATATCCCTCCATGCAGCAGGGTACGGTTGCCAAATTCTGAGGTCTTGAGAATTTTCTCGAGCGTGAAACATGGCTCGGAGCTCCTGGACCTCTCTTCTCGCTTCTCGGGCCTCATCCACAGCGGTGGGGGCCGTTACTTCAGGAGGATTATTGCCCGGATTCGGTGCCGCTGAATTCGAGTCCGCATTGACCGTGGGACCCGCGCTTGTTTGGCCAGGCGTCCCTCCTTACAGAGTTGGAAGGATTGCTTTGATCTCGTCCACATACTTGACCAAGGCATACAGTATGGCCTCCAGAGTGTCGATGCGTTGGCGATCACTGGAACCACCTTGGCTGCTGTCCGTCATGAACACCGTCTTTACATGAGGAGAGATGGACGGAATGGTGGAGGAAGCGCCCTCCGAATCATACCCCTGTAGTGAGAAGTCATCGAGGAATGTGGGAATGTTCTCTTCTGGTTCGGACTCAGAAGGAACAGTACCCCCAGTCTCCGAGTTCGCCTCGTCTTGGGAGTCGTCGTCGGGGTTTGCTGCATCTGATAGGAGAGTTGTTTCTCCCGGCTCATCTTCTTGGAACATCGGATTGTTGTGGAGGTTCGGAGGAGTTCTACCCCCAGTCCCAGCAACCCTCAGTGGTGTGGATGATGAATCTCCTACTGTAGCAGATTTTGCCTTAGAACGGATACCTTGGAGAACTCCGGTGGTGGGCACCCGCTTAGACGACAGTCTCTTAGTCATAGTGGTTGAAATCTTCGGGCTGGAAACATTTGTCTTCTTCCCTCTCCCATCGGCGGGGACTTTTTGAGTAGAGGTGCAGGAGACGACGGGAAGTGCCTCGTCTTCTGAAGACGGCTTTTGCAGTCTTTGAAAGACGGACTGTCGGTCTTTTCGCACCATCGCGTTATTGCAACAGCAGTTGACTATGACTTGGGTGCAGTGACGTCCGTGGGAGGACTCTTTGCACCCCGATGCACCTACTCTTTCCTTGCGTTTGTGGAGGATGGCCTCACGCAAGTCAGATGGGTTTGCTCCCTGGATTTTGGGAGACTTTTGGAAACCTCTCTGTCCGTTTGCCGTCGGGGGCAGGACTCGAGTGGTTTTGTACAACTTCCCATCTGAGGCCCGCATAACAGTATACGGGATGCTCGGATGGTCAGAGGTCGGATCAGCGGATCGAGCTTGCCAAGCTCGTGCTGCCCTAGACTTCTTCGCTCTAGTGCGTAAGGGCACATAGTAGGAAGAGTCTAAGTGATGCTGGAGAGAGTCAGACATATCTTCTTGGAAGCACAAGAAATCAGGACCATAGGAGAGGCGGTCAAAGACAGAGCCACGTGGAGTAGGCGTCATGCGGCTGTCATCAATAATCTTCATGCGGCTGGATGATCTGGCCGCATAGGCTTTCTTCATGTGGCTGGGAGTCTCGTCCGTATGAGTTTTCTTCATGCGGCTGGATGATCTGGCCGCATAGACCTCCTTCATGTGGCTGGCAGATTCAGCCGCATGAGCGTCCTGTATGCGGTTGGCAGACTTGGCCACATGAGTGTTCGGCTTCTTCTTGGGGCGCATAGAATCACTCTTTGTCCATGCAAGTCCAGTATCGTAGTGCTTTCCTCTGCCGGACTTGGGGGCAGCAGAGTCCTCTATGGCTTGATGTGGAGCCGTATGAGAGTTGCCTTCGCCGTCTTGGGTAGCAGAAAGTACTCCGTCCAAAGCTTGGGGAGGAGCAAATGGTTTTGGCCTCCACTCGCTACAATCTTTCTTCATGCGGGTTTGCTTCTGGACTGAGCCATCGCTTCCCTCAGAGAGCATTTCTTCAAATACCTGTTGGTCGAAGCAGACGACTATCTTCTGTTACGTGGAGCCAAGTTTGGCTGTATCCGATTGCGTCACCAACTCCTCAGCCGTGGAGAAGTTTGTCCCCAGCAGAGTCGCCATCGTGTTTGCCATGAAATATAAAAGAGCAGAACAATTATCGGAGGACTGGACTTTTACTTCACAATACAAACTCGCTTGTACAAAGAAAGCCTAGGGACGAAAACCTAGGTACAGCAATCTAAGTACAATTATTTATTTTAGATTCTGGGGGGTGATGATAGAGGCTCAGAAAAGCGACGGCAGCTCTGCCTTACTCCTTGGACGATCGGGTGCAGCCTTGGCTCTGTAGAAGAACTGCTCGGCGTTGCTGAAGAAATGCTCTCTTTTCAGGCTCTGTATATTCTCTCTCTGGCTCTCTGGCTCTCTATGTCTCTCTCTGTATATGTCTTCTCCGTATATCTCTCTCTGTGTGTGTGTGTGTATCTTCGTAAGGGAATGGCACCTTGCTATTTATAAGAGTGGGGGGGTTCATTAGGATTTACAATAATTGCCCATTCTTAAAAGTCGGCGGCTAAGGATCACTAGATCTGGGCCGTTCATCTTGAATATACGAGATTTGAGCAATAAATGTGATTGTATCAAATCTTTTGTGGGTAATTAATGATGATCGACATAAATCCTCCTGATTTATCATGCCAATCTCGAATTTTTCGACACGTATCATTAATTTGCTTGTTTGCAAATGATCTAATTTGATCCTAATATTTCATTAGGATTTGTTGAGGGATTTCGATCAATTTGATGCCACGTGCCCCGCTATCATGCCAAGTGTCTTAACTGCAAGCCACTGCAGAAACCTGAGCCGCAGGAAAGTAGCTCCTCTTTGAGCCGCATAAGGCTGGCCACGTGTCGAGGCTGCTTGAGAGTGGCCCCCCTGAACATTTGGACCGCATGGTAATAATTTGAGCTGCATGAGTGTGGATGACCGCATGATGAGTACCTTCTTTGTGAACCGCATGAAGATAATCTTCTTGAGCCACATGGGGCTAGTCTTCGTGAGCCGCATGGGGCTAGTCTTTGTGAGCTGCATGGGGCAGCCTTCGCTTGAACCGCATGGGGTAGTCTCTACTTGAGCCGCATGCGACTGTCCACGTGTCAAGGCCGCATGACAGTTTCTGGATCTCGGAGGATCTTGTCAGAGATTTTCTTCGTTTCCCTAGGAGTCCGTCATTATGAGGGATTCATAATTGTATTTTTGTGTCAGGGCTGCCATGTGTCAGAGCTGTCAGTCATCAAGGCATTTAATACAGTAAAGGACAAACGGAAGAGCTGTTTGCAAGCCACGTGGCTCCTCTCGGAGCCGCATAGAGCTTGTTTGAGCCGCATAGACGCTTGAGCCGTATGGATCCTTGAGCCGCATGAACTCTCTGAACCGCATGGGGCTCCTTGGCCGTATGAATCTTTCTCTATTCTTTTCCATGCTTCTACACGCTCGATGTGTGAAAGTGCTTAAATCGGGGGGATTCAACCATGTTGTTCAGGTTTCTGCTGAGTGCTTCTGCGGCGATGATAAAAATGGTGGAGGATAGAGGGTCTCCTTGTCTGACATCGTAACTAGAACAAAAGAAGCCCTCAGCTTGACCGTTGATGACGATGAGAACCAGGAGTCGCTTATCAATCTCCACACGATGTCAATCCAAGTCTCCGAGAAACCGAAAGCTCTGATAACCGAGATCATGAATTGCCAGTCAAGCCATTCGTATGCCTTCTCTATGTCCAACTTGATGGCAATGTTCTCGTCTCTTGACGATAATTTCATACATGTGATCATTTTCTGAGCCAACAAAATGTTGTCTAATATATTTCGGCCACGGATAAATCTACTTTGTTCTTCTGAAATGATCTTGGGAAGGGTCCCTGTCATACGGTTGGCGATGATCTTTGATATAATTTTATTTGTGAGGGTGCACAGGCTGAGGGGGCGGAAGTCTTTGAATGTCTCCGAGTTGTCTTTCTTGGGGATGAGGATCATGTTGGCGCTGGATATCGATTTAGGGTATCCAGCACCCTGGCAGAAGGCGATGACCGCTTCATGGATGTCTGACTTAATGATGTCCCAGCAGGCTCTAAAGAAAATCCCAGTAAAGCCGTCAAGCCCCGGAGCGCTGTGCACGTTCAACGCCCAAACCGCATCCTTGACCTCAGTTTTCGAGGGGGGAGCGATAGTTGGATGTTGTCTCTTTCTTCAATTAAATTTGGGATCACCGTGAGAAATTCTTCATATTTGTGAATGTCCTCTTTGGTGAACAACTTTGAGTAAAACTGGGCCGCGACCAAGTGGATATCCCTTTGTTCTTTAAGAGTGCAGCCCCTCTCGTCCTCGATCTGGTGAATGTTGAGTTATTGTCTGCGCCCCTTAATGTATGAGTGAAAGAAGCTAGTGTTTTTCTCTCCTTCGGTGTCCCAGGTCAGCCTGGCTTTTTGTTTCCAGAAATCCATCTACACTTTCAAGCGAAACTTCAGAAGCGCTCTAGTGGCGTTGAGGGAGGCTCGATTTGCGAACGATCTGTCTGTCATGAACAGGGTTTCCGTACGAGTAACGTCGTCCTCTGCGTCACGAACGGCTTGAAAGATGTCGCCAAAAGCGTCTTTTCTCCAGTGAGAGAGCTTTTCTGGTAGCTTTAAGTTTGACAGCACGCGAACAAGGGGGTCGAGGGCGTCAGTGCTTCTCCAAGCAGCAGCCACGATATTGCTGAATTGGGGGTGATGGCTCCAAAGGTCGAAGAATCTAAAACTTTTTTGATGTGATTTGAATTAGACCTAATCTCGATGAAGAGGGGAGAATGATCAGATTCGGTCGCATTCAGATGCGTAAGATTAGAAACAATCCCCAAGTCTGACCACAGAGGGTTGATGAGGGCACGGTCAAGGCAAGAGTATTGCCTCCGATGGCCTTCTTGCATGTTACACCACGTGAAGGTGCTGTCGGAGAACTGGAGAGGAGTCAGATGGGAGCTGAATATGAAGTTGGTAAAATCGAGCATGGCCGAAGGTGGTGGGGGATGACCGCCCAACTTTTCCTTCCTGCAGGTGACGACATTGAAGTCGCCCACGTAGAGCCACGGGAGGGTATTGTAGGTTTGTTGGGTGCTACAAGGGTGTCCCAAAGCTATTTGCGTTCTCCGATGTCATAGCAACCATGGACAGCAGATAGGAGGGACCAAATTTGGAGCATGGGGTATTCAACCCAGCATGAGTGGGTCTGCCTCGAGTCGTGGATGATGCCAAGCTTCACGTCGGTCGTATGGAGAACCCAAATGTCATGATACCCAGCATAGGCAGAAAAGAAGCCAAGTTGCATCTAGATGGACTTGATTTTCCTCTGAGGGATTTTAGGTTCAATAATGAAAAGAATGTCAATACGATGAATCTTCTTGAGGCTGATTAATCTGCTCAAGGTTGGTTTTTTTACGAGACCCCTAACATTCTAAGAAAGGATGTTAAGCATCAAGTTGGTTGGAGGGGGGGTTTGAGTTTAGCGGTCGATATGGTGGTCATAGCCATTGCCTCTTTGAAACTTTTTTTTGGATGTTTTCGAGGTATTCACTTCAATTTCGATCGCATTATTGTGTGAGTCGATGTCTATGTTAGGGTGAAGGTACAACTCTCCTTCGATTTCAGTCAGAACCCTGAAGTGGCTGTTTGTGCTGAAGCAACCGGCTGCCGCGGCTTGTTGCATCCGGTCCACTTATGTTTGATCTATCTTCTTGAGTATGTCCGAGTGAAAAGTTGCTACTTTAGATGAGTGGGGTGGACCTTCCCAGTCATGGAGGATATTACCGTCCCCATTATACTGCCTTGAGTGGGGTGTTCGACATCACAAAAGGTTATACGAACTTTTTGTTTATTGAACTTGAAAAAAGGTACAATCGATTCCTATGCGAGGAAATCTAAGTACAAGAATTCTGAAAAAGCGTGACAGTAGAGATCGAGCAATACAGTGGCTTCTTTACTCCGTTGACGATCTGACGATGAGTTGGAATTGATTTGATTTTCTGGTACCTTTGATGTAACTCTAGGGTTACCAATCAAGAGGATGCCGGAGTTGAAGACTTTGAAGCTCTGTCTTTTGCCTTCTGCTTCTTTCTTTTCTGTGTGTGTCCTCCTCCCTTTTTTTTTGAAAAGAAAACTCCTTCTATTTATAGGAGAAAGGGGGCATATATGCGATGTGTACTTGGATTTGAGATATAAAGGAATTTGTTGTCATTGCACAGTGCGGGCTTCTGCTAAGTTGACACATGGTAGACGTCGAGATTCTCCTCTATCGAGATCTCGGGTGGTTATCAAAACAATCGAAGGAGGAAATACGTGGTGCGTGTCTACTGCTGGAAATCTTCTGTTTAGATACAGCCGAGTAGATCTTGGATTTTATATCAGAGTAGAATTCTGTTTGATATTCAGTAGGCCATCGTTTTAAACAAATTGACTTGATACGACCTTTATCAAAAGAGCAAACTTCGTCCTTATTCGAGTTTCAAACCAATTGATAAGATATTTGCACTTATCAATATGATCAACCTCTGTCCTATCTTTGAAAGTGGCAGTTTAAATAAAACAATTGGGTGGGACCATGCAACCTGCGCTTATAACGAGGTCTTAGTGCTGTTACGCTTCTGGTACGACGAGTAGACTGTTCTCCTGGAGAAAACGAAGCCTCTACGCTTTCAGACGATGAGTGGACTATGTTTTATAGACGACGGAACCTCTGTGCGTTTGAGTGACGAGTAGGCTTTGTTTCGAGTAGTAAAGTCACTGTGCTTTAGGGTGACGGGTTGGCTGTGCTTCAGGCTAACAAGGTTACTGTGCTTTTGGAGTGGCAGGCAGACTTGTGTTGGATGCAATGGTGTTTCCCAAGTCTTTGATGATGGAGGTTGAGCTTCTGGGTCAAAGCAGAGGTCTGCACCGTTGAAGCTGGGACCAGTCTGCACCTCCTGCTGGCGCAGCATTGTAGCTGTGTTTCTGGTTTGAAGAAGCTGGCTTTGAAGTCTTCTTTAAGAGCAATTAATGTCACCTCTTTAAGGAACGACTCCCTCTTAATTGCCACCGTCACTTGGGGAATTTCAAGGAGTCTTTTAATGGTCTAAGACTTAGTCGAATGAACCTACTTAATGAGGTTTATCGTGCTGAGTCCTAGGTTTATCCTATTACTGTAGGAATTTTGACCGATGGCCACGTGGCCTATGTCTTGGACTACTTCCGTCCTATATAAAGGGGAGTTCCTTCCGAAGAGTCACGTCTTCCTCTTTTTGTCCTTCAACACCATGCTGGATCCAGACTTAGCTTCGAACGACCGTTGGCCTTGGCTAAGTCAGATTTTGGTTGAGGATCCCTTCGTTCACATGAGACGTGCCTTCGTGGAAGAACTGTTGATGAGCTTCAGGATGTGTTGTAATGCTTCTCTTGGGGAGTTCGAACCTGAGCTACATCTTGGAGGTCTTGGAGGTCCTGACGATCGAGTTTGGTCTGGTTGCCAACATGAAGCGGCACAGGTTGTGCTCTGCCTTGCTCATTGGCGGCTGTATGCTTTTGTTAGGCTAGAAGAGCCTCAGAAGCTGATGCACTTTTGAAAAGGGCCTCCTGTCGTGCTGTGGACTGAATTCTCGTTCGGGCCAATAGTTGCTTCAGGAAGAGCTGCACGTCTGGGGGGGTACTGTGGTGGCAGACTTTGATGGCGACTGTATTCACATCTTCTATCCATAGTCCCTCCTCTCATGACGATTACACTATGAAGATGAACCCCAGGTACATCCGTAAGAGTTTTTAGTTCAGCACATGTAATCACAAAGACTTTGTAACAGATCCTTAAGAAGTCTTTTTTATGTAATCGTGACGAATCTGTAATTGACTCTTGTAGCCATGATTTAATAAAAAGAACTTTCCTTGAACTTTTTATCTATTTTTTGTGAGTTTGCCTTTTTTTTGGCGTGCTTGACCGCCTGCACTTCTGTGAAGCTGGGTTGGTAGCGAGAGCACCAACCTGCGCCGTTCGTCATCTGCGCCTTAGTAAAGATGGATTGGTAGCGAGAGTACCCACCTGTGCCTTGTGTCACCTTGCACTTTTTTATGCTTCTACAAGACCCCTTTCAACGTGTCCAGAACTTAAGTCAAGCTCGGGATACTTTGAAAAGAAACATGACACGTATTTCATTGTAGGCGAAATGCCCATCACGTCTGCTGCCAGGCTGACGTCATGCTTGGGCTTCAGCATTAAATACCTCAAGCCGTCGCTTCCTTAAGTTTTGATCATGACTCCTCATTTCTCGCGAACGTTTATCATGACCTTCTTCTGAACCTACTTCGTTTTGATGCTTTACAAAGTGTTTTGTCTTCTTTTGTTGTCGTGGCACGGCTCTGTGAGCACCCACTAGAGTATGAGGGCTTCTGTTGCTATTGCTTGTCTTCATACGTAGTAATTCATGAGGAACTTGCCATTGATTGGCATCACGAGTAAGTCAATATTAGATTTGGCCATTCGGTAAGCGTCGTTGGAATACACCATCTCTATGACGAATGTACCTCTCTCTTGGGTTCGAACTTCCCTGGCATTTTGTGAGTCATCACCATCGGTCTTCGAACTGCTAAGACGAGGTCACCCACTTGGAACGTTCTTTTTCGGTCCTTTTTGTTAAAGGTCCCGAAAATACGAGGTTGGTAAAGCTCGATACTTTGCTGCGCTAGTAGGCATTTTTTATCCAACGCCTCTAACTCTTGTAGCCGTCGGCGATGATTGTTGTGTTCGATGCAGTCAGTCGATGCATCAAAATCCCTAGAGTTTGGAGCAAACTCCTTGGGATGATGCTGAGAGAGGAGCTTGGGTTGATATAGATGCAATCGACTTTAATGGCACCGACATACCCTGTATAGTACAGAGGCCTATTATGCCAGTTATTCTTCAAAAGCATGTCTTGCTGGATGAAAGTGATACTTGGATTCACTTCGACCACACGCTGACAATGCGGGCTGGCCACAGTGTCTTCCTTGGGTGGTCGCACTTGAGTGAGAAAGGACTCGACGTTCTGCGAGGCTTCGCAGAGCACATCTCGGGTCTCTTTGGAGAGACGGAGGATCTCGAAGAGTGACAATCTAGTTGGGGTATTGGCTAGCTGCGCCAGTATGTCAAAGTTGTAGGGTTTGAAAGGCCCTACTGCCAAGTCTTTTCTTAGAGGTTTGTCCAAGCGAACCTTATTTTGCTTCTGCCTATCTGCGGCATGAGTCTGAGACGGGCCTGCTTCTGACGTATCAGGAGCAGGGGTTGTAGTTTGTGGAGGAGCTGCCTCCTCTGGAGCTTGGTTCTCCTCTTACTGTCGTGCCAAGCGAGTTGTCACCAGGGTGTCATCGGTCAATATCGAGACCATGCGACATGTCCTGACCTTCTTCCCTTTGACAGAGGGGGTTGTAGGTTCCATCATATCGGAAGTAAGGTCGGGATGGACCTACATAACCTCGCCTCGTGGTGTGGAGAACAGGATGAGCCCTTGAGCGTTGTCACATGCTGGTGGAAGATTAACTACTTCTATTGTCACCCTCGGGATGGGGACGACCCCGTCCTGTGCCTCCGTGGTTGGGAAACTTCCAAACTAGAGAGTAACCATATTGGCCGTGAGAGTCTTTTCTTTATAGTCAAGTGATATGACTTTGGCATGGATGAGGCGCTGAATCTTCCTTCTTAACACGTAGCAATCTCGTATCGAATGGTAGACATACTGATGATAATGGCAGTATCTAGGTTGTCCACCTTCACCACTTCGTCGGGGCGCTTTGGTGTTGGGAGAGACAGCTTGCCACTCTTCGTCAGCATATCGAAGAGTTCTAACGTATCCTTGTCGTTGAAGGAGTAATTCTCCCTTGGCTTCTGCGCTTCTGCAGACTTGGGGTTCATGGTTACTGAACCTTTGGAGATGTTGACGGTCATGGCTTGTTTACCTTTTCCGTCCTTGGGGTTGTTACTAGACGAGTGTCTTCCCTTGTCTTCGAGAGAAGGAAAGTTTAGTCCCAGGAGCTGCGCATCTTAGGCTTTCTTTTGTGCCACATCCGCATCTGTAATAAAGGCGTCCACTCTGTGCAAGGAGCACTGTGCCACAATTTGATTGTAGGCAACATGTTCTTGCAGCATGTGTCGATAAGCATGGGCTCCGGTATACCAAGCGGTAGCCTCAAAGCTGCCTGGCGGAAGCGCTCGATGTATGCGCGTACAGGCTCTTTCTCTCTCTGGACGACCTCCATAAGAGTTGACATCATCATGTCCATTCCTCCTTCATAGAATCGGTCGATGAAGAGAGTCTTCAGGTCCTCGAACGATGAAATATAGTCGTCCGGAAGACTGCAGAACCACTCATAGGCTACCCCCTGCAGGGATCCTATGAATATGTTGGTGAGGAGGGCATCATTGTTTGGTAGGTGCCCTGTTACTGAAGCGAAGTACCTCAAGTATCATTGGGGAGACTCCTTTCCATCGAAGCGCATGAACGTCTGCAGATTGTATTTGGAAGGGTAGACTATGTTGTCCTATTCGGCAGGATATGGCTGCCGAATCCCCATCTTCTGGAGTGCTGCTTGCTTCTCTTTGGTGTCATAGCGAGCATAAAATTCCTTGATGGCCTGCTGTATCTCGGTTGATATTGTAGGTCCTATAGTCGATAGAGTAGACGACGATGGTGCCGCTTGGTTGATGATGGACAGCTTACTGGATCCGTCGTTAGCCGTCGGGTCAAGTGCAGGTGTGGAGGCAGTGGGGACCAAACTCCCCTTGATCTCCAGTATGATAGAAGACAAGGATTTCATTGTAGCATTTAACATATTTAGGCTCGTCTCGAGAGCTTCGATACATTCCAGCTGGTCAGGCGCTTCACAATTGTTCGTCTCGTCGCCATCGACCATAAATATGGACCTTGTGTGTGGATGGATGGAAGGGATAGTAGACACATCGCCCTCCGGCTTAGATGCCTGTGCCTCATTGTCTTGAGGATAAACTGGACGGTTGAGGTCTTCTTCAAACTCATTGCGGTTGCTACCCCAGTTTGGTGGCTAGCTACACCTGTGGAGGCATCCGTATCATATGGTTCCTCCTTAGACTGGAATACGGCGTTGTGATGGACGGTGGGGGGTTGGCTAACCCCGACGTCTGACGTGGTACCCAACAGAGATTTGGAACGCATTCCATGGAACACACCTGTGTTAGGTACCTTCGCCTTGCTACTCTCGGGCTGCTTCTTGGGCTTGGTGGCCAAAATAGAAGGATTCTTGGATGACTTTTTGAGAGATTGAGAACCTTGTGTCGCGTCGCACGTAGCGACACGGAGTTCATCTTCGTTTGCGCTTGCCGACCCCTGTCGAACCTCTGACGTTCGGTTGATGCTGGCTATAGTCTTTGAAAGACAGAACGCCTCCTCGGCAACACAGTGGCTGCCTGTTGACAGCAACAGTTGATGGTAATCTTGGTACAAGGATGCCTTGATTTAGGCGTGCCCTGTGTCGCAAATTCCTCTTCCGCCTTACGCTTGTGTGAAAGCGTCAAGTCCTGCACCTCTGTATCCCCATTGTACAGGCAGGAAAGCTGCTCGTGGGTACACTCAGAGAGGGTCTGGCGAGGTAGACTCCTATCATGCTTACAGGAATGCTGCTTGCATGAGTCCTTCTCCATGGTTTGTACCCTTGGCTTGTATCACGTACAAGAGTGCTCAAGCGACAGAGGGGTTTAACTGGTCGAGGCATCGAAGCACGGGGACCAGTTTTGTATAACTTTCCATCGGCTGTGCATATGACTGTCAACGCAGGCCTTTGGTCGGTCATTGACATAGTACATTTGTTTCACGAGGTACATACTACCTTAGATTTCTTCCTACTACCCATAATGGTGCATAGTATTCAGAATCCAATGAGGGCTCGCCT
This sequence comes from Iris pallida, assembly GCA_029216955.1. Lineage (NCBI taxonomy): Eukaryota > Viridiplantae > Streptophyta > Magnoliopsida > Asparagales > Iridaceae > Iris > Iris pallida. The sequence goes on along the minus strand of JANAVB010022509.1, from coordinate 807 downwards.
GATTGGAAGGCAATTCTGTCAAAGACAGATCTTCTCGTCGGCAATGCTTCCTTTGTGAGGGGTTGAACCGCCGCACGCTTCCTTCGGCATTTTTCCCTCGTCAGGCCCGCCATAGGGGCATTGTCTTCCTCGTCATATTTTTCCAAAGTGGGAATCGAGTGAGGTGGCATGGCCGCCGTAGCCGAAATCTTCTCCGGGGCTTCAGTATTTAGAGGGTTCTGAATCGCAGTCCCCTCTGTCGTGCTGCTCATCGCACCCGCCTTCGACACCTAGACACGTCGAGTCTTCTTCGGTTTTACAAACCACTTCGAAGGACTCGACTTCTCTTCAGAAAGGAGATCTTCAAAAGCTTGTTGGTCGAAGCGTACGACCAGCATCTTCTGGGAAGATCCCAGCAAGTTGTCGTCAGATTGTATTACTACCTTCTTAGTGGAGAAGAAGGTCGTCCCTAGCAGAGTCGTCATTTTGTTCGACATCACAAAAGGTTATACAAACTTTTGTTTATTGAACTTGAAAAAGGTACAATCGATTCCTATGCGAAGAAATCTAAGTACAAGAATTCTGGAAAAGCATAACGGTAGAGATCAAGCACTACAGCGGCTCCTTTACTCCGTTGATGTTCTGATGACGACTTGGACTTATTTTGGATTTCTGGTACCTTTGATGGAACTCTAGGGTTACCGATCAAGCGGATATCGAAGTTGAAGACTTCGAAGCTCTGTCTTTTGCCTTCTGCTTATTTTCTCTCTGTGGGTGTCCTCCTTCTTTTTTTGTTGAAGGGAAAACTCCTTCTATTTATAGGACATA
>JANAVB010022508.1:0-25468 GCA_029216955.1 Iris pallida | reverse complement strand
AGGAGAGCCAAAGGGCGACCAAAAACCAATTTCACCGCTGGCAAAATGAGGTTCCGGGTTACCCTCTCCACAGAGCCAGATCCGCCCGAGAATACATAATCCCGGAGCCATATCATCAAGTATGCAGTCAACACTGCCTTGGATGACATCCGGTGCACACAATGCCAGAAACAGCTGTACACGTCTTTGCCACTCTCATTTGAACGGGGGGCCTTCTCGCCTAGTTGGCTCATTTCGGAGGTTACTTCCGCAGGCTTCAGTCTCTGTGGAGTCGTAAACCGAACCTTCGTAAAGTCCGCCAGGTCCTGCTTGAAGACATAATCCCTCCAAGTAGTCACATGAGGCTGTGACTTGCCTTTGTCCTTCCGTTGCAGCAGATAATGATGGCTCGCCACCTCTTTGAAAATAGCCATCATCTCCGGGTCCTTCTTTTCTAGAACCAGGATCTCTTCATTTGTCGAAAAATATTCCTCGTACGGTTCTGAGCCCAGGGATGCTTGGACACCTCGTACATCTCATAGAGAGCCAATCCCAACTCCCCCACTGGAGAAAAGAAAGTGCCAGTCTGGGTATTTAATATTTCCAAGAGTGCAAGGAACATGCTTATTGAAATCCACTTTGGCCTGTGTGGCACGGATAGCGGCCGTCAGCCCAATCTCTTTAAGTTCAACCTTGAACTTCGACAACACCCAAAGGGTCAACTCGTCCCTTCGGCACGTGGTGACACCAACCTTCAACCCTAAAGCCACCTTTCGGATACATAACCTTCGATGTTAGCATCCGATTTGCAAAGGTCGAAGCACTAAAGGAAAGGTGTCATTAGGGACCTCACTATAAAGGCTCCCAGGGCACAAAGTTCGGCAACTGAATGAGGGCCCGGCTCGCGAGGCGACCAAGGTATCCCTTTGATTCGAAGTAACATCAATCGAAAGAGTACCCCCCGCTGCCCCTCCTTAAGAAGGAGTAAGTTCCCATGGCATCCTTCTCTTGGAAGCTAAACGGTAGAAGGCCGCCAGCGGCAATTGGCATTCAAGTTGTCGCATGTACAGAACCATGCCCTTCGCAGAGAAGAACCAATCTTCTTTGATCTTCAGTATCTTCGCCTCGGTGGAAGCCAAGCGGTCACCGAACAGAAAGGCAGGTTTCAAGAAGGTCATATCCTCGGACTCAGCAGATTTCAGTTTGCCGCTCTCCATCATACTCTGGAGGAAAACAGGCAACTGATTCCGGATTTGCAGCATTCTCTCGGAAGGCTAATTCAGTAGGATAGCAGCCTTCGCGGGGTTAATAACCTCCTCGTCGAAATCAACTCCCATTTGACAAAGAGAAGCATCCAGAAGGACTTCATTCAGCAAAGGGATAGTCTTCGACACTAACACATCAAAAACAAAAGTCAGGCAAGAAGATTTAAGAAGACAAAGTGTGTCAAGAAGCCTGGTGCATCATCAGGGTCTAAACCCATGCGCATCAGCAGTGAAGCCTCGGCGCATCATCAGGGTGGAAACCCATGCGCGTTAGCAGTAAAGCTTCGGCGCATCATCAGGGTGTAAACCTATGTGCATCAGCAGTAAAACCTCGACGCATAATCAGGGCCTAAACCCATGCGCATCAGCAGTAAAACCTCGGCGCATCATCAGGACAAGAGTCCATACGCGTCGGCGACAAAGAGTTAGGGCACAACAGCCATGTGCTCCAGACTCGTCTAAAAAGGTTGAAAGATCGCACCCACCCGTCACCGCAGGCCGAACGTCGGCCGGAGTCACAATGGTGACAGGAGCGTCCTCCTCGATGAACTCCGCAGGCTCCTTCCCCTTGCGAGCACCGCCGCGAGGAGTCTTGGGGGCCATTTCGTGAAAGAATAAAGTTAGGGTTTTTCGAAAGAAGAACTCTAGAGAAGAAAAAAGCAAAGTGGAGAAGAACCTTCTCTCTCCATCAGACGCTTATTTATAGGCTTAGTCGCACGCGTGAACCAATGAAGTGTGACATCAGCCGCCGCCTCGGGTTCTGTGAGGAGATAACTGCAAATAAATCCAAAAAGATCATCATCAATCGTTTGGTTATCGAAGCGTTATCATTTGCATTAACTGAGAGGAGCATGCGCCCCATCATTGATGCGCGAAGTATCCATGCGCCCGAACAGTCATACGCCCCGTTGAAGACACCACCATACTTCTTATTCAAAGTATTCCAAAACTTGACAAAAAGTTTTGAAAACTTTGAAGGGGGTCTTGTAGAAGCATGGAATTTCAGGACCAGAAATCCTATGCGCCTAAATATTACATGCGCCAGGAAGCTCAGATGAAGTACTTGGCACAGTAAACAGCAAAAGCATAGAAATTTAAGGAAGATTTTTATTTCATATAAAAGTCTATTACATGTCTAAAAAAGGATGTACAAATAAGAACTTCTACAAAAAGAAAAGACCCTAAGTCTACAGCCGGCGAAGCAACCACCATGCGCTCTCAAACAGATACATCTTCCCGTGCGCTTTCAGACATGCGCATCACTTCAGCGTCTCAGTCAGGCGCATCCCTTCAGCAGCTCAATTATGTGCATCATCAGTTATGTGCATCCTCAGTTATGTGCATCCTTCAGCAGCTCAGTTATGTGCCGCCCTTTCAGTCAGGTGCATCATAAAGTCTCAGGATATGCGCCATCAAATGCTTCGACTAATGAAGCCTTTATTGAGCAGAACGAGGGTGGGCAATCAACCCTCTAGCTGGAGGAAGAGCTCTCCAAAGCCTAAGGAAGAGGAGAGCACCGCAATCGACCCACGACTAAAGGAGCAGCTTTCAACACAACCAGAATGGGCAACACCCACTCTAGCAGGAGGAGGAGCTCTCCCAAACCCCAAGGAAGATGATCGGAGCACCGCAATTCCGATCTACGGCTCTTCCAGCATAACGGAGACGAGGCTCGAGTATCCCGATCTTTGGATGCAACAGGCACCTTCCGCCTGCCTCAGAAGCCCTCGACTCCGACTTTTGGATGTAACAGTCACCTTCAAGTGCATCAATGAAGACAATGCGTCGCATCTTCACCCTCGGGAGCATCTCGTCAACAGAATGTGCTCGAGCAAACAAGTTCATTTCGGGAGGACGTGAGAGAACGAGAAGCAAACTCTCTCCTTGCCACTATTTATAGGTCGGGCAAATCAAACCCATGCGCCAAGTGGCGGGCTCTTCGAATCTCGTGCAATAAATTTGTATTAATGGTGATGAACCTGACACTTCGAATTCAGCCAAGTCAAAAACGGCTATTTAAAGCACTCGAAGAACGTAACAGTCGGGCCAATAAAGACGTGTCATACAAACGGATGCGCTGGCCAGACCGCGTATCATATTGACGCGTCCATCAGTACCAAGCGCCTTATGAAGATGTGCCCATGCGTCCCCATGCGCCTAGTGGAACGTAGATCGACACGCCCACTCAACAGCCCATCATCTGTCAAAGAATATTAAATGCTGAAGTCTGACAGAGTTGGCAGCACGTCCCCCGAGGACTGAACAGTTGACAGCTTTTTCAGAAGACGAAGCGTCGCTGACGTCAGCATCATTATTGCTTTCCTCCGGCGGTTACAAGCCACGTGGTTGCCCATCCATTTCGCATGTACCTCCACAGCCATGCGCCCAAATCTCTGCATGCGCCTCAAAAGCCGTACGCCTCAGACTTTCTCTGATCCCTAAAGACAGAAGTCAAAGTCACTACTGAAGCCCCGCATGTGCCTCAAAAGCCGTGCGCCCCGATTTGTTCGTGACTCCTGAAGGTTGCGAGCCAAAGTCTCTTCATGCGCCCAATCCCAGGCGCATCCTATCAGATCACTCTCCACCAAATTCGAGATCTTCGAGCCATGGACCTACGATACGTGTCCTTTGACTTGATTCAGCCTATGAAGGAGTGCTAATCACCCAAGATCTCAGCAACTAAAAGATCCTCTCTATTGCTACGTATCAGCTCGGCCGCAGCCCATAAAGGCAACAGAAAGGATTCAACTCCTCAATCAGAGCACATCGTCCATGTGCCTCCATCAGCAATCACCACGTGGCATCCCCACAAATCGGCGTATCCTACATATGTACGCATGAGTAGCCAGCCTGCAAGATATAAATAGAGGGATCATTTCCTTCTTCCACACCCACACACACACAGAGCTATGAACCTACATATACACAGAGAGAGGCAGATACAGACACTCAACGTCTTCTTCCTCTCCGTAGGCTCCAGCACCCAGAGCAACTCAGACCTTCAGAGAACCGATAACCGTCGTCAGATCGTCAACGGAGTCAACGCATTACCACTCGCTCCATCGGCACAAGGGACCCAGATAAACAAAAATGTACTCCTAGGACTACATCTAAGTCCTACATTGTAACACTGTTTTTTTTGTAATTGAAATTACAATCATAAGATTTTAATGGCAAACAGCTATGACATCGCTAATAGCGACTAATTTAGCGACGTTAGTATGAACGTCGCTAAATTCTAATTATATTCCTCTACCAATTCATTTCCTCCTATTTTACTCTCTCACTCTCTCTCCTCCCCCCCTCCGGCGCTCTCACTCTCTCTAGCGCTCTCACAATACTAATTCATATATATTTAAGTGTGAGAACGGATGGCTCAGAACACAACCCAAAATTCATTCTAGCATACATTAGTGTGTATCATTATGTTCTGTACATATGGTGTAGTATATGTTCTTATCGTATCTGGTATCTGAATAATGTAACAGAATCAAGTTGAACTCACATAATGTAATACTAAGACATCATCTACTACTATATAAGATATAGTGATAGGTTGTCATATCATCATTGCCGAGGGATGAGGGTCGGAGGACAATCAACTTTATCTACGGCTATATAGTTTCTGCCACGCCAGTAGAATGGCTGTAGGGACTATGTCCTGATCACCATGTCGTACCGTAGATTAATGCAAATAGAGCTGGAGCCTGAGCCAAAATACAGAATACAAAATACAAAATACAAAATCCAATCCCTGGGTTCGTCGACCCCCTCGGTGGAACACTCAACACCGGCATGCACAATACATTCCAGAATATACAAAAAATATAAAGAAAAAATACTATCCGCAACGAACAATGTCAATATATAATATCCTCAACAAACCAAATCAATATCCGCAAATACGTACAAACTCAGTATCCTCAACGAAAAAAACTGAATATTCCCAAATACGTACAAAGTCAAAAATATAGTACAGTCCAAAAATGCAAAAATGAAACTACTGATCGCTTGGAGCTGGAGCTGGACCCGGTGCTGGAGCCGGAGCTGGAGGAGTGCCACCATATGATGCACAAATACCGCTCGAGTGAGCCAAAGGCATGCAGCCACTTCCCTCCCTCCATTCTCCCTCTTCCTCTCTCATGTTATCAACGTCACAAATTTTCCAGTGTTGCTCCCTCTAATGATGATGAACACAAAAATCAAAGACCCCCCCTCTCCTTTCTCACTCTTCACAGTTCTCACAATATGAAGGATCAGTGTTTGCTAGTTCTCTTCCATCCATCCATTCCTCCGTTCTGATCAAGCCTCTTCCTTCTCCTCTCCTCCACCATGGCTCTGGACCCATCTGCTCCTCCCTACTTTCCTTCTTCTTATTTGACTCTCTCAGCCACATATGATATCCAGCTCAAGTGTAGAGGCGGGAGAGAAGAAGTGGGCAGAAAGATGAGGGGGAAGTAGCACAGCCGGCGGCATGACCTGGAGGAAGTACAAAGGTTTTCTTCAACATCCGTAGGAGAACTATAAGGATATATTTTTTCACAACATGTCACCTTGTCAAAGACCCTTAATGTGACAACCATGTTACCACGGTGTCGGAAGACTAACATGTCATAATTTTCTAAGCCGTGTGTTTTGACATAATCCTCCCAACTCTTTCCTCCTATGTAGTAATCTTGTACTTCTTTATGAAGTTCAAGACGGTATATTTTTCTATTACGAGTCACTATATGCCGTCTTGGACTTCATAAAGAAATACAAGATTACTACATATAAGAAAAGAGTTGGGAGGATTATGTCAAAGCACACGGCTTAGAAAATTATGATATGTTAGTCTTCCGACACCGCGGTAACATGATATTCACATTAAGGGTCTTTGACAAGGTGACATATTGTGAAAAGATATATCCTTATAGTTCTCCTACGGATATTGAAGAAAACCTATGTACTTCCTCCAGGTCATGCCGTCGACTGTGTTGCTTCCCCCTCCTCTTCCTGTCCACTTCTTCTCCCCCGACTCTACACTTGAGCTGGATATCATATGTGGCTGAGAGAGTCAAATAAGAAGAAGGGAAGTAGGGAGGAGCAGATGGGTCCAGAGCCATGGTGGAGGAGAGGAGAAGGAAGAGGCTTGATCAGAACGGAGGAATGGATGGATGGAAGAGAACTAGAAAGCACTGATCCTTCCTGTTGTGAGAACTGTGAAGAATGAGAAAGGATAGGGCGGTCTTTGATTTTTGTGTTCATCATCATTAGAGGGAGCAACACTGGAAAAGTTGTGACATTGATAGCATGAGAGAGGGAGAGGGAGAATGGAGGGAGGGAAGTGGCTGCATGCCTTTGGCTCACTCGAGCGGTATTTGTGCGTTAGATAAAATACAAAAAATTCTATTTTTCTCCAAGTGTGAGAACGGATGGCTCAGAACACAACCCAAAATTCATTCTAGCATACATTAGTGTGAATCATCTATGTTCTGTACATATGGTGTAGTATACGTTCTTATCGAATCTAGTATCTAGTATCTGAAGAATGTAACAGAATCAAGATGAACTCACATAATGTAATACTAAAACATCATCTACTACTATATAAGATATAGTGATAGGTTGTCGTAACATCATTGCCGAGGGATGAGGGTCGAAGGACAGTCAAATTTATCTACGGCTATATAGTTGCTGCCTCGCCAGTCGAATGGCTGCAGGAACTATGTCCTGATCACCATGTCGTACCGTAGATTTATGCAAATGGAGCTAGAGCTGGAGCCAAAATACATAATTCAAAATACAAAATACAGAATCCAATCCCTGGGTTCGCCGAAAATACAAAAACAAAGATTGACACACAGTACTAATTCATATATGTTTTAAGTGTGAGAACGGATGGCTCAGAACACAACCTAAAATTTATTCTAGCATACATTAGTGTGAATCATCTATGTTCTGTACATATGGTGTAGTATACGTTCTTATCGAATCTAGTATCTAGTATCTGAAAAATGTAACAGAATCAAGATGAACTCACATAATGTAATACTAAAATATCATCTACTACTATATAAGATATAGTGATAGGTTGTCGTATCATCATTGCCGAGGGATGAGGGTCGGAGGACAGTCAACTTCATCTACGGCTACATAGTTACATAGCTAGTCGTCGCGAAATGTCGCTATGACGTCGCTAATAGCGACTAATTTAGCGATGTTAGTATGAACGTCGCTAAATTCTAATTATATTCCCCCACCAATTCATTTTCCTCCATTTTACTCTTTCACTCTCTCTCCTCCCCCCTCCGGCGCTCTTACTCTCTCCGGCGCTCTCACAGTACTAATTCATATCTATTTAAGTGTGAGAACGGATGGCTCAGAACACAACCCAAAATTTATTCTAGCATACATTAGTGTGGATCATTATATTCTGTATATATGGTGTAGTATATGTTCTTATCGTATCTAGTATCTAAAGAATATAACAGAATCAAGATGAACTCACATAATGTAATGCTAAAATATTATCTACTACTATATAAGATATAGTGATAGGTTGTCGTATCATTATTGTCGAGGAATGAAGGTCGGAGGACAGTCAACTTCATCTACGGCTACATAGTTTTTACCTCGCCAGTCGAATGGCTGCAGGAACTATGTCCTGATCACCATGTCGTAGTCCAATACAATCCAGAGATTGACACAGTACTAATTCATATATATAGTCCAATACAAATAGTCTAATACAAAAATAATCCAATACAAATAGTCCAATACAAATAAGTACTAATAGCTAATGAGAACCACGCAGCTCACGCAAACGCTCAGTGATACGATCACGCAACCACCTCGAATAAGTAGGATCGACGACGGCAGGAGAGATGTAGTCCCTTGCAAGTGCTGCATAAATAGAACTCCCGGTCTCACTAGCTACCGGTGCTGGATGAATAGAACTCCCGGTCTCACTAGCTAACGGTGCCACTTCCTCCTTAACAGTAGGAGGAGCCACCTCAGCATTCACTGTTTCCCTCAAACGACGTGCCGCTCCTCGGGTCATAGATGCCATCTGGTAAGATCGATATTCACAAATAATATAACTGTAACATAAGCAAGCTAACTAAAGGAACCATCATGTAATTTGAGTACATTTTCGAAAGCAGATAAAGTACAGAAAATTTGATTTTTTGCCAAGTGTGAGAACGGATGGCTCAGAACACAACCGAAAATTTATTCTAGCATACATTAGTGTGAATCATCTATGTTCTGTACATATGGTGTAGTATATTTTCTTATCGTATCTAGTATCTGAAGAATATAACAGAATCAAGATGAACTCACATAATGTAATACTAAGACATCATCTACTACTATATAAGATATAGTGATAGGTTGTCATATCATCATTGCCGAGGGATGAGGGTCGGAGGACAGTCAACTTTATCTACGACTACATAGTTTCTGCCTCGCCAGTCGAATGGCTGCAGGGACTATGTCCAGATCACCATGTCATACCATAGTTTCTGCCTTGCCAGTCGAATAGCCCAGCCACCCCCCACTCACCCCCGAACCACCTGCATCCCCCCTGCCCCTCCCTTCGAGCCACGCGCACCCCTCCAACCACCAACAACCAAAACAGCCGGAGAGAGAGAGAAAGAGAGGGAGGGGAAGAGTACCACGTACCGAAGAGGGAGGAGAGTCGTCGGAGAGAGTGAGAGCGCCGGAGAGAGTGAGAGCGCCGGAGGAGGGGAGGAGAGGAGAGAGAGTGAGAGAGTAAAATGGGAGGAAATGAACCCTAACCAGGGGCGGATGTCACGACCCGTTACCCAAATTGTTGGGCCGGGCCGAGCCATGTCCAGCCTACGCTTAAGATAAAGCACAGTAAGCTGTTGTAGAGATAACAAGATAAGACTAAATGTGCTAACAGTTCTATAAGTGAAGAAGAATCATAAATGCTCCAAACACAAAAGTCATCTCATAAATAGAAATAAGTCCAAAGTACAAGTCTGAAATATAAAACTGGATACATGTCCAGTTACAAAATACGTAGTCTAATACATGACTACACTAAGTATCCCAAGCAGCTAAGCAAACTAGACGAGTCTCCCCGCAGAAACATCCTCGTATGGCAAAACCGGGTCCTCGACAGTGACTCCATAATACGAATCACAGAGCAACTCCTCCTCAGTAAGTATACCTACAACGTTATCCTGTCAGGACGGGAGCAAGTACTGTTTTCTAGCAAACTAAATATACAAAACATGAACAGGAATGTAATAAACTGGAATCATGGCATATCATGGTTTAATTGGTTCTTTTTAGGAATGACAACATATAGTTTAAAAGTTTAAAACTGTAGCATGTACGTGAATCGGTCAATAGGTGAATAGGATGTACAGCGGCACATATCAAGTTTTTCAGGCATGCACATACGTGCACGAACGGCATCGGTGTATATCCATACACAAACGCGAGATCAGAACCTACGGCAAGGTTACATATAGAATATCCCCGAGCGCGGTAAATACATACGGAGAAGGGGGTCATGATCACGTACACTACTAGCAGTTTCCCCTTAACCCATTATTTTAAACATGTGAGAGATGAAAACAGTAATAACATGTGGAAGATACGAGAACGATATAAAGCATGTGAGAGATATGAGATACTATCCTAAACATGATAGAGACTGAAAGTAATACAATATGTAAAGTTCTAACTTGCTACCCCAAGGATCAGCATTTAACATGGTTAGTAAGTCGCAGTTTATTGTTCTAGCAGTATGTAAAGTTCGTAGAAAGTACTTGCCTCTAGCAAAGCAAAGCAAAACAAGCTACGATAAATGTGCTATGGATGTCCGGTAACTCGTCACTGTAGAAATAAATGCAATAACTTAGCTTTTACACTAAGCTAAAACACTAGGACACTAATTGGTGAAACACGACTTGTGATTGGGCACCTAGCCAAAATGATGTCTTTGGCATAGGAGACCAATGTGGGGTGACACACTATGTTAACTAACTTTCTAGGGTCTTTACACTAGTGAGGGATGGGGTTCAACACGACTAAAACTCCAAATAACACAAAAAGCTACAAGTCGTAATTAATCAATAAATAAATCAAAAGATCATTGTGTTCTAACTATTTTAGAGATAGGCAAAAAGCCTAGTTTTTCTTAAAGCAAAGTATCAAAGTGATCCTTGTTAATCATAGAAATTTATTATAATTTTTCTGGAATTTATTAACCAGTACAAATATTTTATAAAAATCAGTTTTCCTAAGTACACAGAAAATGAGTTTTGGTTTCATATGCCAAACTAGTGGCAAAACAGTAAATTAAATACTACAAAAATTATACCAAATTAGCCAACTTAACATAGTATCTAAAAACTATTTTTCCATAATTTTAGCAATACTTTAAGTATTTTTAGAAAATCAAAAACAGCAATGCACACAATAATTAATTATCTGCGTATTTTGTCCATGTATATAATTTGAACCAAAGTTCAAATACAGGACCCAAGGCCATGAATCAAGTCCAATATGACTTGTACAAGTCTTGAATGTGTGAAAACACATTTGAGCCCAAATACCCATGCTAGGCTTGGACACCAAATGGTTGCAGTAATTTAAATACAATAAAAATACAATTTGGTAATAGTCAAAATAAATATTATTATTTTAATAAGGTAAAGTTATGCATAGTGAAAATATACATACATATGGAAAAGGTACATATATCTATGTATAAGGAAAATACTTTATTTATAAAGTACACATATATTTATACAAATATGTGTATATATATATATAAGGAGACATAAAATTATAAAGTGTATAATAATCCATATATATGAAAACATATATATATATGTATACAAATACATATATATAATATTTACTAACTATGAAAATATACACACAAGAAAAATATATACATATATATTCATAAATACATATATATATTTATAAAATACTAAAGTGAAATATATATATAAAAACAGTTTATATATATAAAGTAATATAAATAACAATACGTATATATATATATATATATATATATATATATATATATATATATATATATATATATATACAAATATATACACATGAAACTTACAAACTATAAGATATATACATATATATATAAAATACTGTCAAATACAGCATATACATATATATACTAATATATAGATATATACATATATATAAATATATATAAAACAGAAAAAAGAAAAAGAAAAAGAAAACAGAAAAAGAAAAGAAAAAGGAAATAAAAAGAAGAGAGGGGGCTCGAACTCGGGCTAACAGAGCGGGGGGGTTTTAATTACTGCGCGCTGGCCAGTGGGCCAGTTGGCTCGTTTGTTAGGAATAGGGTTTAGGTTTGTTTTATTTAGTTTAGAAAGGTTTATACATAAAAAAATAATAATAATCCTGTGTCCTGACAGTTAGGGACACAGGAGTCCATGTGTCGGGTTGATTTATGACACGCACGACACGTGTTTGCCGTGTCCGCACTTACCATTAGGGTTGTCGTGTGTAGGCGAGTCCTGTGCATGAGAACGAGACACAACAGGACACGGGGGGGGGGGGGGGGTAGATGACACGTACGTGTCCAGGTCGGGGCTGCTGTCGGGGTGGCGACTGGGCGGAGGAGCGGTCGGGGCGGTGGCGCTCGGGTGGCGCTGGGCGCGGCTCAGCGCGGCGCGTCTGATAGTGGTGGTTGCGGGCGGTGTTGCTCGTCGGTGGGGCTGGGCGGAGTAGATGATCGGAGTTAGGGTTACGGTTAGGGTTTTTGGGGAAGAACGGTGGTGGCTGGGTGGTCGTGGGGCGTTGTGGTGGTCGTAGCTAGGTCGGGGGCTGCGGGGGTTTAAATAGAGGGGTTAGGGCGGTCGTAGGTCGGTCGGTCTGGCCGGAAATGGAGGGGACAGGGCGCGCTGGCGGTCGTCGGTCAGCCGGGTCGTCGGGGGAGTGGGTAGATTAGGTTTGTGTTTAGGTCCCTGTAGATTTAGGTTATTACACAATAGGTCCCCACAGTAGCAAATGCAAATAATAATTTGCATTTAGTAGTTTAAAACAATTAACAAATTACAAACTGATATATTTAACAATTAAGAAAATTACATACTGATATAAAAACAATTTAAAAATTACAAAATGCTATTTAAATAATCTAATTAATTACAAAAGTTAATTAAAATATTTTAGAAAATTTGTAAATCAATATTTTAATATATAAAACTCATTTAAAAATTCTAGAAAAATTCCTAAAAATCTTAATAATTATTTTAAGGCTATAAATGACATTAAAAATTTAAATAGCACTAATTTAACTAAAACTGAAAAACAGGGGCTGACAAGTCTTCCCTCCTTGAAAAATTTCGTCCTCGAAATTCACAAGGATTGGAGACCCGACAATATTCTAACATAGCAAGCAATGCAACAAATGACTAAGGCTACGATCAAAACTAACCTCCCGAAACCTGTTCCGGCTCCGGCTCAAGGACTAGGCTATAAGTCTTCCCCTGGGGTCCCTTGGCTACTGGGCAGTCCCGAATCTGATGGATGGCAGACCCACAAGCTAAACACTGCCCCAACCTCTTCCTACAAACGAAAGCGTCGTGGTCTACCCTTCTACAGAATGAACATATAGTCCCCTTCTGCTGCTGCTGAGGTCCCGGGGCTCTAACTGGCTGGGTCGGGTGATGTGATATAGGAGGACGGTAAGTCTGCTGGGGTGGCGTCGGTGCTCTCTGCTGGAAAGCCTGACGCTTGGACGGTCCCTCATGATGTACAGAAGCCGGCCTCTTGCTAGACAGAAGACGCTCCTCAATGCTCCGGGCCAACTCTAGGCTCTGGTAGTAGTCAGTCGTACCGTTCGCCACTATAAGAATGCCAATGTCTGGAACTAGACCATGGCAAAACCTACGGGTCATCTCCTCTGGATCAGCAACCAGACTAGGAGCGAAACGGCTCAGGCGACTAAACTCCGCCGCATACTCGTCAACAGAACGGTTCCCCTGCTGGATGTTCTAGAATCGTAGCCCCATGGCTACTCTAGCAGTGGTCGAGAAAAACTTCTTCTTAAACTGGGTCTTGAACTGGTCCCAGGTGGCTCTACCTCTCGCGAACAACGGCTCATTCCTGAACCAGACTCCGGCTAAGTCTATCAGCAGAAATCTTACTGCCTCGACCTGAAGGTCATCCGGCATCCTAACTCCCAGAAGCTTCCTCTCTACAGAATCTAGCCAGTCATCAGCTACTACTATGCCCTCAGTCCCTGAAAACTCTTTGGGATTCAGACCCATGAAGTCCTTGATCGTTCTCGCTTTCTGCCGTGGCTCTACATATGGTGGGACCACGAGACGTCCTTCAGAACGCTCCATGCTCTGGCGGAGTAGGGTAGTCTGCTCCTGATGGGTTGTTAGGAACCCCTGAATCAGTGTGAGCAGCTGGTTCCCATCGAGTGTGACGGAAGCCTGGGTGGGTATAGTGATAGGGGGTGGTGGAAGTATCGGGGCCTGCTGGGACTGGGATGTGGAAGGTGGTATCTGGGTCTGTGGATTTGTGGAGTAGAAGAATGTGGTAGGTGGAGGTGTATCAGTCAACTGGTCAGCTGACTGGATATGGAGGGCCCCATTCTCGGGGGTAACATACTGGGATGAATGAGTAAGCACCATCTAAATTACACATAAAAAGACTTATAAGGACTTATTTAAAGTAAGCAATCATATGCAAGAAAATCTAATTATAATAGCAAACATGTGATGTATTTCCTATGTTGCAATCCTAGCATTCCTCTAAGTGTTCTAAGCGTCTTTCCTAATGTTGTCTAATTACCTTAAGTTCCTAATTGCAGGTATGTTTGGTACAATAACGTAACCAAACAGTTTAGTCAGGACCTGCATGGGCTGCCAAAAAAATATGTCACGACCCGTTACCCAAATTGTTGGACCGGGCCGAGCCATGTCCAGCCTACACTTAAGATAAAGCGCAGTAAGCTGTTCTAGAGATAACAAGATAAGACTAAATGTGCTAACAGTTCTATAAGTGAAGAAGAATCATAAATGCTCCAAACACAAAAGTCATCTCATATATAGAAATAAGTCCAAAGTACAAGTCTGAAATGTAAAACTGGATACATGTCCAGTTACAAAATACGTAGTCTAATACATGACTACACTAAGTATCCCAAGCAGCTAAGCAAACTAGACGAGTCTCCCCGCAGGAACATCCTCGTATAGCAAAACTGGGTCCTCGGCAGTGACTCCATAATACGAATCACAGAGCAACTCCTCCTCAGTAAGTATACCTACAACGTTATCCTGTCAGGATGGGAGCAAGTACTGTTTTCTAGCAAACTAAATATACAAAGCATGAACATGAATGTAATAAACTGGAATCATGGCATATCATGGTTTAATTGGTTCTTTTTAGGAATGACAACATATAGTTTAAAAGTTTAAAACTGTAGCATGTACGTGAATCGGTCAATAGGTGAATAGGATGTACAGCGGCACATATCAAGTTTTTCTAGCATGTACATACGTGCACGAACGGCATCGGTGTATATCCATACACAAACGCGAGATCAGAACCTACGGCAAGGTTACATATAGAATGTCCCCGAGCGCGGTAAATACATACGGAGAAGGGGGTCATGATCACGTACACTACTAGCAGTTTTCCCTTAACCCGTTATTTTAAACATGTGAGAGATGAAAACAGTAATAACATGTGGAAGATACGAGAACGATATAAAGCATGTGAGAGATATGAGATACTGTCCTAAACATGGTAGAGACTGAAAGTAATACAATATGTAAAGTTCTAACTTGCTACCCCAAGGATCAGCATTTAACATGGTTGGTAAGTCGCAGTTTATTGTTCTAGCAGTATGTAAAGTTCGTAGAAAGTACTTGCCTCTAGCAAAGCAAAGCAAAATAAGCTACGATAAATGTGCTATGGATGTCCGGTAACTCGTCACTGTAGAAATAAATGCAATAACTTAGCTTTTACACTAAGCTAAAACACTAGGACACTAATTGGTGAAACACGACTTGTGATTGGGCACCTAGCCAAAATGATGTCTTTGGTATAGGAGACCAATGTGGGGTGACACACTATGTTAACTAACTTTCTAGGGTCTTTACACTAGTGAGGGATGGGGTTCAACACGAATAAAACTCCAAATAACACAAAAAGCTACAAGTCGTAATTAATCAATAAATAAATCAAAAGATCATTGTGTTCTAACTATTTTAGAGATAGGCAAAAAGCCTAGTTTTTCTTAAAGCAAAGTATCAAAGTGATCCTTGTTAATCGTAGAAATTTATTATAATTTTTCTGGAATTTATTAACCAGTACAAGTATTTTATAAAAATCAGTTTTTCTAAGTATACAGAAAATGAGTTTTGGTTTCATATGCCAAACTAGTAGCAAAACAGTAAATTAAATACAACAAAAATTATACTAAATTAGCCAACTTAACATAGTATCTAAAAACTATTTTTCTATAATTTTAGCAATACTTTAAGTATTTTTAGAAAATCAAAAACAGCAATGCACACAATAATTAATTATCTGCGTATTTTGTCCATGTATATAATTTGAACCAAAGTTCAAATACAGGACCCAAGGCCATGAATCAAGTCCAATATGACTTGTACAGGTCTTGAATGTGTGAAAATACATTTGAGCCCAAATACCCATGCTAGGCTTGGACACCAAATGGTTGCAGTAATTTAAATACAATAAAAATACAATTTGGTAATAGTCAAAATAAATATTATTATTTTAATAAGGTAAAGTTATGCATAGTGAAAATATACATACATATGGAAAAGGTACATATATCTATGTATAAGGAAAATACTTTATTTATAAAGTACACATATATTTATACAAATATGTATATATATATATATATATATATATATATATATATATATATATATATATATATATATATATATATATATATATATATATATATATAAGGAGACATAAAATTATAAAGTGTATAATAATCCATATATATGAAAACATATATATATATATATGTATACAAATACATATATATAATATTTACTAACTATGAAAATATACACACAAGAAAAATATATACATATATATTCATAAATACATATATATATTTATAAGATACTAAAGTGAAATATATATATAAAAACAGTTTATATATATAAAGTAATATAAATAACAATACGTGTATATATATATATACAAATATATACACATGAAACTTACTAACTATAAGATATATACATATATATATAAAATACTGTCAAATACAGCATATACATATATATATACTAATATATATATATACATATATATAAATATATATAAAACAGAAAAAAGAAAAAGGAAAAGAAAACAGAAAAAGAAAAGAAAAAGGAAATAAAAAGAAGAGGGGGGGGGGGCTCGAACTCGGGCTAACAGAGCGGGGGGGTTTTAATTACTGCGCGCTGGCCAGTGGGCCAGTTGGCCCGTTTGTTAGGAATAGGGTTTAGGTTTGTTTTATTTAGTTTAGAAAGGTTTATACATAAAAAAATAATAATAATCCTGTGTCCTGACAGTTAGGGACACAGGAGTCCATGTGTCGGGTTGATTTATGACACGCACGACACGTGTTTGCCGTGTCCGCACTTACCATTAGGGTTGTCGTGTGTAGGCGAGTCCTGTACATGAGAACGAGACACAATAGGACACGGGGGGGGGGGGGTAGATGACACGTACGTGTCCAGGTCGGGGCTGCTGTCGGGGTGGCGACTGGGCGGAGGAGCGGTCGGGGCGGTGGCGCTCGGGTGGCGCTGGGCGCGGCTCAGCGCGGCGCGTCTGATGGTGGTGGTTGCGGACGGTGGTGCTCGTCGGTGGGGCTGGGCGGAGTAGATGATCGGAGTTAGGGTTACGGTTAGGGTTTTTGGGGAAGAACGGTGGTGGCTGGGTGGTCGTGGGGCGTTGTGGTGGTCGTAGCTAGGTCAGGGGCTGCGGGGTTTTAAATAGAGGGGTTAGGGCAGTTGTAGGTCGGTCGGTCTGGCCGGAAATGGCGGGGGCAGGGCGCGCTGGCGGTCGTTGGTCAGCCGGGTCGTCGGGGGAGTGGGTAGATTAGGTTTGTGTTTAGGTCCCTGTAGATTTCGGTTATTACACAATAGGTCCCCACAGTAGCAAATGCAAATAATAATTTGCATTTAGTTGTTTAAAACAATTAACAAATTACAAACTGATATATTTAACAATTAAGAAAATTACATACTGATATAAAAACAATTCAAAAATTACAAAATGCTATTTAAATAATCTAATTAATTACAAAAGTCAATTAAAACATTTTAGAAAATTTGTAAATCAATATTTTAATATATAAAACTCATTTAAAAATTCTAGAAAAATTCCTAAAAATCCTAATAATTATTTTAAGGCTATAAATGACATTAAAAAAATTTAAATAGCACTAATTTAACTAAAACTGAAAAACAGGGGCTGACAGCGGAGCCCAGAAGGGGCATGGGTGGGCTTTAGCCCGGCCCAAAATTTGGCAAAAATTTTGAATTTTTTGTGATATATCCTATATACAGGCAGCAGTCTTCACCACTTCACCCTAAAAATGAATAGCAAATGAAGCAGCCGCTAAGCCTAAAAATGAACAGCAGCAGAAGCAGCTGCTGAAGCCGCAGAGAGTCTCTTAGTTCTTTTTTCTCTCCACAAATTTGCAGCAGAAGTTGGCAAGGGCCAAGGGACAACGATCCATCATCCAGATTCCAGTAGCCATTAGGTAATAAAAGTCAATTCTCCTCTCTGACTCTTATGAATATCTGAAGGCATGTAATTTTTTTTAATTAAAAAAATGGCATTCTCCCTCTCTGATTCTCTCTCTCTCTCTCTCTCTCTGGTCAGTTCTATTTTTTTTTCCAATGAAAATTCTTTCTTCCATTTTCTGGGACTATGCATTCAAGTATTCACCCTCAGGTGCTGAGGTGAGTTGTCCATCACATTTTACTTGATAATGAAAATTTTAATGCTTGTTTAGCCTTACCATCATATTTTTTGCAACTATTGTTGTTGTTTCTGGTATGCTCCTATCGAATTCGAAAGATTATGGTGTTATAATAACATTGGATAAACTATAGTATTTGAATCCTCGTGTAGTTCAAATTTGCCCCCTAATTTTAAAGGCTAGCTCCGCCACTGACCCTAACCCGAACCCTAACCCTAGCTCCCCTCCCCCATCCGCCCTCATCCCCCCTGCCCCACCCCCCAAACCACCCCCACTCACCTCCCAACCACCCGCATCCCACCTGCACCTCCCCCCGAGCCACCCGCACCCCCCCAAACCACTAACAACCAAAACAGTCGGAGAGAGAGAGAGAGAGAGAGGGAGGGGGAGAGTCACGTACCGAAGAGGAAGGAGAGTCGCCGGAGAGAATAAGAGTCACCGCCGGAGAGAGTGAGAGCGCCAGAGGGGGGAGGAGAGAGAGTAAGAGAGGAAAATAGGGGAAAATGAATCGGTGGGGGGATATAATTAGAATTTAGCGACGCTATCACTACCCTCGATAAGTTAGTCGCTATTAGCGACGTCCGAGCGACGTTTCGCGACGACTAGATCATGTGATTAATATACGTCGTTGTTACGTCGCTTAGGTCGTCGCTAGTAGCGACTATGAGCGACGTTTAGACAAAACGTCGCTAATGTACACAATTTAGCGACGTTAATCGAACGTCGCTAAATATATGTCTCCAATTGGACAGATTTTAGTAGTGGTGCTTGTGCGCAACGTGCGCCATGGGCAGTTTTTGCTCGCGTGCTCAGCGCAACTTACGTGCCGCACGCCGCACGCAATTTTTTGTCGCACAATATGCGCTGTGCTTGCGCGCAACGTGCGCAGTTTTGCTCGTGCACCAGTGCACAAATCACTCCAAATCACTGTTTTTGCCCGTTCGAGCTATTTTGTAGCTAAAATCTTGAAAAACTAAAAACATGAAAGTTGTAGATCTTTGTTTGGCTTCAAGAATCTTTATGTCTCACTTTAACCAGAATGCATATGTGACTTATGGTACCTTGCACACCTCGCACCTTGTGCACCTCGTACCTTGCACCTCGCGCACCTTTTGGTCCTTGCACTTTGTACCTTGTGCACCTTGTACCTTGTGCGCCTTTTACCTTGCACCTTTGCCCGTACGCCGTTTGTGCCACTTCATGACTTGCGTGCACTTCATAGCCTAAGTGCGTAGTACCTTCTTGTTCTCTTTCCTCTTATGTTTTGGTCCTCATTCCTAATCTGACTACCTATGCTTGTGTTGGATAAACCTATGTGTGTACTAAGGTACAATCTATGTGAGCACCGAGGTGCTATCATATGTGCTAAGTGTTCTTACGTGATACCTACCAGTGCATCCAAGAGTCCAGCATTTACATAGTGAATGGTCGGTAGCAATGACGTGGTATGTATTGTGTGTTGCATTATACCAAGAAGGGGTACATGCGTATGACTCCATGAGCCAGTACGGATCCCTTCTTGGGGTACTCATATAATGTACGACATCTAAGAGAGTGAGCATGTGACCACGACATGTGAACTCCAAGGATAACCTAGGGATTAACTAGACAACTAACTTGGTAGATGCATTGGATGGGAAGAATCCCGAGATTGTGCCATACTAGCCACCCCAGGTCCAGTCCTGACGTGTCGGGTTGGCCGCCACGGATATGGTTTCATTCGTCTATAGGGGATGACTATATCCGACTTCTATGAGCTATGTGTTATATGTTTTAGCGCGGTGGCCCTCTGGGGGACCGGTGCATAATCAATGTGCTATATGTTTAATTATATGATGGTTTGGCTAGCCCTGTTGGGTTGACACGATCTGAGGATCCCTTTAATCAGTATCGCAGGGATAACTCCACCAAATATAGAAAGCCGCATGAATGAATGGCCGCTCAAAAAATGACTTGACTGTGTCGTGTACCTTCCGTTAGTAGCCGAGGGACATGGACTGTCATGGCGCATGGTCCAACCCATGTCCTTGTTTGGTTGTTGGGTTGGTCTATCGTGCTATGACAGGCTGTGGACCGAGGTTACGACCGGAAGCCTTTTATTATTATTATTATTATTATTATTATTATTATTATTATTATGTTTGGGTTTTATTTTACTCTTATGTGCTCCCTTGTGGTACTTGCTATTCGGGGCCTGACCCCGCTAGTTTTTTTTGGTCAGATATCGTAGCAGCACCAGAGGATCCAGCCTTCTACCCGAACAATGGTGCACACCAGGAGTATGGGCGCCAGGGACCATGAGTGGATTTCTTCTTCACTGCTCCGATATCTTCTATTTTGTACTTGGCATTTAGCCACCGATACCTGTTTAGTCGGCTGTTCTGGACATTAGTTTCCTTTTACACAATTGTAATTAAATCAGACTGCAACTGACTACGGTTATGTACCTATGACTCTCGGCACTAGCTTATCATTTGTATAGCTAGGCTCATGATTTATTTTGATGAAGTATCGGGGACGCCTTACTGCTTTGTCTTATATGATCATTATTTACTGCTTCTTGTTTTGATTGATTGGGACATAGATGCTCTGTGAGACCATAGGAGACTTGATTGTAGCATGCACCCCCTTGTCTCTTGACAGCCACGATCACCGTATGACGTTTGCATACCTCATATGGTATAGCTGGCCTAATTATCCTCAGTATTTCGGTACTGGGGCGTGACAGTAAGCTTACCGAATATTCTCTCAACTTTGTCCATAATAATTGTCAAATGAGCTTCTAAAAATTCTCTAAGTTGATCATGATAGAAAAAGTGCAGGTATCTAGCATTGAAGTGAAAGTATCAATTTTGAAAATAAAACGATCGATTAGGAAGAAAATGACGGAATACAAGAGAAGTATAGATTTTCAAATTCCTATTTCTCTGATATTCAAGGATTGAGAAAAAACTTATATTCCTTGAATTCCATCAAAAATGACTCAGAATTAATATGTAGATAATTGAATCAGGTTAGCCTCAAAACTCAATAGATAGAAATAAAATATTAACTCCTAGGGAGAAATAATTAGTTATGGCCAATGAGAAATAAGTACTATGAACCTTACGATATGATGATGTTTAGAGAGGGCAGAAAAATAAATTTTGAACAAATTATCAAGATTATGGCTTGAATCCTTGGAAGTCCTAATTTACCAGGCAAATAGTCTACCCACATTTGATCGTGTCATCGTATCAAAACACAATAGTATATCATTATATGAAAATTCCTCAAATTCATCTAACTTTAAAATTCAACGTTTATTCCTATCTTAAACGGGCGAATCCACGCTAATGGTGGGGTGGGCTCTAGCCCACCCCAAATTTTTTTTTACTTTTTTTTCTTATGCTTTTTTTTTGAATTTTTATATAGGTTAGCCCACCTCTAGCCCACCCGAATCTGCTGTAGTCCATGACAGTTTCAGTTTTTGGATCCACCCCTGATCTTAGAGCATCTCCAACCCTATTGTCTTGTTAAGTGTTGTGAGTCTTAGGTGGCATGAGACACATGACAATGTCTTTCTTAGGTGGCAAGCTTATACTCACAAAAGCCATATTGAGATAGAAAAGTTTTCTCCAATGCAAAAGTATTGAGGAGACAATAAAAAATATTTTTTTCCAACTTCCAAGACAACTCCTCCACTTCTTCATTTTTTTAATAAATATTTATATTCATAGTTGATGATGTGGAGACAAATTCATTGTGAAGTGCATTGTCTAGATCTAGACAACCAACTTCACATTGTCCTTGCCATGTCAACTTCATGATTTATTCTACATTTGCATTGGAGAAGTACTTTTGGAAAAAAAAAAAATCTTGTCATTCCTATGTGGCAACCATTTTTTTTCAAACTCACAATAGGGTTGGAGATGCTCTTAACCACATAGCCTATGTAACAACCTTAACTATCCAAGCAACGAAACTGAATAATGGTTTCCTATTGTACCCCTAGTCCTAGTCATTCTCTTACAAATTAAATCAATTCTTAATTGTGAATGAACACTTCATAATCGTTGGCTCGCAGTAGTATTACTAATATAGACACTACCATGAGTTTGTACAATTTTGTAAAAACTGACATGTATAGACCACCATAGCGGGTGCACGCGATGCGTGCCAAATAGCACGTTAATTGGTATTTTGATCTCCAGCTCGACCCTAATCCTCCTGTATGGGTATGGCTGACTCGAACCGATCAAGATCCAAATCAAACCTGGTCAAATCCATCAACTCATAAAATATATAAAAAGAGAAATTTTGACTTACCTCCACTTGAATTACCCTAATTCAAGGTGCACCCCACAGTTTTGCAAAAATGTATTGTACCTCCCATTTTTGACGAAAACCATCAAAAAAATTTTTTGGGAAAAAAATGCCCCTGCCTTCCTTTTTCCTCCCCACCCCCCCAGCCACCGCCCCTCCCTCCACCGCTGCTGCCGTCGGAGGCCGCTCCCCCCTCCCCGTCTCCGCTCCTCCTCCCCCCCCTCCGCCCCCTCACCTCCCTGGTGGCAGCAGCTGCAGCAGCAGCAACAGTGGCAGCGGCGGCGGTGCAATAGCAGCGGCCGGAGGGGCGGTGGTCGCGGGGGTGGGGGGGTGGTGGGGTGGGGGGAGAGGGGGCGGAGGCGGGGAGGGGGGGGGGAGCGGGGACTGGGAGGGGGGGAGCGGCCTCCGGCAACAGCAGCAGCAACGGTGGGAGGGACGGTGGCCGTATTGGGGGGAGTGGAGGGGGATAGCGGAGGCGGGGAGGGGGGAGCGGCCTCCGGCAGCAGCATCAACGGCGGCGGGAGGGGTGGTGGTCGCGCGAGGGTGGGAGTGGGTTAGAGGAAAGAAGAAGGCAGGGACATTTTGGTCCAAAAATATTTTTTTTGACGGTTTTCGTCCAAAATGGGGATACTATACATTTTTGTAAAACTGTGGGGTGCACCTTGAATTAGGATAATTCAAGTGGAGGGTAAGTCAAAATTTCTCATATAAAAAAGACTCATAAATATATTTGACGAGACATGGGATCCACCATCCTTGGGTGTTTATCCCTACTTTCCATTATCCTTTAATTAATAATCCTTCCCCACATCAACAATCATCACCCTCACTCGTTCCTCCTCTTCGTTTAACTCCACGAATGCCTCCTCGAGATCCCCTCTTCCCCCTCTTACAAAATTAGGGTCAGGGTTTCCTCTACCCCTCTCTCTCTCTCTCTCTCCTCCAATGTCTTCTCCTCCTCCCTCCTCCTCCAACGGCTTCTTCGCCATCTGCCTCCTCCACTCCGCCATCGCCACCTCCTGCGGCGCCCTCATGATGCTCTACCTCGACGAGATCTCCGCCTTCGGACACGGCGCCGAGACCGCCGGCAAGCTCCGGGGATCCACCCCGCACGACCAGCTCCTCATCCAGATCTCCGACTCCTTCGCCGGCCTCCTCCTCTTCGCCGTCGGGATCCTCCTCTTCATGGTCGCCTTCGTCAGGGACCGCGACTTCCAGGCCTTCTTCGCCAAGGGCTGCGTCCTCCTCCACGCCGCCGTCGCGGTCTGGCGCGTCCTCGTCGAGCGGAGGCTCGAGGACCTGGCCTCCGACTGGCCGAGGCAGCTCGTCGGGGACTTCGTGCTCAGCATGTCCTGGGTGCTCTTCCTCGTCTACACCTGGAACGAGAAGTACGACTGAACCGCCCGGCCTGCAGGAAAGGTATATAGTCCACCCCCCCTCCTCCTCCTCCTCCTCTTAAGCCAACACCATTACCATATGCTTGTTTCTTTGTTTGTTTGCCTGTTGTTATATAGTAACAATAAAGGGAAAATTGGCACCGTCGTTGCGAATGTATGGGGGTTTAGTTGAATTTAGCTATTTATATGTGTAATATTTGGAGGATTAGTTGTTGGTCATGTTGAATCAGCAAGCCTCTTTTCGCCATTCCAGTCTTTACCATAATCTTATAATTGGAACATTTTAAGGAATGTGAAAATTTTGCTCGAAACACGCACGCGAATGAGAAGAACGAGTAGAAGGTACAGTTCTACGAGCAAAGCAGTATATGCTTGTTATATAGTTTACTTGGTTGTAAAGGAATAATAAGAAGGCCGTTGTGACGATGGTATGATAATTTGGTTGAGTTTCATTTGTTGTGAGAGCTTCTGTTGGCTTATATTTGGTACGTTGGTTGTGGCGATGTTAATTGTCAAGCTGTATTTTGCATGAAAACAATTACAATACGATACTATGGACAGGGGGCACGAACATGAAAACAATTTTGGCATGCCTAAGGGTATTTTGGACAAGGTTTGCAGTATCGGTATCGGACCCTTCCAATGAGTATTAGAATCGGCGGGTAGTATCGGCGATTTCGGACTGGAGTATCAGATTTTTTGGTATCAGGATGCAAATAATTATTAATAAATTATTAAAATTTTAGAAGTAAAATTTTATACATTTAGGCATAATTTTAAGTATTTCTGTCTTGTTTCTCAGTAGTTTTGAAATTGAATGAAATAGTAGTCGTCCTTGCCGATTGTATTACTTGCGATAAATAAGTTTGTTTTCTTTTACAACCTTACTATGCTTTTACACCCTTTTTAATTGTCTTTTTTTGTTCAATTTTCTTTATCGAATTGACTAGAAAAGGGACCCCAATGTCGGTATCGGCCAGTATCGATATCGGTCAGTATTGGATTTGGACATGCCAAACCGTATTGGTATCGACCGTATTGGATCGGTATCGACCGATACTGCAAACCATGATTTTGTATTGGCTGTGTGTTACTCACAATACGTCTTACGCTACACGACTTGGACATAGCACCAAGTTTTGGCTATGTGTGCTTCCTAGGTCAAGTTTTTGTTTTTAGCCATGATTAAGCAGATGATCTCATCTAGGGTTACGATAAACAATAAGTTGCTAACAGTAGAGCGATTTGCATTTTATGATCTGTCTAGGGTTACGATAAACAATAAGTTGCTAACAGTAGAGCGATTTCCATTATGGTACTATTGAGATTTGGGATGCAGTGGGCATGGGGGGAGGGGGGATGGAAGTATGGTGGCTAGCCTTTAACTTGTGAAGGGGAGATAATTGTGGAATAACCAACATACACTTCATAGGATAGTTTAATAACTCAATTATACAAGTAAAAAAAGACTATTTAGTCAAGAATTTCAAAATAGACTCCTAAACTCAATATGCAAAACTAGA
>JANAVB010022507.1:0-22805 GCA_029216955.1 Iris pallida | reverse complement strand
TCTTTTTTTAGCAGAAACAAACCATTTTTCCCCCTTTTTATTATTTATTTTAATTTTTTTTTCTTTTTTTCTTTTTAAATTTTGAAATTTGTATTGATCAACTTTTTAAATTTTATGTTGTATTTTAAAAAATATTAAATTAAAAATTCAATTACTTACATGGTAAACCAAACACATGAATGCAATTAACATTACGTTACATGGTTTGATTACATGTTTCAACCAAACATAGTAATGTAATTGTAATTCATTACATTACAAACTCAATTACATTACAAATCCATTCCATTACGATACGATTACGATTCATTACATGAACCAAACGCAACCCTAGTTTCAGAGGAGATCCGTCCAGAATTTATTAAATTCGAACCAAACAAACAAAGAATATATCACGGTTTGGTTTTCCTAATTGGTTTATAATTTTGTTCTTGGTAGTAGTATTTTTCTTTTTTTATTAGAATTTCTCCATCCTTGCATTATCCCAAATACAATAAATAGTACATATGATAAGTATTGAGTTGACATTGCTTTCTTGTAACAGTAGTGTTGGAGTTATAAGACGAATATCGACTGTCAATAAGAACATTAAGAATCACTCCCACAAGAAGGCTTTATTAGGTTTTAGACCGAAATCGAAATCGAACGGATAAAAAATTTAGTATTTTCAAAACCGAAATCGAACCAATTTTTTTTTCTTCAAATCGAACGAATCTCTTATTTGGTTCAGTTTTGTTCGATTTTTCACACTACCAAAATTTGTCGATTTAGCGACGGCCATATCCGTCGTCCGTCCGACGGAAATTTCTATTAGCGACCGATCACTGACGGATTTTGGCCAAAAAATCCGTCGGCAATCAGCTCGTCGCTAATAACGGTCCATCGCTCGTAGTCGTCAAGCGACGGAATAGCGCGGCATGTCGACTTCACAATACGAAGCATTAGCGACTACTTTCCGACGGACTGTCGTCCATTTCAAGTATTAAATACTGACTGTGAGACAATAGCGACGTAAAGGTTCCGTCGGTAAAACCGTCGTAATAGCGTCTCAAAGTGTATCGTTCCGTCGCTAATCCGTCGATCGCTGTCGATAACAAAGGACGGATGAGCGACGGTATGCTGGCGGAATATCCGTCGATCAGGTTCTGAAATGCTTGGCATTTCCAGCACCATGGCGACGGAATTCGTCGCTAATCCGTCGCTACGCCGTCGACAGAGCGACTGATTAGTGGCTGATTATCCATCGCCATGGTTCTGGAAATGTCAAGCATTTTCAGAACCATGTCGACGGATTGTCCGTCGCTACGCCGTCGCGAGAGCGACTGATTAGTGGCGATTATCCGTCGCCGTAGCGAAGGATGTTCCGTCGCTATTCCGTCGAATTATATACACCAGAACCTTGCCGACGGATATTCCGTCGACCACCCATCGCTACCTGGAAACAGTTTCAAATCTCCAGTTAGCGACGGCATATCCGTCGAAATCATCGGAAACTGGGAATATCCGTCGCTAACCGGTCACTAGTCCATCGCTAACTGAGATTTTTTGGAAAAAAATTGCAGCACTTTCCCTGTTCACAAAAATATGCATAAACCAAACCAATATAATGCACCCAATTATCCACAATCACATAGACCAAATATATACATACCAATTATCCACAATCCATAAACCAAATTATAATGCACCAAATTATCCAGAATCACATAGACCAAATATGCACATACGAATTTAATGCACACCAATTATCCATGAATCACAGACCAAACCAAATTAATAGAAAATGTATCCTGAAGAGTAACATAATATCCGTCGCTATAATCCGATTATAGCACATTAATCCAAAATTGCCACAATATTCCAAATTTTCTTAATACAATATTTTAAGAAGAAGGAGGTCGATTATCCGGTGGTGGTAATCCCAGCTGCGACCGACGAATATACTCCTCCACTAGGTACGCGGCAAGCCGTTGTAGACACTGCTCGAAAGTCGGCGTAGCTGCTCTGACGACATGAGATCCAGGAGTGACGTCACAGTTGTAGACGGTACCACAGGGGCATCAGGGTTGAAAGAAAGATGACCCACGAAAGAAGGACCGACACCAGCATCGACGGACCAGTAGAAGACGGACCAACACCATCAGCAGACGACCGACAGCAGCAGACGGAGGCGAAAAGTCGTGACAAATTGCTCCCGCAAGGACGACACCGTCTCGTGCGGCTGCGTAAGTTGCGACCTAACATCATCGTCTGTCGGGATCACGGAAGGAGGCGATGTCGTGGAAATCTCTGCATCGCCATGTGCAACGACCCTAGGAGCCGAGTCCGTACAGGAGCCCTTTCTTAAAGTCGTCGACGGTATCTACGAACAAGTCATTGCGAGGCCAAAGAAGGGCGTCCGGGCGGGCGTCGTTTCACCGACATCCTCGTGTCAGTTAACTGAGCCCACTAAGGGCCTCACGATACGCAGTCTATCAAATGAATGTGTTTATATATAAGATTTACCTAAGTTGTAATCTAAATCCTATGTTTTCACTAAGTTATGTGAATCCTAAGTTTACCTAAGTTATAGTCCGAATACTTTTAATTCTAACGTAATCTCTAAACATAAGTACTATACATCAGTCCCTTGGCCCTCTCATCGACGAAGCTCCCGTCCTTCATTCTTTTGTGCGTATGCTGGAACACGTCGTGCATGGTGACCGATTCTGGCGTCCTTCCCTCCTTCACCGCCCGTTGGGCCTGCATACGAATTTCCGTAGAACCTAATTAACTCCTTTAATTAATAATTCCTAATTCGATAGTGAAATGAATTTACGGTATATCACCAGATCTGCAAGCGTCGCTGCGTGGGCCTTGATCCCCCCGTGAAGGCCCGCGGCCTGTCGGTTCGCCTTCGCCTTCTCCGATTTCTCCTTGTACGCAGGAGTATCCATCATACCTAAGAGGTCCTCATAATACTCCTGCCGGATCCAATTCGGCCTCGTATGTCCCATTTTCAGGTCATGAATCATATCCCTATCTTTTTTGAGGCAGCGCTTCTGTAGGTCCTGCGGATCGCGTCCTCATGATGGGGGGGCCACCAGTACGTCGTCTAACAAAAAATTCAATTACACATAATTTAAAAAATGGTTGATTAAAAGTAACTAATATTAACCAGAAGATATAGATATATACCCTCAACTCGTCGAGCTAGACGTACTTCACGTTTAGGGGCACCGACGAAAAGTTGAGGTAGGGACCATGGAAGTTAGCCCTGATAATTTTTCCAAGAGCCCTGCCAACATTAAACGAAAAAAACCTATAAAGAAGAAACGACTGGATTATTAACTTGAATAAATGAAAGAAATTTAATAAATTATCTTAAATTTACTTACGAGGTCCCCGTGGGCCATAGCTCTCGTCGGAACTCGCCTCTCGCCTCTCTGGTGCCGTCGGGATCCGCGGGTCCGCACATGTACTCCCCAGTAACCAGATGGAACCGAGTATGGGGGTACTCCGGGGCCCACTGTGCAATAACTGGGGCATCCACTGGTGGATCCCTGCTGGTGGTTCCGATAGCGGAACGGATCCGCTAGCAATCCGGACTCATGCCTCGATGAAGTGGTCGATCGAGGACGGAATGCGTCTGTGCCCGGGGTACTCTCCGGGTCGGGTCGCTCGATGGGGTCATCCTGGGAATTTGAATGCGACCACGACCACCAGCACCACTACGACCACGACCATGACCCACGACCACCCCACCACACCACACCACCACCACACCACGACCACGGCCAGCCGTCATGACCTGTAAATAGAACACATAAACATAATTAACATATAAAAGTGTAAATGATATAAAAATAAACTAAAATATACATACCACCATAGGAGACGAGTGCACCCGACGAAAAAGACTAGGAGTGCCATCTGCAATAAGTAAATAATCGAATGAAAAAATATGAATTCACGTAATTGCTTTTATGAGGTCAAACTTAATTCACGTAATTGAAGTGTTTTTAATATACAACAATATTTAACCTAATCATCATCTTCGTTCTCATCCTCGGCCTCGTCTTCATCATCATCCTTCTCATCCTCATCCTCATCCTTATCTTCATCGTCGATTTCATCTGTATCCTCATCCCCATCAAATTTTTTTCTTCTTCTTCTTCTTCTCTTCTCTTCTTCTTCTTCTTCTCTTCTTTGTCTTCTTCTTCTTCTTCTTCTTCTTGCCTCAATATTTGGGACAAGACGCCTCTTTCCCCTGGTTGACAGCTAAGTCTTGTGTATCAACCTCTTCCTCCCCTCTATTTTCCTCAACAATATCTTCAACATCCATTGTATATGAGTGTTGTCCCAAGTATTGGGACTTTTCGATCTGGTCCTCTTGGTATGCTGGGTCTCCAACGTTGAATGTATTTCTAGATTTAATCTTGCATACTGTCCACCAGTCAAATCGATCTCTACGATGCCTTGGGTAGCTTGTATAGTAGACTTGAACAGCCTGATTTGCTATCGCAAATGTATCGGACCCTCTATACCTCCTGCGATGATTTATCGACGAATCCAAATTGTTTATCGATTCTCCAACCGATATTTGGTGTCGTATCGAACCACTCACATTTGAACATCACAATATGCATATCATATGGGCCAGTATATTGTAAATCTACAATATCCCGAAGCACTCCATAATAGTCAAAGTCCGGCTTCGTCATAGATGGTGCCTCTTATGCAAACACCGGAATCCTTGGTACTGATGCCGTCATTGATAAATTGACATTTATAGCATTCTGAGTTGACTTAAACTGAAGCCATTAACGACATAGCCTGGCCAAGTCTTTATTTGCTTCTTCGGTCCCAATGCCAGATAACGAACACTCATGAGTGAGTGTTGTTTCAGGCAATAAAACCGTAAACAAATATTTATAATTTAAATGTTTCAGATTATATATTTATAATCTCAATTATAATCACAGTTACTTACGTATTTGCGAAACTATGACGGAAATGTACAATCAACCTCTCTTTGAAGTCCCTCATCGGTAATATCGGGTGTCCTCATTTTGACTTCATCTCTAAATACACTATTAGAGAAAATAAGAATATAAGTGTAGTCACTTACTTCATCAAATTCGAGATTATAACGAGTGCAAGTGTACTGACTTACTTCTCCAAATCTCTCACTTCTTGTATGTCACAGTTTAACAAGACATATCGGTGAGCGGCATCATACTCGTCGTCTGTCAACCACCGTCTTTTACTAGCCCCAAAGGCTTGCCCCTTACATTGAATATTCTCTCCCTCAACGTCCTCGTCATTCCTTTGAGGTCTATTTCGATTTGTCTTAACATGAGTATCGAAAATAATGGAGCAGAAGTTTGACACCTCTTCGATAAGATATGCTTCGCATATCGAAGCCTCTATATGAGCTTTGTTGCCAACTTTTTCTTTAGATGGTGTAGGTATCTAGAGAGACAAATTATCTTGAGAATAAGAAAGAATTTTAAAACCCTGAAATTCAACTTAAATTATATCGATTTTTATGTACCTTTCAAATGGGTACATCCATCGATAATGAACAGATGCACCGACACGGACTTCGTATGCTAGAATCGGTAGATGCTCCATGCTGTCGAAGAAGCCAGGAGGAAATATTTTCTCCAACTTGCAAATTGTTAAGATAATCTTCTCCTCAAGTTCAACCATGTGTTGCACAGTCAACTTAGTTGAACAAATCCCTAAAAAATTGATAGTTCGGCCAACGGAACCCATACAGCAGAAGGCAACAACTCTTTCAAAGCAATGGGCAGTAATCTTTCCATAAACAGTGGCAGTCATGACTCTTCATTCCCGTTAGCTTGCGTTCATTGAGATCAACGCATCTAGACAAATTCGACACATAGCCGTCGAAATCTTAAAGTAGATACCCACTTGCAGATTATTAATCTATCTTCCTTGCTCAATGTGTATTGTGCTATCGGCTTACTTAATTGTCCAGCAGCTCCCCTTGTATCAAGTTCAGATAAGGACGCTTGCATATCTCGGCAATGTCTTGTCTTGCTTTTGGATTGTCCTTCGTCTTTCCTTTAATGTCCATGACGGTATTGAAGACATTATCGAACACATTCTTTTCGATATCATAACATCAAGATTATGCCTTATAGATTATCTTTCCAATAAGGCAAGTCCCAGAAGATACTCCGTTTGGTCCAGTTATGGGTTTGTCCGAACCATCGACACGATTGTTCGATGGATCTTCCATTACAGTGGGCAAGTCCTTTACATCTTCCAAATATCGTATCCCGACAATCTGGCAGGCGGATGAGAAAATTTTTTTTCCAGCTCTGAACGCGTCCTTGTTCTTTCTCCAAGGATGACTCGCGGGCAGAAATTGACGATGACAATCAAAGAAAGAATTTTTCCTCCATGCTTAAGGCGGAACGCCTTACTATTTTGCATGCATATCGGACAAGACAGGGTGCCATGAGTACTCCATCCCGACAGCATACCGTATGTAAAAAATCATTGATTGTCCACATCAGTGAAGCTCTCATCTGAAAGTTCTGTTTCCTGGAAATATCATAGGTCGTGACGCCGATCTCCCACAGCTGTTTCAGCTCATCCACCAACGGCTGTAAATATATATCGATATTCTTCGTCGATTTTTGGACCCGGTATGATAGCTGTCAAGAACATATAAGGAGTCTTCATACACATCCATGGTGGCAGATTGTAAGGGGTCAGAATGACGGCCAGCAGGAGTATTGAGATCCCGACTGCCCGAAAGGGGCGAATCCATCAGAACATAGCCCCATGCGTACATTTCTAGGCTCTGTAGCAAAATTTGGATGGCAAAAATCAAAATATTTCTACGCCTCTCCATCCGAAGGATGTACAATTCTCCATCGTCCTTTGTGCGTTCTTCGTTGTGCCACGTCATGTATTCTGCTGTATTCTGAGACTATACATCCTCTGCAAGTGCTTTATGATCGACAAGTAATGCTATACTTGTAAGGACGTCATTTTCTAGTTGACTTTCCTTTTCCCTGACTTGCTTGTAACGATCCGCATTACAGAAGCTGCAACTTTCTACGTCCTCGTTCTCCTTGTAGTACAACATGCATCCATTGCGACAACAATCTATCTTGTCGTACCCCAGTTCCAGTTTCGGACCATCATCTTCGACTTGTAGAAGTTTTTTGAAGCTCTTTTGATTCCTTCGGTAACACCTCCTTCATTAGTTGTGTAATCCGATCATAGCAAGTTTGTGGCAAGTTAAAATTGAACTTTATGTTCAACAACCGCATCGTCACTGACAGTACGGAATGTGGCTCACAACCAGGATATAAAGAAGTTTCAGCATCCTGAAACATATCATAGAACTCCTTCGCCTCGGGATTAGGATCCTCCGGATCAAAATTAGGCCCTGCCGCGTCGTACACCATATCTCATGCAAGGTTCTCCATGTCTCCATAATCAACGGAGCATTCGTCGTCATTGACGACAAAATCCGCTGCAGCATTATCATCAAAAGCATAAGTAGCAGCATTCGTAACCTGTCTTTCCGCATATAGTTCACCTTGCGATGACCACAGGCCGTAATCACGTATGAAACCCTTACGGGTCAAATGATCTCTTACACTCACCACTTCTTCGTAACGTCTATTGCGACAATTACGACATGGACACTTGATTTTGTTACCGTCCATAAACTGAGCTTTGCTCATGGCATACTTAAGAAACACTTCCACGCCTGCCTGAAGATCGTCACTCACACCTATTCTGCTCTCGTGTTATCGTTTGTACATCCATACGATCAACGAAATAACGATCCATCACAGATTGGATGTAAAAATCTGTATAGTAAGACAAACTAAACAAAATTAGTATATAATCATGTAACTGGTGGATCCGCTGGTATTCTAGCTCGAGCAGAGAAAAATCTAAGTACAATTGTTATAATAGTTCGATACCGATAGCTTGATACCGATAGCGATAGTTCGATACCGATACCGATAGTGCGATACCGAAACTGATAGTCCGATACCGATAGTGCGATACCGATACCGATAGTGCGATAGTATGATAGTCCGCTAGCGATACCGATAGTTCGATACCGATACCGATAGTCCGATAGTTCGATACCATCCATACCGATAGTCCGATACCGATTCTTTGATAGTCCACTAAGTCGAAATTCCCCTTAAGCGTCGAGCATGTTATACAAGGTTCAACTTGACGAGTTCTTAAATATTTTTGTGGTGTTGTATGCTTGCAGCAGCAAATCAAGTTTTAGAGTCATTATAGGTCAATTAATCAAACTGAGTCAATCTATCTATTTCTAAATTGCAAGAGTCCACTTCTAGGATATGGGCTATATCCTAAATATCTAGGCTAAAATTAACTTGGTTAGGATACTAGAGTGTCCTTACTATCTAGCAAGCACTACCTTAGTCTAGTTACACTAGCATTAATTACCTATAATTCCTACCATATCTACACTCACACATTACACACCCAAGCCGTCCTGCATGCTAATAGGCATGGTAGGCCTGCCTTCATTCCTCACTCTCTAAAGCACACATACACATATATATGTATAACACAGTTAGATGTATAGATATATACATCTATATAGAAGCACACAACTGATACACTCTAAGGGTCGGTTTTTCAGGAAAAACTTCACTTTTCAGTGACTTTGGTGAAGCGAATGTCCAAACTCCAGAAAAAACTTCACTTATTCAGTGACTTATGCAGATGAAGAACTCGCACTGTCCTTGACACAGTGAACATATACACCATGAACCCAAACTCCATCACATTATTAATCCAAACACCACACAAAATAATGGATAACACCCAATATGGATAACACATTATTTAGCCAATATATAAACTCAGATGAATTTGAGAAGCAAAGCCCCCCGCTGCCACCGACCAAAGCCCGCCACCCCAAGCCTGACCCAGCCCTCGACTCCCCACCCAAGCCCGTCGCCCAGCCCCCGACGCCCCCGTCCCAAACCCGCCGCCCAGCCCCCGACGCACTCGCCCCAAGCCCACCGCCCAGCCCCCGACGCCCCTGCCCCAAGCCACCCGTCCAGCCCCCGACGCCCCCGTCCCAAGCCCGCCGCCCAGCCCCCGACGCCCCCGCCCCGAGCCAGCCGCCCAGCCCACGAATGTCCCCAAGCCTGCCGCCCCCGCTGCCCCTACGTCGACACCGCGAGAGAGGAGAGAGAGAGAGAGTAAGAGAGAGGGGATTACCTTCGGGAGAGAGAGAGGGAGGACGCCGACGCCGATCACCGGCCGCGGAAGAGAGAGAGAGAGAGAGAGAGAGGTGAGAGAGTGAATTTGGGGGGAATGCGAAAAGTTCCCTCCGCCGTTTCTATTTATGTCTGGAACGTATTTTTAGCGACGGAATAGCGACGGCTAATAATCCGTCGCCCGGTAGTCACTATTTTTGACACTTGCCGACTTACAATCTGTCGTTACGTAGTTGAAGCAATGTCCCGCCAATTCTCTACACAATTCCCGCTAAATAATCGACTGCCTAGCGACGACTGGCGATCCGTCGCTATATCTCCGACCCGCGACGGATGTGCGACCTTTCCTTCCCCTAAAATTAAAATAAAAAATGTAATGCGTGTGGTCGGTAATCCGTCGGCGAGCGGCCACGAAGCCGTCGCTAACGCCGACTGAAAATTTTTGTCGCTAATGTTCCGTCGCTAATTTACTGTATTTTGGTAGTGTCAGTCCAAAAACGAATAATGCTCACCCTAGACGTGGCCAGTGTTGAAAACCTTATTTCTCAAGATGTCTATTTTGAAATATAAGTATGACGCAACTATCAAATTCTATGAGGATATTTGGGTTGGAATGATAAATTATCTTCTTTGTTTCCTTCTCTCCCAAATTTAGTCGTCAACAAAGATCCACTAGTTCTTCCACGGTTTTTAGGAGCGGGATCTCGAGAAAGTCTGGAGTGCGATGAATCATCCATTGCTTGGTAAAACTCGGGAAGTTGAAGACTAGGGGTTGTTACTGTGATTGAAATCAGTTTGTTCATTCTATAATCGGTGGTAAAGTTAGAGAAGAGTCAGTGTATTAGTATATTTCTTTATCCAAGGTTTTTTTGAGTTGGATTCTCATTGTGATATCCCGATTTGTGACTTGGCATACATCCTTGACTCAATGATTTTAAAACAACCAGGCGAATTCTAGAAGATAGAGAAGGGCGTCTACAGATATTTAATTACGCAGTAAAGTCTCTATACAAAAAGTTTAATGACTTCAGTACTTCGTGCCCCTTGTTAGAGAGAATCAGCCTTCTCCTCAAACTAAGCAAAGTTTAAAGTATCGGCCGATACCGATACGTATCGGTCGTATCAGATCGTTTTGAACCAGTCCGATCCGATACTATTCCAAAAATCAGTATCGGCCGATCCAGGAAAAAAAAAAAATATTGTATCGATCTGTATCATCCGATACGTAACCGATACGGGCCGATACGGACCAATACAAAAATTCAAAAAGGTAAGAAAATATAAAAAAATGTATTTATATCTCCTCCAAAAGCAGATTTCAGACAAAAAAAGTAGAAAAATAATCCTTCATGAATTCATAATTTCAAATCTAACCTGATTTAAGTTAATTGAGACGCTTGCAGCTCCTTTCATCGCTGGCATTGCTGTGCTCGAGGAGATCAACCAACTCGCACCCTTCTTTGCCGTCATGCCGCCGTCACCTGTGCTCTACGTGAGGAGACAGAGAGGGGAGGGGAAACAGAGGCGGAGAGGGGATGGAAAAGAAGTCGAGAATCATCTCCTTCTCCTCTCCGTTAGGTTTTCTGTGAGATAGAGAGAGGAGGCGGAGAGGAGAGGAGAGGAGAGGTTGCGGTGTGTAAATTTTTTCTCTCCTCTTCACACACACACACACACACACACATACATATATATATATATATAAATATATATGAAAATATATATATATATATATATATATATATATATATATATATATATTTTATATATATATATATATAAAAATATATATATATATATATATATATATATATATATATATATATATATATATATATATATATATAGGAAAATTCTTCAATACATCCCATGTCAAAATTTGTATCGATACATCCCAAATCTGAATCATTGGATGTTGATCCAATGATTTAGATTAAAGTCAAACTCAAAGTAACATGTAAAGTCAAAGTCAAAGTAAACACCTTTCACAATTTTTAATGTATTTTCAATACAATTGTTTGAGATGTATTGATACATCCCATGTATTGTAGAAGGATTAGAGTCTTCGACTTTGGTTTCTAATTTAAAAAACACATACTGGAGAAGAATTTTTTTTTGACTGAAGCAGGATTCGAAAACAAGAAACATGATGCATGCAATACAAGAGACTTAACACTATGCCTCTAGCCCAGCAGTCCACATACATCATGTGTTAGGGTTGGCATATATATGTTTATATATGATACTTATTGACTAACATAATATTTTTTTATGGACTAACAAATATAATTTGAGTGTTATTATTGTCTCAAGCCTTTATATATATATATATATATATATATATATATATATATATATATATATATATATATATATATATATATATATATATATATATATATATATATATACCGCAGGTAAACCAATCAACAAGGATGACTATAGTTTATTCAATTATAATAAAAAACACATAAAATACTTAATTAATTCATAAATATGTAATTTTTTTCTAAGTTTTACTAATCTATTAGTAATTATTTAATATTGCCAGCCGATACAAAAAAATTCGATACTCCGATCCGATACCGTCGATACTACCAAGACCGATACTCATACAAATTGTCCGATACCGACACTGATACCAATAATTTGAACCTTGAAATCAAGTCTAGCATTAAAGCAGCTCAATCATCTCCTTCACTCACTCCTATCAAATAGTTTGTTTGAATTTTGAACTAGTTAAGACTATGCATGTCACGTCCCGATTCGGGGAATCGATCGCTTTGCTTTGATTCACGCTGAATCGATCGTCCTCGCTAAGGCGTGATGTCGTACAATTCTGGAGTTGCACTTGTACAAGACAAGAACGTGCACATTTGTGTCATTTCAAAAATTTGAAAATAAGCCACAATTACGAAAACATTGAGTAAGCGGAATAGGAAGAAATAATATTCATTTTATTGATGATTTTAGCTAGAATACAACTTTTCTCGGTACTATTTGGAATGCCCTTCGGCTACATTGATTCATGAAAAAGTACAATTGATAGGCTGCCATGAAATAACTTCTCGTTCCATACATCATGTCCCTTTAGTACTTTGAAATCTAAGCAGCAATCTTTGAAAGCTTCTCAATACTTTGTGCGTCTTTATTTGAAAGTAAACTTGAAAGGAAACAACAGTTCAGAAAGCTTTAATTGCGATGTACGTCTGAGCCTTCTCCAGTACCTGTGGAGGAGGGGTCAGCACATTATAACAATGCGCTGGTGAGCCCCGTTGGCCTACTCAGCTAAACCAATATTTTATTAATGACAAGCATTTTAAAGCACGAGATCATTATGGAACATGTAATATTCAGAGTAAATCACATTCGAGGCAGTATGATATTGCATAAAATTATATTTATTTTACCATCGGCCGAATCCAGCCGTCCTGCATAAAATATAGGATAATAATAGAACTTACTGCCCCTGCACAAAATATTGATGAACATACATCTCCACAATAGACCACTGGTGTTGTTAAACCATATGGACTCTTTTCATTCATTTGCATTTTGGACTTCAAGGTATTGCGATGACAGCACCCTCTATGATGCCTCGCATTACTCATGCTCCCAAAGCACTTTATTATTTCCTTCTAGGCCGAATCGGTCCCGATGTCCTAGTACCGTTCGAGGAAATTACTTCTCAAACATTGTGCACAAGTTGTCCATGGTCATGCGAATGTGAGTCTGACTCGATAAACACAGTGTGCATAGAAATATTGAAGTAATAGGCAACATGATCATTCTCAGCATTTCATAACCATCATTCCAGGCATCAATTCATTTCAATTCAATGTTCAGTTTATCGCAGTAAAATCAATTCATTTCAATATTCGTTCTCTAGCTTCTTAGTGGTATTGACTTGTGGCATTAGCATCTTGGTATCGATCAACGGATGTTGCAAGATAATTTTTTTGTTGGCATGAAGGAATAGCGAGAGGGACAATACCACCACGGAGATCACACTCACAAGTTAGAGAATTGCCGAGAGGGAGAGGAACACTTGCGCGCTTAGCCTTCCGTCACGCGTTCTGTAAAACCCCTAAATTTCTACCATATTTTTAGTACTGATTTATTTATTTATTTATTTATACGTCGCATAGTCATATTGTACGTCGCGCGAAAAATTGTGTTTTTCGTATTTACTCGACGAGTACGAATATGTGCGAGCGTACATATTTTTAGAAAAATATTTTTCTATTTTTAAAGTTTCAAATGAATATATAGTAATTACTTTATTTTTATCATTATAAAAAAAGCGGCGTAAGATATAATTTATGTATAAATTAATTCTCGAAATTATTTATTAATTATCTTAAATTATTTCAAAGGTATTTTTGAAGTAGTTCCTATTAATATTTAAATTAATTTTCAAAATTTATTAATATTAATATTTTATTATTCAAATGATATTTAAATATTTATTATTTTCAAAATTATTATTATTAGTATTTTTGGAAAATGTATTTCGAAATTTTTATGGCGATTTAAATCTTGATTTGAATTTATGGATTTATTTAAATAGTTAAATATTTGAAATTGATTTATTCCATTTGATTTTAAGATAAAAATTAAATTAGATTTAAATTGGATTTGTATTTGGATTGGATTTGATTGATTTTAAATTAAATAGTGAATTATCTATTTTTGGGATTTAAATCTTTTTTTCAAATCCTTATCCTAATGAGAATTTTCACATCCTATAAATAGGCATGTACTCCTCCATTAATTTCACAAGCCAAATTACTACACAAATAATTTTCAACCACCGTGCATCGTGTCCCCTCCCCGTCTTATTCCATATTTACAAATATATTCTATCTCGCCGTGTCGGACAAACCCCGACACAAATAATCCTAACCCTAGCCTAGTCTCTACTGCTCCTGCCTCACCGCGACCCGGCACCATCATCACCATCACCGCCACCCCGCTGCCATCAACACCGACTGCCACAGCCACCTCCCTCTGACCAATTCCAGACCAGCGTCACCCTGGCCAAGCTTCCTCTCCCTGTTTTCGGCCACGCCTAACACAGAACGCCACCACCACCATCCATCACCACCCCGCCCTCACTACGGAACCCTAACCCAGCACCACCCGACAGCCCGACCAAGCCCCAGCCAAACTCCGGCGTTCCCGAAACCATAACCACCACCCTCATCCTTGGACAACACCGCCAGGGACAAACTGTCCCCCGCTCCGATCGCCCAAACCACTACCGGACCACCGTAAAAATCACCACCACCAGCAAAGAAGGAAGAAATTAAAACCCTAACCCTACTCACCTTCTCCGGTGCCACCCTCCGAGCCGCTGCTCAGACTCCGCTCGTGACCGCCGCCTTCACCATCACCGTCCCACGCCCTTGGACCCGCCGCGGCCGACCTCGCCGCCACCAGTACGCTGCGACGAGCTCACCACCGCCGATAAGTGCCGGCGAACTCCAGTGCCGGAGGCGAAGCTCGTGCGCTGCCCCCGCAGCCACCCGCCTCCGCTCGCCGCCTCCGCCGAAACCCCCTTCGGAGAAACCCTCCTCCCGATCGCCCCTCTTCTTCTCAGCCTCCCAGCCGCCCGCGCTAGAAAAACCCCCTTTCTCTCCGCCAGCCCGAGCCCCATCTTTCCTCCGCGTGCCTCTACCCGTTCTCCACCGCACCACGCCGCGTCCAGCCGCGCTCGGCCACCTCCTCCGCCCGTACCCCCAGAACCGCCCTTGCCTGGCCGCCCCTTCCCGATCTAGCCTCTGCCGCCTCCTTCCCAGGCTGGCGCGCCACCGCCCGCGTGCGTGAGAACCCACCGTACCGCTCTGCTTCTTTCGCCCGAGCTCCTGGGCACCGCCAACCCTCGACGCCTTTCGTTCAGCGTCGACGATGCAGGAGCTCCTCCGCGATCCGCCCATCTCCGCCCGTCTCCGTTCGTTCCTTTCTCCCCAAGAGACCCTCTC
Source organism: Iris pallida (assembly GCA_029216955.1). NCBI lineage: Eukaryota > Viridiplantae > Streptophyta > Magnoliopsida > Asparagales > Iridaceae > Iris > Iris pallida. The sequence continues at coordinate 7,573 of JANAVB010022507.1, read as the reverse complement.
CCATTTTTCTTTTCTTTTTTTAGTTTCTCTCCACAGTGGAGAGAAACCGGTACTTGTTTGGTTTGTTGTTTTTTTTGTTTTATTATTTTTTTTGTTATGCTTTGTTTTGGGTTTATTATTATTTTTATTTAATTCTTTTATTTGTCTCCTTGCCAGAGAACAACATATACCTTGCTTATATTATTATTATATGTATTAAAATTATTAGTATTATTATTCTCTTTGTTTGATATATTTTCGTGATAATGTTATATTTGTAGAAGCATGGAATTTCACAACCAGAAAGCCCATGCGCCAGACACTACATGCGCTAGAACTCAGACGAAGAACTTCACAGCAAGATCAATAAAGATAGACATTCGAAAGAAGACTTTTTTTGATATACAGAAGTCTATTACATGTCTAAGAAAAGGTTGTACAAAGGAGAATTTCTACAAAGGAAAGATCCTAAGTCTACAGCCAGCGGCTACCACGCGCCTCCAGATAAGCGCAGCAGCCACCATGCGCCATCAGTCAGGCGCAGCAGACATCATGCGCCTCCAACCAGGCGTATCCCACCATATCTTCAGCAGCCCAGTTATGTGCCGCTCTTCCAGCCAGGCTCACCTGATAAGTGCTTCGTCAAGCAAAGCATTTAACCCTCTGACTGGAACCAAGGAAGAGAAGAGCACCGCAAATGCTGTGGCCAGGGGAGGCTTCGAAAGAGCCTCCAAAGGCAAAAGAAGACCGTGATCGAAACCGCGGCTAAAGGAGCAGCTTTCAACATAACCAAAGTGGGCAAACCCCACTTTGAAGGAAGATAGAGCCTAGCACCGCCATTCCGATCTACGGCTCTTCCGGAATAACGGAGACAAGGCCCGAGCATCCCTATCTTTGGATGTAACAGGCACCTTCTGCCTGCCTCGGAAGCCCTCGACTCCATCTTTTGGATGTAACAGTCACCTTCAAGTGCATCGAAGACAACACAGCGTCTCATCTTCACCCTCGGGAGCACTTCGTCAACAGAATGCACCCGCATGTTCAAGTTCATGTTGGAAGTACGTGAGGAAATGAGAAGCAAATCTTCTCTCCATGCCACTATTTATAGGCCAGGCAGATCAAACCCACGCGCCAAGTGGACGGCCCTCCGAATTTCGTGCAATGAATTTACATTAAATGGATGAACCGGACGCCTCGAATTCAGCCAAACGGCTATTTATAGCACTCGAAGAGCGAGACAGCCGCATCATTAAAAGACATATCCAATGCGCCAGCCAGACAGCGCATCACACGGACGTGCCCTTCGGCATCAGGCGCATCACACAGACGCGCCCTACAGTACTCGGCGCATTACAGAGGGTGCGCCCCCACACATCTCCATACCGAGTGGAACGCCAACCGACGTGCCCACTCAGCTGTCCATCGAACGTCACCAACATTAAATACTGAACTGACAGAGTTGGCAGCACGCCTCCCAAAGTCTGAACAGTTGACAGCTTTTTCAGAAAACGAAGCGTCGACAACGTCAGCATCATCATGACTTTATTTCGACGGCTACTGCCACATGGCTACTCAACCAACCGCATGCGCCTCTACGGCCATGCGTCCAAACCAGCATGCGCCTCAAAAGCCATGCGCCCAGGCTGCTCTCTGATCCCGAAAGACAGAAGGAAAGTCGCCTGCATGCGCCTCAAAAGCCATGCGCCCCAAATGGTTTGTAACTCCTAAAGGTTATGAGCCGCAGCCTCCTCCTGCGCCCAATCCAAGGCGCAGCTCACCAGATCACTCCTCTCCACCAAATCCGAGATCTTCGAACCATGAGTCGACGACACGTGTCTTTTGACTCAACTCGTCCAAGATTTCAGCAACGGAAAGATCTTCTCTCTGCTACGTGCCGGCTCACAACAGCAGTATGAAGAGTTCTCCCCCTCGATCAGGGCGCAGCATTCGTGCGCCTCCATCAGCAACCTCCACGTGGCGTCCCCACACCGGCGCATCCTGCATGCGCGCATGAGCAGCCAGCCTGCAAAACTATAAATAGAAGGATCATCTCCTTCACACAAAGGAGACTCACAACACAGAGAGAATCCACAACAGAGAATCACCGGAGAGGCAGTTTTAGACACTCAACGTCTTCCTCCTCTCAGCAAGCTCCAGCACCCAGAGCAATCAACACCTTCAGAGAACCGATAACCGTCGTCAGTCGGTCAACGGAGTCAACGCATTACCACTCGCTCCATTGGTACTAAGGACCAAGCTTAAACAAAAGTGTACTCCTAGGACTACATCTAAGTCCTATATTGTATCACTGTTCTGTTTGTATTAAAATTTCAATCAAAACAATTTTAATGGCAAACAAGCTGGCGACTCTGCTGGGGACTTCTTTCTCCTCTACCGAGAAAGTCGTGTCACAGGCCGACGACGTGAAGGTGGGCTCCTCCCACAAGACGCTGGTAGTGCGCCTCAATCAACAGGCGTACGAGGAGTTCATTTCTGAAGGAAGTGCGAGTCCTTCGAAGCGGCTGTCGAAGCCGAAGAAGACCCGCGCAGTCTGGGTGCGCAAAGTCGACGCCTCGGGCACCACCGTTGAAGGGGATGCGCCCGTCCAGCCTTCCCTTCCTGCTGACGTCCTCAGCAGTCAAGGTGCGCCCGCTGATGCAGCGCATCTCTCGGGGAAGCGTGCGGCTGACCACGTTCCCCAGCCATCTTCCTCTCAGGCGAGGAAGATACGTCGACGGAGTAGGGGCGCAGCCAATGCCCCGCGCATCACTTCTGATGCGCCACAAAGAGCCTCTGTCTTTGACAGACTCACTCACTGTAATGGCGAGGAGAATTTGGATGCTGAGTACTATGCGCTCCAGCGGGCTGGTACGGAGAAATCCAAGGCGGCACGGGCCATGCGCCACAAACGTGCTATGCCAGCAGCCGGCCAGAGGCACGCGCTTACAATCACGCGCGCTGCCGATGGCAAGCTGTACAAGGTTGACTCAAGTGCTTCTGCACCGACAACGAGTCGACCTTCAAAGTCCTCATCTCGCTTGGACGCATTCACTGCGTGCACAACCAAGCCGAGAGAGGCAAACTCAGTGGTCTTGAACTCCCGCGCCTCCTCTGGTTGTGCGTTTGAGGTCCGTTCAAGTCACTTCAAATGCTGTGGCTCCCCCACTACTGATCGTGATGCCTGCTTGGTATTAGATCAGGGGGCGCAGCACTCATCCGACCACCCCGGCGCTTGGCCCTGCCATGCGCCTGAGAGGGGTGTGTGGGTAGCACTCTCCTCCAACGACCTGCGCAACGTGATCACTCACAAGCGCCGGTCAGGAGAGTTGACCAACAAGCACGATGCGCCTCTCACGGGGCACACTTGTGCAGTGGTCACCATCAACTGCTGTTGCAAGACGGCAGTACCGCCAAAGCAGTCGGTCTTCCAACGGCTACAATCATCGACACCCCTCCGACATCGCCTTGGGACGAAGGTGTCAGCAGAAGAGGAGCTAAAGGTTGCTTCATGCAACGTGATCTCCAACTCCTCATCTGTCCGGAAGACGACTGCCAATTCCTCGTCTTCATCCAAAAGCCAGCCGAGGAAAACCAAGGCAGCTGTCTCGACCTCTGGAGTGTTCGAAGGCACTCGGTCGAGGAAGAAGTTCTTGGAGGAAGCTGGGGGTAGCCAGACCCTTGTCGAGCCTCCTTCCGAAGATGAAGATGTCCAAAGCACAGCTGCGGCGGATCTTCATCAAGCGAAGATGGCCTCCCTGAAGCCCCTCAAAATGATGATGTCCTCCAGGACACCGCCGGGGGTAGTGCTGGAAACGAAGAGGCCCTTCAAGACAGAGCTGAGGGCAGTCAGGCCCTTGCAGATGCGCCTGTCGAAGACGAACTCCAGAATGTGGCTGGGGGTGGCCAAACACCAGGAGAAGTGACTTCCCCACATGAGAGCGAGGCTGAGAGCGAAGCCTCAACTAATCCATCCACTTCCGGCCGTGTCATGACAGTATACATGACCGGGGGTGATCTGGAGACTGATGCGCCGCCACAGGATATTGTCCAGCGCATAGACTCGCTAGAGGGAGGACTCAAAACCCTCTCTGCCTCAATGCAAGCACTGACTCAAGCAGTGTTTGAGATACGGTCGGCCTTGATCAGGACACCTTCAAGTGGTCCCGACCCAGGAGCCAATGGAGAGTCGAGTGTGCCCCTCCAACGGACACCCTCAGACACAGAAGCACCCCGACGTCGGAGCCCTCAAACGCTCCACTCCAGGTGGTACCTCCTTCCCCGACTCCTAGCTCCACGGAGGACGTGGTCGAAATGATCAAAGATCTGCGGGAGCGCTTCGAGTCCAAGAACAGGCAGGAGGAGCGCCAGAAGATGGGCATTCCCCAGCCTTATCCCCTTGAGTGGAACAAGGTGGTTTATCCCCCAAAGTATAAACCACAAACACTCACGCCGTATGACGGGAAGGACTCTCCACGTCGGTACCTGACGTACTTCCAGTCGCAGACAGGGCATCTTCCGAAGGAGGACGCATTCCTCACCAGCATCTTTGTTGGGGCCCTGAAAGGGGTGGCGTATGACTGGTACTGCAGCCTCCCCGATAATTCCATATCGTCCTTCGACGACCTGACACGCCTCTTCCTCGACCGCTTCTACGATGGTGGGAAGGACATGACGATGGCGTCTCTCATTGAGATACGCCAGAAGGACAAGGAAACGGTTCGAGCATTCATCGAACGCTTCCGTCAGGCCTGCTTCAGGCTACCTCCAGGCATGCCAGAGCATGCGCTTCTCTCCGCTTACAGTATGAACATGCTGCCTGCAGTAAAGCTCTGGCTTAACTCTACTCCCCCTCCCGACTGGAGCTTCCTAATCATCGAAGCTGAAGCTGCAGAGAAGAAGGCGGCCAATGCACGTCTTCTGGGTGTTAGCTTCCCCGCCTTTGACGATAAGGGGAAAAAGTCCGCAATCAACAACTCCGGACGAGAAACAAAGGAAAAACAGGCATTAACTGTTAATGCCTCGAAGGGCGCATCTGCGCCTACTCAAAAGCCTCCACTGGCACCGAGACCCAAGGAGGTTTATTCATTCAATGATGACGACACCCTGCAACTCTTTGAGATACTGAAGCAGGGTGACAAGATCAAGCTTCCGGACCCGAAGCGGCCCGATAAAGTCGGGAAAGTGGACAACCCGAGGTACTGTCACTACCATCGGTTTGTCGAACACCCGACCAAGGACTGCTACGTCCTCAAAAATTACATCCAGCGCATGATCAATGCGGATGTAATCTCCAGTCGACTATGAAGAGAAGACGGTATCAGCTAATGTGGTGTCACTTCAGTTCGGCACCTTGCCGCCGACTACCACACAAGATGGCGTCGTCCCCATCCCTAAGGCGACAATGGAGGTGGTGAACTTGCCACCCTCCCGTGACAATGTGAGTGGACTTGTCCCACTCACCACATCTCGAGGAGAGGTCCTCTGGGTTCACCCCGACCTCGTCTCCGAGGTAACTCAACCGGAGGTACGCCCTACCTCCAAAGCAAAAGCAAGGAAGATCAAGTCTTGCCGTACGGTCTCTTCTTCAACGGAAGAGGCGCTTCCTGTGCAGACGCGTGCACAACAGAACTCCCAGCCCGATGAAGCTGCCGCCGAAGTGGTGCCTCCTGGCACCATCCCTGAGGAGGGTCCATCCAAGCCCTCAGCAGCCAATAAACAAAAGCAAGTGGAGGCCCGTTTCGACAGACCTCTGCGGAAAGAAAATGCTTCGGGGCTAGCCAAGCCCCACAATTTTGACATTCTGGCACAACTGGCCAGTACTCCTGCACGCTTGTCTTTGTTCGAGCTCCTGCGTCTCTCCAAGGACTCCCGAGAAGCTCTCTGCGAAGCTCTGAAGGATGCCGAATCCTTTCTCAGTCAAATCAAGTAGCCTGAAGACCTCCCAACTACTTGTGCACACTGTCATTATGCGGATGAAGTTATCCCAAACATAACTTTCACCCAACAAGACATGCTGCTCAAGCATCACCGACATAACCGACCGTTGTATTACACAGGGTACATCGGTTCGGTAAAGGTGAGCAGGATTCAGATCGATCCGGGGTCTTCCCTAAGCATCATTCCAAAGGCGCTGCTATCAAAGCTGGGGATCCCAATGTACCGGCTGGCGCCCTCCAATACGACCATCAGTGGCTTCAACGCTAGCAAGAGCGAGCCACTGGGCAAGATCCGGCTGAAGTGTCACATCGGCAGCCTCAAAACTGAGGTGACTTGTTATGTGGTGGATGCCGAGGTCAACTACAACATCTTACTCGGACGACCATGGTTACATGAGTACATGGTGGTGCCCTCCACGCTCCACCAATGCATGAAATATGTATCCACCAACGGCTGTCATCCGGACGGAGTTTGCAGATATCGATCCCTTCAAAGGGATTGAGGCCTACTTCACCGATTCCGACTTGTACAAGCCACTTGACGATGAGGAAGCCAACGACGCCGATGATGAAGCAGAGACGGCAACAGAGCCGGACTTGGAGCCGAATGACTCCCGACGCCCCTTGAAAATCCGATTGAAGGGCAAGCCTCCCCAGAAGGCGCCTCCAATGAGCATCAAGCTATCAGGAAAAGCACCGACTCCGAAGCTCCCCTGAAGATACGCCTCAAGGGAAGCACCTCAAACAGCGGCTCCCTGGTGGTAAAATTACAAGGGAAGGCGCCACTCATCGAGGCGCAACCGAGGCACCTCTCAAGGTGCGTCTTAAAGGCAAGCCGCCGCAGTCATCCAAGATGCCGGAGAGGCTCACATAACCCTCTCAGACCCCAAAGTCAGAGCGGTGGAGGACTCTCCTGATCCGGCCCCAGTGCTTACAGATGAGGAGCTTGGCGAATATATCTCTGCTGATGTAGACGCACCCTCCTTAGACAATGTAATCCCACGGGATAAAATCTCGTACTTTATCAATAATAGAGTGTCTTTCAATTATTCTTGTTTCCACACTGGAATGCATGTATACATTAGACAACGCTCTACGGTCGTTGCAAACACAAGTAACGACCGTCTACCATAATCAAATAGTCCCGTCTCAAGGAGTCTTCATAATCCCCCCACGAAGCCGAGACGAAGGCACCATCATCTCGGGCAAAGTCGAGCGTCATCAGGACCTCCCGTCAATCGAGCCCGAACCTGATACCGGCAGAGTACAAGTCTATCGGTACACGGATACGGCAAAGCGCATCATCCAAAAGATGGGCTACGACCTGAAAAGCAATAAAGGCCTAAACTACGGCAAGGGTCGGCATCTCCCTGTCCGGCTTTCGATGCCCAATAGAAAGCCACATGATTACTATAATCGGACTCGACGGAGGTTAGGCTATGTCACGCCGCCATCAACTCCAGAGAGTTCAGACGCAGAAGACATAGAACATTCCCACTCGTCTGAAGCATCGACGTGGGATTCCGATACCAGTATCGGATCAGTCTTCAGGAAAGTGCTGTCAGCTAACATGACATCGGCACAACCTCAGAAAGATGAAGGCGAAGACCAACCGCCGGAACCCTTCGAAGAGGAACCCTGGGCTCAACGCCTAGGAG